>OY735236.1:9805308-9882808 GCA_963457665.1 Thysanoteuthis rhombus | reverse complement strand
CTTGTTTCTTTTTTGTCATCTTCTGGTTATTTTGCCTGAAATCTTGTACAGTTTGTATAGCACAGCCAGTTTATATTGAATAAAATCTTCCGATAACTTTTAGTCATTTTATTGATCTTCAATTCATTTTTTACCTCTTAAAGAGCTCTAGCAGTCTAGCATTGAACACCAATAGACTGTTGCCAACAAATGGATAAATCAATGAATAAATAAAATGTGAGAAACCTGAGAATTACTTACCGATCAAGCTGAACGACTTGACCATCTTCAACATTGCATAAAATTTTTGATATGGGTTCATCTGTGTACCCCTGCCAAAAGTAAAATAAATACATAAAATACATAAAAAATTTCACCAGTGCAAAACAGTAACAAGTGTTGAAAGGATTTTTTGACAATAGAACTTCCCTTTTGTTGAGTATACTGTTCGCACAAAAGAGTTCAATCGTCCAAAAAAGTCTTTGAATCATCATTATGGATTTTTTGCAACAATTAACCTCCATGTCAACTAATGTTGCTTTTTATCACAACTTAACTCAGGCGCAGTACCCTTTAACAGTAAGTAAATAAATTAACAGAGCAGTTCTGAGTTTCATATATGTGTGTGCCTATTTGTGTACGTTATATATAGACATGCCCAGCCATCCACTCAATTAACTACCACCCTACCTACTAGTTCAAAATCTACTTACAAAAACAACAGATTTTTGTAACACCCCTGTCTTGAGAAAGCTTTGTGAGGAGTGAAATGTTGAAATAAAGAGTCATTCATCTCAGTAAGTTATCCGATATTGTCATTTCATTCTCATTTTGTCGGATTAACCATGATTCATATCAATTCACTGATAATATATACATGCATACTATAATCAATACTAGCATAGTACCTATAAAAAAGGATGGGATTATACACAAATTATACAAATATATATTTTAGTACAAATTCATTCTTTGTGAACAATGAAATGCATACCATAAAATTAATTTTCCGGTTGATATCCCTGAATACATGTGTCTCTCACCAGTTCCTAGAGGGATAGTTACAATCATTTTTGGGAGATGTCTGAGTCCTGAAACTGTTGTTCGTAATCATTGAGGGGAATAGGGTATTGGGTACACAGGGGAATACCTACTTCTCAATCTCATGGTTCTTTTGTATGTTCAATGTCTACTAATAGATTCATTACCATGTACCTGATTCCTGAAACCCAGCCATACAATTTTACTTGTTCCCAAAATCCATTTTCCTCACTGATTATGATTCTTCAATGTCTACTGACAGATACATTAGCATATACCTAATTCCTGAAACCCAGCCATACCTTTTACCTTGTTCCCAAAACTCATTTCCCTCACTGATTATGATGCTTATATTTCAAGGTTCTTTTGTATGTTTAATGTCTACTCATTGGTACATTAACACATACCTAATTCCTTTCAGACAATTGACTGACAATGAATAAAACGGAACAATGACACCTATTACATTCTCTGGCAGCCATGCATAATGAGAAGATTCAGTTAAAAATTCTTGCAGCAAGAAAAGTAATAATTCATTACATAACTGAGCCTAATTTCTCTAAAATGGAAGGTTAACTGGTTATAGTAAAGAGAAATGTATGCTGCAAACCAGGGCTTCTGAAAGTAAGTGTTAGGGTAAGTAATTTGTTTTTTTTGGTTGTTCCCCAAAATATTTTGGTTGCATCTCATCATCTGGTATAAGTCCCCTTGGACAATGGCTTTTTCCATCTCCAACCATGACGAGTATGATTGCACTAATCTCTTCCATGTCTTACTGGCAAAGATTTCTATCTTGTCTTTCCATCTTGTGTCTAGTCTTCTCCTCCATATTTACTTTCCCTGGGGACCAATCAGTCAGCATCAAATGATCCTTTTACTCTAACATAAATATCTATATATGTATCCAGACTTTGCCTATCAATTGAAATTCATAAGAGAAACTTTAAATTTTGAACACACACTCTTCTCAATGAGTGCAGAAAAAGTTTTTATTTGATTTTAGAAAATATGCCTCCGAAATTATTTTTAGTGAGGGGTTCAATATCTAATCTCGGCTAATTTGGTCACTAATTTGTACCCACCTGTTTTTTGAAAATCAGAGCTTTTTTGGTGATCAAAGCTCCAAAAAGATGAGAGAAATAATTTATTTATTGATCACCCTTTCTTCAAACTGTTCAATTGATCATCCCTAACACAGCATATATAAGCATTGGTGATTCATAATTTCCCTTGGGGTACTAGTTTTGACTAGTTTTTACCTTCATTAATTAAGATATTGAGCTAAAATACTCCATCCAATAATAATTGTAAAGATTGCTCTATTACGACTACTGCATCTGAATTCATTCATTATTATTATAATCATTCTTCATTGCCGTTTCCTTCAGGGCATCTTTCACTCTAATTTTGCATTTCCTCCGATTAATGATACGATTTCAATTGTCAATGCACAAAAATGGGTCACATTGGTATCTTTTTTGTAGAATTTTTTCCCTTTGTTGACACTCTTCTAGAAAGAAACAATTTTAACTCCAGGCTGGTCGGGAGACTTTTGCAATAATTATCAGATGCAAAAGTGCTTTTGCTGACAGAATTTGAGAACAAAAAGCATTTTCACAGCAGTAGAATCGAGCAGAATGGCTAGTTTCCAGGAGATGACTTTACCAGCTTTTTTGGGTAGGTTGATGGTGATGTTATCTAGCCGGAAGACATCTCTCTTTGTTTGATGGCTTGCTTCACCTCCCACGCAGTAACTTCTGGAAAGTCTTGTATATCAAATTCATTGTCTTGGGTCCCTTGTTTGGAGAAAAAAGGGCTTTTCTAGAATTATTGGGCGCGCTTGATAATTTGGCCTAGACATTTTATTCAACTTATGCCTAAAATGGGGTCAAGTTCCAGAACACTGAAAACTGGAAATCATAATGCCATTACATAAGAAGGGGAACTCAAAAGATCTAAACAAAAACAGGCCTATAAGCCTACTCAGTTACAAATATTTCACTAAAGTGATCCCCAACCAAATTAACAGAACACTGGATGAAAACCAACCACAGGAACAGGCTGGCTTCAGAAAAAGCTACTCAACCATTGATGTTGAGCATAAAAAAATGGACTGGGATAGTGTCCTTTTGATGATGTCATATCTTGTAATGATATCACACCTCTTCCTTTCTTCTTTTCTATTTCTGTTGTTTAATATAACTGGGACTGACTGACTGGAAAGTCAGTGATAGAGATGTGTGAACACATCCAAGAAATCATTTAATGTAACATTGTTTAATCAAAACCAAAATGGCATCATTAGTGATTATATACATATATATATATATATATATATATATATGATTGGATCTTCAAAATGCTCAATATTTCACAAGAAGGGTGCAGCATAATGTGAGGAAGTCTGCAATAAAGTAATAATTGACATTTTGGTGCAAAACTGGGCAGTGTCAGATTTTAGACTTATTACCTAATTACGAAGGTGTAGAGAAGCATAATGGTCACCATCATGAAAAAACAGAATTGGCAAGTAGAGTTCAAGTTTCAGCCTCAGCTGTTTATGTTCACTATGCACTTATGTCCTTGGGAAAAGCATGAATACACTTCTGCTATGAGTAAATAACAGGGTTGTTGGAGCCCTTTAGCTCTGCAAAGTAATCTATCTGAGAGAGAGTTACAGAAAAAAGCTATAGCTCATAGCTGGTCCCAAGCCTGGATAAAAGGAGGAAGGCAGGGCATGGGACTAGCAAATCTATAATGTAACACCTACTTGCGAGAGAAACAATAGGGAATTCAAAGCTTTATGATAGCCTATAGATAGGTGTATAATTTTTTTATATACATATGTATATATATTTTGTTTATTCTATTCATGTTGTTTAGACCAAATGATACATTCAAGGAGTAATTATAGGAAATCACTCCAAATTGAATTTCAATATTATATAACGCAATTTATGATCATCCTGTCGGATCATATATCTATCTCTTAATAACACACACATATACATATATAGATATATATATACACACACAGAGTTGTTACATTACTGACCCAAATCAAAATCTTCATGCCATAGTTTTTGTTATGATTACCTAATCAGATTATCTTTTAATTCTTTTTTCATTATTAATCAATCACCACTACCCAGAACAGACTGGTTTGAATAATGTTGCTAGGTTCAGCTTATTCATGGGTTCTGACATTTCTATGTATCTCTATTTTTTTAAAACTTTGCCCTGCCCAACTGCTCGTTATGAAACTTCATCAAATAATAATTGTAAAGATTGCTCTATCAAGACTACTGCGTCAAACTCTTCAATTCATATAATCATTCTTTATTGCTGTTTCCTTTGGGGCAACTTTCATTTGATTAATTTCAATTTTTCATTTCCTTCATTCAATGATATGATATCAATCGTCCAGGCATAAAAAAGGAACACATTGGTATCTTTTTTTTGTATCTTTTTCGCACACACACTCCACTCAATAAATAAGGAAAATGTTTTTTTTTGTTTTTTTATGAAAATTCACATCCCAAATAAGTATTGAATCGGGTCCAATTTGCAATATAAATTTATAATAGATTGGTCCTTTAGTTTGTGTCCAGCAGCATTCATACTTGTTTTTGTTTTTTTAAATTCATGAATTTATGGTTCAAACCATACTGGTAGTATTTTCAGCAAGGTAACCCAATTTTATCATCACCACTGCTTGATTTATGAAGTGTAAAGAAGTTAATGTACAGAAATGGGAGGGGGTTCATAATTTCCCTTGGGATGCTAATTTTTGACCAGTTTTTTTCTTCAGCCTTGTTACTTTCTCCGGCCAAATTGGTTAAAGCTCATCTAGTGATTGCCAAAGTAGGCATTACCATCCCCAAGGGGGCGTTGGAAGGCGGGGGAGGGCCTTAGTGGTGGCAAAGGGCCAAGAATACGAATCAATATTTCCTATGAATTGATTTACAGTAAAGCTGTTTGAAGTTTCAGATTTTTTGATTTAAAGAATTCAATTGATCAATTTAAATATGCTTATCTTATTAAAATTGGATTTTATATGTTACATCTATAACTAAATTTAGGGGTGGGTGACAAAATATATGCTCTAAAAAGTGCGGGTAGTCCAAAAAGTCTCCCAGAGTATGGGGTATGAGTCCAAGTTTTGTTGGAAGCTTCTTGATTTTTCTCATTCCACGCTACTTACTGGTATGAGAGTATTTGGCTGAGAGTATATAACTGAGAGTATTCGGCCGTGAGTACTTGGCCAAGAAAATTGCAAAAAACTCATCATTGATCATCTGCTCTGTCTGTGGCAGAATGCACAGAAACATGGGACAGTCATTTCCAACAATCTTGTAAAGTTACTATGACCGAGAGTTGGTCGAGTTCAGTTCAATTAGAGATGTTTCCTTGCCATTGGTACCTCAGTCTACCTCTCTATCAAACACCTTCAATCATTCTCTTGAGACATGCCTTTGTGAGATAAGTGTTGCTTCTTGTAATGTGACCAAAGAGTTTAAGTACTCTGGATTTGATGGTTTTGGTGATTGGACATTGTTTAGTAGTGCATTGTAGCTTTTCTATCCTTATGTGGTCTTGTGGAAGATTCCCTGCTATGAATTCAAGAAGGTTATTCTGGGAAACTTCAATTTTATTGTGGTTTGATCCAGATTATACATTCTAGTCCAGAGAGGATAACAGGTAATATGTAGATGTTATATAACATGATTTTAACTGAAACTACAATGCTTCTGGATTCCAGGAGTTTGTTTTTTGAAAAAGCTTATAAAATTAAGCTAAAGAAAAATGTGATTCAAAACCTAGGACAGTCTGTAGCCACATCCCTCCCTTGATGTAGTTTACCTTACAGCAATATGATATTTGAAAGGTATGGTGTTGTTATTGGAGAATGATATTTTGTGTCTGAGGTATAGAATTTCTTACAGTTCCCCTATTATTTTGCCATGAATGGTCATGTTGAGCTTTGGTGGCTTTTTGATTATCTACTAAAAATTAGCAAAGAAAATTCTGGATTAAAACTTTCCTCAGATGAGGAAACTATCAAGATGAATTGTAGGATGGTCCAATAATACTAGAGTCGATCATAGCCTCTGATCAGCGGTAGGCCAAATTAGGACTGCCTTCTCATCACTGCCTCTAATGAAAAGGAAGACTAAATTGAGACTGACAGGACAAAGAAAAGGAGAAGAAGAGATATAGAGATGGAGATGGACGGAGCCATATCCACCTAGGGCTAACCTTGTCATCCATCCAATTTTGCACTGTTTGCTCCAGCGTCATTTTATGTTTTTAAGATAAGGGTTTTGTCTCTCCCGGTCATCAAGAATAGACAAGAAATATTACAAACTGTCAAATAAAACTGTCAACAGAAGTTCCTTCACTTTTCAAGTTGGTCTGGCTGTATGTAATGTATGTATGATACATACTGGCCGCACCAATGGAGTTAGAGGGCTGAAATTCTAAACCATTTATACCTTATGTTTATAAAAAGTTTTTCTTTTTTTAAATTACACTCTAGATTTTAAAGGGTAGGATTCAATTTGCTATGCAAGTAAATGCCAAATTGATCCAAAAATCAGGACTGCGGGCTAAATGGTGCTGTGCTATTCTTCCAAGCAGGGAGAGCATGTCTGTCTTTGATCTGAGCTTGAACACTGATCACAATTTCCAATTGGAATATGCAGAGGATAGCTGAGGGAGAGGAGGGAAGATATTTGAAAACATCCCGTGGTTCCAAATGGAAAGGGGCCCAAAGAGCTTTACTGCATTCCTACTGACAAATCTTACTAAATCTTGAGGTGGTTCCCCAAGGAAGCAGGCCCCCATATCTCTAACTGTGCCGCTGATCCAACTCAATAGAGAAAAAATAAACTTTCTATGTAAGGATTTATAGTGGTCTATTTATATATTTCAGAAATACTCTACAAAAAAAATCTCTTGATGGTTTTCCCAAGTTAAAAACATATTCCAAAATAAAGAATTTTTTCCCGTTTGAATTCCGAGTTGAATAAAGATGTGAAATACCCCCTAAAAACAAACCGAAACAAAGAAGTTTTTAAATGAAAAATCGTGTTTCCGTCTTGGCAATATCTTGGCAACGTGACAAAAATGCCTGCGATATTTTTGTTTGTAAATTTAGTGTTTATTTTTCCTGCAAAGAAAATATTAAAAATTATGCCTGATCAGAATGGCTGACAAGAGGCAAATTGTGCCATGCCAAGATTTTGTGATTAATTCAGATTTTTGTCCTGAAAACCTTTTGTTGGGAAAAAATTGCAGGAAGTTGGGAAGAAGTGAAATAAAGGAAGTGGATAAAAAAAGAGAATTATAAAAAAAAAAGAAAAAAAAGAGAATGAAAAAAAGAAAAAAATGAAGCAAGAAAAAAAATGAAAAAAGAGGAAAAAATTGAATACAGTATCAAAAGTACAAAAAGAAAGAATTCAAAAAAGAAAAAAGTTGTAAGTTTATGAGAAAGAAGAATTCAGATATAGAGGGAGAAGGATTAAAGGAGTAAAAAGAAGGGAGTGAGAGAGAATGAAAGAGATAGAAAGTTGTGAGAGAGGTAGAAAAAAAAAGCTGAAGCAGAAGAGAAACAGTTGAAAAATAGAAAGAAGAAAAGAAAGATAAGAGGAGCATTTGATGAAAAAGAATGAAGAGAGTAAGGAATTATACTTAATATGAGAGTAGGAGAAAGAAAAAAAGAGAATGAAGAATTTTACTTACACCACTTCCCACCAATCGGAGGAGAGAGAGACAGAATATGGAATTTTATTATCACCCCTTCCCAAAGAGAAAAAGAAAGAGATAATTGAAAGAGAAAAAGATAATAGGGAATCTTTCTTACACCCCTTCCTAGAGAGAGAGAAAGAGATGATTGGAAGAGAGAGAGAAAGAGATGATTGGAGGAGAGAGAGAATAGGGAATCTTACTTACACCCTTTCCCAAAGAGAGAAAGAAAGAGACGATTGGAGTAGAGATGGGGAATTTTACCTATATCCCTTCAAAAAAAGAGAAAGAGACAATTGAAGAACTGAGAGAGAGAGAATGAAGACCTATAACTTACACCCTCCCCAAAGAGAGAGAGAGAAAGAGATGAAATCAAGGAGAGAGAGAATAGAGAATCTTTCTTATACCTCTTCCCAAAGAAAGATAGAAAGAATCAATTGGAGAAAAGAGAAAGAATTGGGCATCTTACTTACACCCCTTCCTAAAGAGAGGAGGAAAGAGACAATGAAGAACTGAAAAAGAGAGAGAAAATGAAAACTTTCTTCTCATACCCCTCCCCAATGAGAAAAAGAAAGAGACAATTGGAGTAGAGAGAGAATGGGGAATTTCACTAACAACCCTCCCCCAAAAAATGAAAGACAAAAAGAGACAACGAGAGTAGAGGGAGGGAGAAAGAATGGGAAATCTTACTTACACCCCTCCCCAAAGAGAAAAAGGAAGAGACAATTGAGAGAGAGAAAATGCAAACTTTTTACTTACCCCTCCCCAGTTAAGCGTCCTTGCTAAGTCATTGCCAGTCCCCAACGGTAGGATGGCAACAGGAGGCGAAGGATTAATACCCAAAATATCCAAAATGGATAAGATCCAGCCTACTGTCCCATCACCACCACATGCAAGCACCCGCAGATTAGGCACTTTTTTGTACAGCTCCAGCCTGGAATTAGACAAGAACAGAACAAGACATATAAATGTTTGCATCAAATACAAAAATAAATTTCCTAAAAGACAAACAAACATATAATGCTAGATAAGCGCAACATGAGAAATTCAAAGAAATTTTCTCTCTTCAACTCTGGCTTAAAAATATCAAAATATGTTGTTTTTTTTAAAAGGATTTTCAAGTCATTGTACATAGTCATACTATATTTAGGGCAGACAAATACCTGCACAGTAATGATATTTGTGGATATAGAGGATCATCCCATCATTGCAAGCATTAGCCAATGATATCGCTTGTGAATTGATCAAACATGAAATATAAATCCATGGAGGAGGTGCAGAAGTGTTTTCACAACCATGTTCAGAACTCAATATCTGGAGGCACTACATAAAATCTGAGATTTAAAATAGTTTAATAGATAAGATCCAGGTAGGAGAGGAATATTTGTCAAAAGGAATCGTGTCTTTTGTAAAGCTCATGAAAGCCAAGGATATCAGTTTTTGCCCGTTTTTGAATATCTTGAGAACTGATTGTGTGGCCTTGATGTAACTTAACAATCAATCAGAAGGGGATCTTACTGCACAAGCATGAACAGGTAATCTCCTGTAGGGTTGCACAGTTGGCAGCGAGATGCCATTGATTGAGCTTTCATGATAACACACAACAGATTCTCTTGCTGGGGAGGGATTTTGACAGTGCCTATCCCAAAGGTGCATGCTTGGAAAAAGCCAGACTTTCTGGTGTGAGGAATAGCCTGATCAAACGATTTCAGTCACTCCTCTTTAGTGTTGTCATTTAAATATCTTATATTCTAATTTAGATAAAAGATGTATAATTCTTAATATTTTATTTTATTTTCAATAGATTTCTCGAGAATCGCTAATCCAAACAATTTCAAACTCAACATTGCAAAGCATTGTGAATACACAGAAACAAAGATTTCTTCAATTGTAGTTAGATTATTATAAGGGTTAGCCAAGCTGTGGTGATTGCACAACAGATGGACTCAGTGATCTTAGTTCAAACTCTGGCCAAGATAATCCAAATTTACTCTGCACTAATGCTCTTGGGAAAGGCAGGAATCCTATTCTCGCAGCCATGTGAAGTAAGTGGTGCCACTTACCCCTAAGTCAATTGTCAAATGTAAAAAAACCTTAAAGAACTTCTAGGTCTAGTTGAGACAGAGGACTGAGATGAAAACTTGTAGTATGTGATGCCCAGACAAGGATAGCTTGCTGTAGCCAGCATAAGAGAAATACTTATTATTGTGAAGACAGACTAGAATCCAGTTAGTGATGATAATGCCTGAGACACAGGAGCAGTAGGTTCAATCAATGCATAATACAACCCCAATTGAAACACCATAGGCCGAGAAATGGACTGGTCCACCAACCAGCTGTTGGCTACAGATTCTTCTCCCTTTGCTCATCTTGGTGTGTGCATGTATGAGTGTCTCCTGGTCACATTTCTTGGGGCTATAATCTTGAAAATTTGAATGACTATACCACTAGGCACCATCAATAGTCTTTTTTGTTTTTTCAAAAACATTTTTCTTGTTTTTTTTTTCAAAAAATGATTTTTGGGTCTCTATGGTCATTTTGAACCAACAATCCACAAATCTTGTGCTGATCTTTTTTTTCTAAGAGAATTTTAGATAAGAGATCTATTTTTCAAAATAATTTTAGATCATTTTTAGATAATTAGTTATGGTACATGTGCAGGCTATGGCGATTCATTAATGGTAGGTATAGATATTTATAATTATTTCTTCTTCTTCTTCTTGTGGGGTATTGATTTTCAGCAATTCTACAAGTGAAGACAAAAATTATTAAGGAATCAAAACTCATTAATCAAAGGTAGTCATGAGAGAGTGATTTGCTCAAGTGATCACTCACCCACTCTTCTCAGTCAGCAAGCATGGCATACCGCTGATGAGATATCTTATATCTAGATTTATGACAATGGCAGGGAGTATAGGGATGTGGATTCATGCCTTCCCCCAAAATATTAGTGCTAAATAATATAAGTGGCCTCAGCTGGAATTTGAACTCAATTTGTCAACTTTATTTTTGGCGTTGATAATGGTTACATTACACTGGACCTTCAAACTGTTCAACTGGAGTAATCCAATAATATAAAGAACTTTTACAAAACTTCCTTTCTTTTATCTTTTGCATAAATAGTGGGATGTCTTGGCAGAGTGGAGACGGCGGTGGATGGCTTGTTGGGTTGCCTCAGTGACAGAGAGACCATGGGCGTGAGTATTTCAGCCACAACCTTGATCCAATGCCTGCTAGGTTGTCCTCTTGCCTGGACACCTAAACTCATAAGAATATTGGCTCTAAAAGTTAGTTGGTACGTTGCCATTCTTATTAGGTGACTGGACCATTTAATTCACTGGCACTGTATATATTTGAGGACCAAATTTACTCTGATAATTCCCCTGATTTTCTCGTTACTAATCAAGTCCTTCCTTGTATCATCTGCTGCTTGTCTGAGGTATGTTACTCCATAGTGATTTCATTCTATTTGGCTCTGGCCAGTGTCCACATCCGATACTGGTTGGTTAGCGTAGGCACAAAGGTGGTGTTTACATAACTGGCATTTTAAAAATCATGACTGGACTATTTTGATATGAAATTTCTCTATCTTAAAGTGGTATCATTGAGGAAGGCTTAGTAAATATCTGTAACTTGTATAAGTGAATCACCATAGCCCATGCATGTACCAGAACAAATTATCTAAAAAATTATCTAAAAAAAATTCCAGTAGTAGATATGGGCATTGTTGGTCCAAAATGGTGATAGAAACCAAAAGAGCACTTTTTAGGAAAAACAATAACAAATGTTCTTGGATGGTGTCTAGTGGTGTACTTGTGCAGATTTTCAAGGTTGTAACCCCAAAAATGTGACCACAATTGTCCCAAAACACACCCAGACAGGCCAAGAGAAAAGAATCTACAGCCCACTGAGCTGGATGGCTGGTTGGTTGGGCAGGTGATTTATGGGACTACAGTGATTTGATACCAAGGGTGTTTTACCATAGCAAACTATGCTCACAGAGGATTACTGTTGTAGTGAGTTTGGTACTCACTGGGTGCAATAATTTTGTGGCCTGGTCAGATTAAGATAAACTTTATAAATATCAATAAGCATTGACAAGAAGATCGTCAAATAGACCATTACCTCAGCAGTGACTTTGATCCTGAGTGCCTCATATTTGTGGCCTTGTGCCATACCCAGCTAAACTTTTGTATATACCCAGTGTTCTTTGCCATAGCGCAATGTTTAGCAAGCTAGTCTCAAAGACCATTAATAATATTGTGAGTATGATACTCACAGGTTGCCTTAATTTTGTGGCCTTGTTTTCAGTTTAGTATCCCTCCCAAAAGCCATCATGGCAACACATGTATCAAAGCTGTTGAGAGCCATTGTTACATGTCCTGAAGGATATAGCAGATAGTGAAAGGTCTTCTTGGTTCTCAATATAAAGGTTTTTTTACGAAAACATTAATTTGATATCTGTACCAGGCTTTAATGAAACACTGTAGCTCAAACATGAGCCAGAACTAATTATCTAAAAAAAAAAAAAATGGATATTTTATCTAGAGTTTTCTAGAAAATGGTCCAAAATGTTCAAAGAGAACCCAAAAACATTTTTTTGAAAAAGTAAACCGTTTCTGCAAGTGTGAAATTTGTTCTTGTCAATGGAAACGCAAGTGATATAGCGGTTAACAGAAAGGCACTGAAATAGTTTGAGAAACACTGGTATAGAATATCCGTACTGTACCGAACGTAAATCACGGTAGTCCACATGAGTATCAGAACTAATTAACTTGGAATTATCTAGAAAAATTAATCTTTCATGTAAAATTGTCTAAAAAATACCAGCACAGGATTTGGGCATATTTGGTCCAAAGTGACCATAGAAAACCAAAGAAGGATTTAAAAAGAAAAAACCTCAACTGTTTTTAGATGGTGCCTACTGGTGTATTGATAAAAATTTTCAAGGTTGTGGTCTCAAAAACGTGACCAGGAGTATCCGGATTCACACACAGATAAGCACTCAAAGAAAGAAGAATCTTAGCTGGTTGGTCGGCTATTTTGGGGGCTACAGTGATTGAATACATAAGCGAAATAAGTAGCAACTATACAATTTGAACAAATAATAGTATATAACACATGAAGAGAATAAGTACATCATTTGGTTACCGGCAATATAATTTTAGATACTTGTAATGTGGCATGTCTATATATAATAACTGTCTTGCAAATGCTGAGAATAAATTTCTACAGAATTGACAATAATGGAAATATCTTTAAAAATAAGAAAGACATTAAAAATCTCAAAAATATCCAGCTCAGAAAGTGAATCAACCAAAATAATTTTTCAATCATTGCAGTTTAATTGACAGACTTCTTTTTTTCTTCACACAACAATGTTTTTTTTTTTAAAGCAATTTTTGCAATCAGGAAACATGTCTTTATTAAAATCCCTGCATAGCCATTCTGAGATCAATTTTTCATATACACAGCCTGAATGTAATAGTGTGTGGATTATTTGTGGCTACCAGATGAATTAAAGGAGATGTAGGAGGCTTAGTGGTAAAAGGAAAATGGTATTGGCAAGCCAAGTTCAAATTCTGACTAAGGCCATTTGTACTCATTTTGCACCAATAGCCCAGTGAACGGCAGGTAAACATCTCTTCCTATCTTCTAATATGTCATGGGCCAGTGGCAAGGTTGGGCCAATCACCGATCTTCCAGTTCTTCTTACTGGGAGAAAGGAAGCCTGTTTCCCTCTGACTGGAAGGCTTAGTAAATATCTGTACCTTGCATAAATGAACCACCATAGCCCATTCATGTACCAGAACAAATTATCTGAATAAAATACCTGTGCAAGAATTGGGTATTATTGGTCTAAAAATGACCATAGAGACTTCAAAAAGCATTTTTTATGGAAAAAAAAAAAAAAAAAAACGTTTTTGGATAGTGCCCAAACTCTGACTGAGACATTTTGCACTCATCTTGAACTAATAGCCCTGTGAAAGGCATATATCCATCTTTTCCCATCTTCTTATACATCACAGGCCAATGGCAAAGTTGGGCCCATCATCCCCTTTCCAATTCTCATTACCAGAAGAAAGGAAACCAATTTCCCTTTGACTGGCTTGGCAAGACGGAAGCAGATTGTGGTAGATTGCTCATGTAACATGAAGGTGAGTGGAAAGGGATGAATGAAAGTCGACTGAGGTCTCCACATCCCCACGACAGCTCAAGTATAAGTGGAAGATAAGTGAAAAAAAAACAAACAAGAACCATAAGTTCAATGGTGCATCCCCCATCCTTGTGCATATATTCTAAGGGGATTTCAAAATAAAAATAGCTGTAGTAGCATCACTAGTTGTGGTGGTAGTAGCAGGAGGAGGAATAGGAAAATGAGAATGGTTCATCAAAGGTCTGGGCCATGTTTCATATCATTCCAACATGATACAGCTGAGAAAATTATTATTTAGGATTATCAGTTGCAGTGGTAGTAGTGACAGGAGGAGGAAAAAGGAGATAGTTCAACCTGAAGCCTGGACCAAGTTTCGTATCAATACAACATGATACAGCTGAGAAAATTGATATTTGATATATTACAGAGTGATCAACCAGAAAATTGTCTTATATAGACGTGTGAATGTATCTAAAAATTTCCTATCAGGAAAAACGTCTTCATTAAAATCCCCGTGTAGTCATTCTGAGTTTAATTTTAGAAATTTATGGCCCAGGCGCAAATTACACGTAGCTACCAGATGAATGAGAGAAAGTCCGAATTTAGCAACAAAGTTATTAAAACGGAAAGAAAGAATAAACACAAAAATAAAAGACGGATGTAAGTCATATTTCTTTCGAATGATTCAGATTCTCAAAATCATGTTTGGGGATGTTTTAAATTGGCAATCTCCAATCTTCATTGAGAAGAAGGTGAATATATTTCCACTGATGAATAACCACCAATGGGGGGGGGGGTCTTGATCTCGAAAAGTACTGCTCTGGCTGCTCATGCCCAACCTTCAAAAACAAGACAATCCCAATAATCCTAAAAAGAAGAGTATACAACCAATGCATTCCCCTGATAATCACTTATGGAGCTGAAACATGGAACCTAACCAAGAGACTAACCGGCAAACTGAGAAGCATGTTAATGCATGCATGAGAGAATCCTGCTCAACCTTACATGGAGAGATCACAAGTCAGCATAATATATCAGAAAGAAAACGGGAGTCAGAGACATCATAGATTCTATTCGAAAACTCAAATGGCAATGGGCTGGTTATGTTGTGAGAATGAAAGATAACCGATGGACATTACGACTCACAACAAGGATCCCCAGAGACCACATGCGAAACTGAGGCTGAAAAAAAATAAGATGGAGAGATGAACTAGACAAATTCAGAAAATACTGGCTCTGCGACGCCCATGATAGAGAAATGTGGCGGATCCTTGGGAAGGTCTATGTCCAACGATGATGATGATGTTAACAACTGGCACACCCAAAGATATTTTCCAAAGTGAGGGAGGTCCTGCTACAGAGGAAAAGGAATGTTTTCTAAGTTATCAGTTTTACTAAAATTTCATCATTTTTTTTATTACAATTAGTTTTACTAGTAGCTAAAGAGTGTTAATACCTTGATGCTTGATATTTTTGGAAAAAAAAGTTCGACATACGAGGTGGATTTGTCCAAAAATTAATGTCAATTTTAGGGAAAGGAACTATTTTTGTATATAATTGGCAAGGAAACAAATGTGCTTCTCTTAAACAGAACCAGGATTATTTTTGAACAAATCGGACATTATTTTTTTGTCACCCTATATATGTGTGTGTATATATATATATATATACATATAATAGAATCACATCAGCAATCTGAAGACATGTACAAAACCGGTTAAGGCTCATTAAAAACTATTATACCTCAAAACCATAACTAAAAAGTTTGGCTTTCTTTTTTTTTTTACACTTTCATATATATATATATATATATATATATATATATATATATATATATATATATATGTGCGTTTGGATTAGTCATCATCATTAGTCTTTCAATGTCCATCGTTGGATATAGACCTTTGCCAGGATTCACCACACTTCTCTATTGTGGGCATTGCAGAGCCAGTACTTTCTGACTCTGTCTAGCTTGTCACTCTATCTAATACTCTGCCAGCCTTGGTTCTGCGTGTGATCTCTGGGGATCCATGTCATGAGTCATGATGTCTATTGGTTGTCTGCCATTCTTGCAACATGGCCAGCCCACTGCCATTTGAGATTTTCAGTGGATTCTATGATGTCCCTAACTCCTGTCTTCTTCCAGATGTACTGTGCTGTCTTGTAGTCTTTCTATGTGAGGCCCAGCAATATTCTTTCATGTGCACATTGCATGATACCTTTTGTAATTTTGAAATGTTATCATTCTAAGAGTGGTTCAGACTGCTGAAGTCATTGTTTTTGTAGATTTTGCAGTTTACCTGTTAGAAACTATCAACTAAAACTGCTAACATAGTTTTCTTCAGTTTTTAAGTGTATCTGGCTGGCTGGCTGGCTGGCTATCGGTGTACAGGCCATACGAATGGAACTAGAGGGCTGAAAATTCAAACATTTACTCCTTATTATGTCACGTTTTCTGTATGTATTTAAAAAAACTTCCCCTCCCCCAAATCTATTTTTTGTAGGGTGGGTAGGTAAATTTACCATGCAAGTTCAAGTTAATTTGATACCTTTAATAGTGCATGGCCGCATTCATGCTTGTTTTTTTTTTTTAAAATTCAGACATTTTATTGATCACTTCCCAACAAAAGGCCAGAGAAGAAACTCATTCATTGTTCACCCCTATTTACCATTTTTTTAATTGATCTACGCAACACATTATGCTCTCAAAAGACGTTGACATGTGAGGGTTTCTATTGAGTGATTAACCAGACCTGTCTATCTATCCTACCAGCTGTAATTCAAGAGGAGGAGTCATTATATAAAGAGTTTTTCAGACTACTGATATCATCTGATCTTTTTGTAGCTATTGCTCTTATTCGGGAGGATAAACTTCACACTGGTCAGGTTGAGCCAAACATCAAATTTAATATTACATCACAAATGCCAAATTGAAATACCAACAGAACTCAATCCAGCCCTTACAATGCAGTCTTGCAATGTGCATCACACTTTTGCTGAGCACGGGTAACCCCGCATTTCCAATTCTGATTTATACCTACAGGCTATTCTCCAAAAAGGTCACACGACCCCGATTCAAGAACTGTCTGATATTGTTCCCTTTGTCGATGCTGTTACTTCAACCCCGGGGTTAAATTTCTCTTGTATGAATAATGGATGAGTGAGAAGACCAGTTCTGTAAGACCTAAACTCTAAGGTCCACGCCAAGATGCCAAAGGACGCATTCTACGAGACAATAGAAGAAGCATTGGGTCATAAGCACTTTGAGTATTGATTACTTGATTATTGAATAGCATATAAAGAGGCTCGGTCAAACTGATGACTTCTGGACGTAGAAAGATATTAACAGACCGGGATCGACGGTTATTGCCTGAGAGGTAGAAATACGGATGGGTAAAGAAATATGGAAAGCCTGAGACAGATAAGTAAATAGACATGTAGTGACTGAGACGGAAACATATATGTATATATATATATATATATATATATATATATATATATATATATATATATATATATATATATATATATATAATAACAAAGTATATGTAAAACGAGAAAAAAAACACTGTAGAAAAATTACATAAATTGCATTGACAGACATTGGGAAAAAAAGTGACTGAAGAAACATAAATATATTTTGAAAAAGTTTTTCTAGTGTTTAAAACTGTGAAGCTCTCTTAACTATATATATATATATATATATATATATATATATATATATATATACTCACTTCTGTCTCAATCCCTCCATATGTTTTTGATTGAACATCTTTCAGTCTGCCTATATATATATATATATATATATATATATATATATATATAGATAGATAGATAGATAGATAGATAGTCTCAGAAACTTTACATCTTTAAACACTAAACATCAAAAAACTTTTCAAAAATATTTTTTTTGTGTCACTTCTGTCACTTATTTCCCAATATCTGTCAATGCAATTTATGTAATTTTCTTCAGTGTTTTTTTTCTCGTTTTACATATACTTTGTTATTATATATATATATATATATATATATATACATATATATATATACATATAATTTGTTATCATAGTATAATACATAAATTGTCTCTTGTGAGGTTCATCAGTTATTTACTGTTTTAGGGATTTTAAAAATAAAACAGTTATATTGACATGGCACCCCAGCAGTGTTGATCAAACACCATCTCCCTTTCTTATTATATAGTTTATGCCACACACACACCCACATATATATATATATATATATATATATATATATATATATATATATATATAGAGAGAGAGAGAGAGAGAGAGAGAGAGAGAGAGAGAGAGAGAAATTAAGAGAGATGTATTGATGAACATAGAGATACTGGGAGATTTGTGGAGAGATTGCTGCAATGATGTATGCATGTATATATATATATATATATATATATAGTCAGCCCAAGACGTATCTGATACATTCTAAAAAGTTTGAGCAACAAGGTTGGCAAATTTTCTTAGAGTAAGCTCCACCTTAAAAAAAGAAGAAAATCTAATTAGTCATCAAAAGAAGGGTCTACAATCAATGTATTTTCCCAGTAGTCACCTATAGAGCTGAAAAACGGACCTTAACCAAGAGACTGACATTAAGACTGAGACCCATGCTATGTGCACAGAAAAGAATCATGTTCAACTTTGCATGGAGAGATCACAAGACATCAAAATGTATTAGGGAAAAATCAGGACTCAGTAATATCATATAATCATTAGAAACTGAAACGGCAATGGGCTGGTTATATCACAAGAATGGCAGACAACTGCTGGACATCATGACTCACCATGTGGATCCCTAGAGATCATATGCAAGAATGGCTGGCAGAAAATAAGATGTTGTGATAAACTAGACAAGTTGAAAAAGTACTAGTTCCATAACACCCACGATAGGGAGATTAAATGGATCTTGGGGAAGGTCCAACAATGGATGCTAAAAGGTTGATGATGAGGATCCAGCTTCAAAATTAATAGAATTTAGACAGAACATTTGATTTTTGTCGAGATAACTTTCCAATGTTCCATCAATATTTTTTTCTATTTTGAATGTTCATAATTCTGTATCTGTATATGCTTCACACTATGTATCAGTTAGTCTTGCATCCATAACAGAGAGAAATATATAGATAAATATGGAGAAACTGAAATTTATAAGTGAGGTGATGTAGAGAGCCAGGAAGGAATAGATGTGAACAGAGAAAGAGAGAGAGAAAAATGCATACAATCTGAGAGAGCAAGAGAAACGCACACAATCTGAGAGAGCAAGAGAAACGCACACAATCTGAGAGAGCAAGAGAAACGCACACAATCTGAGAGAGCAAGAGAAACGCACACAATCTGAGAGAGCAAGAGAAACGCACACAATCTGAGAGAGCAAGAGAAACGCACACAATCTGAGAGAGCAAGAGAAACGCACACAATCTGAGAGAGCAAGAGAAACGCACACAATCTGAGAGAGCAAGAGAAACGCACACAATCTGAGAGAGAGCAAGAGAAACACATACAATCTGAGAGAGAGCAAGAGAAACACATACAATCTGAGAGAGAGCAAAAGAAACACATACAATCTGAGAGAGAGCAAGAGAAACACATACAGTCAGAGAGAGCAAGAGAAACATTATCTGAGAGACAAAAGCAAAGATAGAGTGTTGATTGAACATGGGCAAAACTAGTTAATTCATGGAAGTTTGGGTGGCCTCACATTGAATGGTGCAGATAATTGGCAAACATTGGCAGGGACAGTTTGCATAAATCCATTTCTTTCCCCAACTATGGGTAAGTAGCAAAGCAGTTGGATCCATGCAGCCCCATAAGGCAGTCTGTGTTGGGTATAGGGCTAGCATTAAGAACCCGTACTCATAATTGGTATGTTTTGATGGATAGTTTAAGAAATAGAGAAAAATCATTGCCTCATGTGTCACATGTGCAGCGGAGTTGAGACATGAGTAACATTGGAAATTATGGAAATGGGTTTGAAAACAAAGTATAAAGTAAAACTGTGTTTTAGGAACAAGGTGTATGGTAAGGTTGGGTTTTGGTAACAAAGTGTCTGGTAAAACTGGGGTTTTGGAAACGAGGCATATTGTAAGATTTTGAGAACAAGGTGTATGGTAAGGCTGGGTTTAGGGAAGAAGGTGTATGGTAGGGCAACGTTTTGGGAACAAACTGTTTCTTCACCCTTGTGGTTAAAAGTTTTCACATAGATAATGGACATGTTAGAAGGGAAAAAGTCTTATGATATTAATACACTGTAGACCCATTACAACACAGAAACCGGGGTCAATAATTTTTCTACCACATAAGTGTCTGGGTTGTAAGAATTTTTCATTTTTACAAACTTTGATCTTTCTCTTCGAAACTTCTTCAAGACTGACCCTTGTGATTAAGCAGAAATGAAGAGAAAACTATGGGGATGGGAATTGGGTGAAGCTAGTTTGGTAGGAAGGCAGAAATAAATATGAAATTAGAAAAAAAACATGACATCTCACCAGAGGGTTACATTTTGACAAAACTTTTGATACATATGTAGCAAGTACCAGAATAAAAGTTAGATAGTATTTTAGTGATCTTCTTAGAGACCAATAACATGTTTTTGTCTAATTCATTTCCTTTTTACAATTGGTTGATATAACCTGATTTAGTATGGAGTCTTCCTATCTTTGTAATTAGTAATTATTTATTATTTTGAAAACTGGGGTCCATGCTCAAACTTTGTTATATTGAACGGCATCATAAAGGGTTTACAGTTTACTCTAATTACCTAAGCATTAAATGTGGACTGAAAAAACAAACTTTAATTGGCATTTTAGTTTAAAATAGATAGCAACATTTATAAAAATTGAACAAATGATTTCTCTTAAACAAAAATAAATTACTTGGTTCCCAATTTAATCTGAATTAATTATTTTAAAAAGAAAAAATACTTGGAAAGATTTCAATCAATTCTTAAGAAAGCAGATATTTTTACAATTGGAAAATGTCAGGTGAAGAGTCAGGGTGACCTTACGAGAAATAAATTATCATTGTTCGACTGAAGAGCCTGAAATTGATACTTGATCATATAGTTAAATTGTGTTGGGCATACTGGTTCTCCAGGATCAATAAAGTTAAGCAACATTGATCCTGGTCATTATCTAGATGGGTGACCATTTGGGAATGCTCGGTACCTTAAGCAATTGAGGTTCAATCCCTGACCAAGTCATACAAAAACTTTAGAAATGGTACTCGATGTTAGGGGATTGAGTGTATGTGGTTATTGAACCAGTGATAGGAATCGTACCTAACCATATCAGGAAAGAATGTTGTGAGAAAAAAAGAGAAGCCTCTCGGTCAGCCAACTGGCCAAACATGTATTCAAAATGTGATATTCAGTTTATTCATCTATCATTTATTAACTGCAATGTAAGGAAAATGACAGAAATTTAATTTTAAGATTTCATGTCAATTTCAATAGGTTTAAAATGTTTGTATGGAATTAAATAACCCAAAGAGAGAGTGGTTGAAGAGAGATAAGACTTATCTTATGAGAGGGAGGATAATTAGAGAGAGAGAAGAAATTTCTTCTGAATCCTTGGATGAAAAAATTGAATACAGAAAATTATAAAACACATACACTTTACATAAATATTTTTTAGCTATTATTCAATGTTTTTGAAATCAGGGTTCATATATAAAGTGTGTGCATTATATATAAGATTCACAAGGATATGTACCCGGTGTGTGTCAACATTTCTTGCCCAAGGCACTCTTCAGCAACCAGATATATATTTTGTTCATGTAATTATGGAAATTTTGAGCACTGTGATTAAGTATCATCAACAACTGATAAAAATCTGTTTTTTATTCATTTTTTCTTGTATTCTTACAAATTAAAAAATACAATATGAATATATATGTATATATAACTTTCTCCAATGCCAATGAATTATATTGCATTTCAGATCATATTTTCATTTTTATTTTTGATGCAATGATTATTCATTTTTGTTTCAGATGTTTTAATGGGGACTGACTTGAAAAATCAATTGGAAGCAAATATTTTTTGATATTTTTTATACTTTTTATTATAGAAAAAATGTAGCCAAAAATTGCTTATATGTTTTTGCAGGTTTCAAACAGAGTCTGTTCTTTTTCTTGTTTGGAGTTGCGCAAATCTAACATCCAATGAAGAGGAACATCATTTTCAAGCTTTGAGAAAACAATTTGTACTGAATGTAATCAAAAAAGGTTACAAGCAATGAAGAAGTCTTTATTTATATATATATATATATATATAACACATACTCACACAGCACACACCATGGAAGATGGGAAAAATCCCAAAACATGTCTGGACCATTTACATCTAAGGATTAATAAACCTTACCTCTAAACACTTTACTCCCGAGTCTGTCTCACTCTTTACAGTACACATTTTATATATATATATATATATATATATATATATATATATATATATATGTCTAGAAAGCTTTACAGCTTTAAACACTAAATATGTAAAATTAAACTTTCTAAAAATCTCAATAATTTTAGTCAATTGTTTTCCAATATCTGTTAATGTAAATTACATAATTTTTACAGTGTTTTTTTGTTTTATATATATATATATATATATATATATATATATATATAAATGAATGAAATGTCAACTCCTACCCACCATCATAGCAGGTTAAGACCAACCACAGCCAATGTTTCACACTTAAACAATACCTTGGAGAAGGGCCGTCCAACTATAGACTGTAAAGGTCTAATGATGAAAGAATTTAATAATCAATGTAATCATTTTGCTTTGAAATATTGCACACAATAAAAACATATCAAATGGCATCTAATTCATTAATTGAATTAAGAGTTGTCTGTCTCCTATAATGGTTGCCCATCAAGGCTGAAGAACTGTACTATTTACCAACATCTTGGTGTGACATGAATGTAAACTTTCACTGATAGATTTTGAACTCTGTTCACCAATTTCATTTCTCATGCTGTTAAACACTCGGCCACCAGTTATTCGTTTCTTCCAAATGAAAGTTATTCTAAATTTAATCATTTATAAAAATGAGATATTTGAAGAGATTTCGATCAATTATTAAACAAGCAGATATTTTGACATTTGGAAAGCGTCGGGTTGAGAGTTGGAACTACTTGATGAGAAATAAATTATCATCGTTTAATTGGAGAGCCTTAAATGGACATTGATTTTTTTAAATTTATTTACAAGTGTTTGACACAGGGCTATAAGAGGTAAAGGAAAGGTGGTGGTCTTCTCTATCAGATCACAACAGACACACAAATGGCCGCACTAACCAGCAAAGTGGGCTACAGATTCTTCTCTCTTTTAGTGTCTGTGTTTATCTATATGTGTGTAAGTCTACAGGCACTGTTGGTCATCTTTTGGAGGCTATAACCAAGTAAATTTACATGATTATACCACTACGCACCACCTAAAAATGACTTCTTTTGTTTTTTGAAAAAAAATGCTCTTTAAAGTAGTAATCATCTGTGAGCCCAGCTGGCTAGCTATTACTCTACACTCCCAAGTATCAAATCACTGAAGTCCCACGATTTGCCTATTCAACCAACCAGCCAAGTGGGCTACAGACTCTTCTCTCTTTGCTAGTCTACAAGTATATGTGTGTCTTAGATATTTGTTTTCACATTTTTTTGAGTTACAACATTGAAAATCTGTATGAGTACACTACTAGGCACCATCTAAAAACGTTTTGATAATCTTTAAAAAAAAAAAAATGCTTTTTTGGGTCTCCATGGTCATTTTGCCCCAATCTTACGGTGTAATTTTTTTAGATAGTTTTAGATGAAAGATTTATTTTCTGAAGATAATCCCAGACAAAAGATCTATTTTTTAGATAATCCCAGACAAAAGATCTATTTTTTAGATAATTCCAGACAAAAGATCTATTTTTTAGATAATCCCAGACAAAAGATCTATTTTTTAGATAATCCCAGACAAAAGATCTATTTTTTAGATAATTCCAGACAAAAGATCTATTTATCAAAGATAATTTTAGATAGGAAATCAATTTTTTTATATAATCCCGGATAAAAGATCTATTTATTTTTAGATAATTTTAGATAGAAGATCCATTCATTTTTGGATAATTTTAAATAAAAGATCTATTTTCCAAAGATAATTTTAGATAAAAGATCTATTTTCCAAAGATAATTTTAGATAAAAGATCTATTTTCCAAAGATAATTTTAGATAAAAGATCTATTTTCCAAAGATAATTTTAGATAAAAGATCTATTTTCCAAAGATAATTTTAGATAAAAGATCTATTTTCCAAAGATAATTTTAGATAAAAGATCTATTTTCCAAAGATAATTTTAGATAAAAGATCTATTTTCCAAAGATAATTTTAGATAAAAGATCTATTTTCCAAAGATAATTTTAGATAAAAGATCTATTTTCCAAAGATAATTTTAGATAAAAGATCTATTTTCCAAAGATAATTTTAGATAAAAGATCTATTTTCCAAAGATAATTTTAGATAAAAGATCTATTTTCCAAAGATAATTTTAGATAAAAGATCTATTTTCCAAAGATAATTTTAGATAAAAGATCTATTTTCCAAAGATAATTTTAGATAAAAGATCTATTTTCCAAAGATAATTTTAGATAAAAGATCTATTTTCCAAAGATAATTTTAGATAAAAGATCTATTTTCCAAAGATAATTTTAGATAAAAGATCTATTTTCCAAAGATAATTTTAGATAAAAGATCTATTTTCCAAAGATAATTTTAGATAAAAGATCTATTTTCCAAAGATAATTTTAGATAAAAGATCTATTTTCCAAAGATAATTTTAGATAAAAGATCTATTTTCCAAAGATAATTTTAGATAAAAGATCTATTTTCCAAAGATAATTTTAGATAAAAGATCTATTTTCCAAAGATAATTTTAGATAAAAGATCTATTTTTAAAGATAATTTTAGATAAAAGATCTATTTTCCAAAGATAATTTTAGATAAAAGATCTATTTTCCAAAGATAATTTTAGATAAAAGATCTATTTTCCAAAGATAATTTTAGATAAAAGATCTATTTTCCAAAGATAATTTTAGATAAAAGATCTATTTTCCAAAGATAATTTTAGATAAAAGATCTATTTTCCAAAGATAATTTTAGATAAAAGATCTATTTTCCAAAGATAATTTTAGATAAAAGATCTATTTTCCAAAGATAATTTTAGATAAAAGATCTATTTTCCAAAGATAATTTTAGATAAAAGATCTATTTTCCAAAGATAATTTTAGATAAAAGATCTATTTTCCAAAGATAATTTTAGATAAAAGATCTATTTTCCAAAGATAATTTTAGATAAAAGATCTATTTTCCAAAGATAATTTTAGATAAAAGATCTATTTTCCAAAGATAATTTTAGATAAAAGATCTATTTTTAAAGATAATTTTAGATAAAAGATCTATTTTCCAAAGATAATTTTAGATAAAAGATCTATTTTCCAAAGATAATTTTAGATAAAAGATCTATTTTCCAAAGATAATTTTAGATAAAAGATCTATTTTCCAAAGATAATTTTAGATAAAAGATCTATTTTCCAAAGATAATTTTAGATAAAAGATCTATTTTCCAAAGATAATTTTAGATAAAAGATCTATTTTCCAAAGATAATTTTAGATAAAAGATCTATTTTCCAAAGATAATTTTAGATAAAAGATCTATTTTCCAAAGATAATTCCAGACAAAAGATCTATTTTTTAGATAATTCCAGACAAAAGATCTATTTATCAAAGATAATTTTAGATAAGAAATCAATTTTTTTATATAATCCAAGATAAAAGATCTATTTATTTTTAGATAATCTTAGATAGAAGATCCATTCATTTTTGGATAATTTTAAATAAAAGATCTATTTTCCAAAGATAATTTTAGATAAAAGATCTATTTTCCAAAGATAATTTTAGATAAAAGATCTATTTTCCAAAGATAATTTTAGATAAAAGATCTATTTTCCAAAGATAATTTTAGATAAAAGATCTATTTTCCAAAGATAATTTTAGATAAAAGATCTATTTTCCAAAGATAATTTTAGATAAAAGATCTATTTTCCAAAGATAATTTTAGATAAAAGATCTATTTTCCAAAGATAATTTTAGATAAAAGATCTATTTTCCAAAGATAATTTTAGATAAAAGATCTATTTTCCAAAGATAATTTTAGATAAAAGATCTATTTTCCAAAGATAATTTTAGATAAAAGATCTATTTTCCAAAGATAATTTTAGATAAAAGATCTATTTTCCAAAGATAATTTTAGATAAAAGATCTATTTTCCAAAGATAATTTTAGATAAAAGATCTATTTTCCAAAGATAATTTTAGATAAAAGATCTATTTTCCAAAGATAATTTTAGATAAAAGATCTATTTTTAAAGATAATTTTAGATAAAAGATCTATTTTCCAAAGATAATTTTAGATAAAAGATCTATTTTCCAAAGATAATTTTAGATAAAAGATCTATTTTCCAAAGATAATTTTAGATAAAAGATCTATTTTCCAAAGATAATTTTAGATAAAAGATCTATTTTCCAAAGATAATTTTAGATAAAAGATCTATTTTCCAAAGATAATTTTAGATAAAAGATCTATTTTCCAAAGATAATTTTAGATAAAAGATCTATTTTCCAAAGATAATTTTAGATAAAAGATCTATTTTCCAAAGATAATTTTAGATAAAAGATCTATTTTCCAAAGATAATTTTAGATAAAAGATCTATTTTCCAAAGATAATTTTAGATAAAAGATCTATTTTCCAAAGATAATTTTAGATAAAAGATCTATTTTCCAAAGATAATTTTAGATAAAAGATCTATTTTCCAAAGATAATTTTAGATAAAAGATCTATTTTTAAAGATAATTTTAGATAAAAGATCTATTTTCCAAAGATAATTTTAGATAAAAGATCTATTTTCCAAAGATAATTTTAGATAAAAGATCTATTTTCCAAAGATAATTTTAGATAAAAGATCTATTTTCCAAAGATAATTTTAGATAAAAGATCTATTTTCCAAAGATAATTTTAGATAAAAGATCTATTTTCCAAAGATAATTTTAGATAAAAGATCTATTTTCCAAAGATAATTTTAGATAAAAGATCTATTTTCCAAAGATAATTTTAGATAAAAGATCTATTTTCCAAAGATAATTCCAGACAAAAGATCTATTTTTTAGATAATTCCAGACAAAAGATCTATTTATCAAAGATAATTTTAGATAAGAAATCAATTTTTTTATATAATCCAAGATAAAAGATCTATTTATTTTTAGATAATCTTAGATAGAAGATCCATTCATTTTTGGATAATTTTAAATAAAAGATCTATTTTCCAAAGATAATTTTAGATAAAAGATCTATTTTCCAAAGATAATTTTAGATAAAAGATCTATTTTCCAAAGATAATTTTAGATAAAAGATCTATTTTCCAAAGATAATTTTAGATAAAAGATCTATTTTCCAAAGATAATTTTAGATAAAAGATCTATTTTCCAAAGATAATTTTAGATAAAAGATCTATTTTCCAAAGATAATTTTAGATAAAAGATCTATTTTCCAAAGATAATTTTAGATAAAAGATCTATTTTCCAAAGATAATTTTAGATAAAAGATCTATTTTCCAAAGATAATTTTAGATAAAAGATCTATTTTCCAAAGATAATTTTAGATAAAAGATCTATTTTCCAAAGATAATTTTAGATAAAAGATCTATTTTCCAAAGATAATTTTAGATAAAAGATCTATTTTCCAAAGATAATTTTAGATAAAAGATCTATTTTCCAAAGATAATTTTAGATAAAAGATCTATTTTCCAAAGATAATTTTAGATGAAAGATTCATTTTTTTAAAGATAATTTTATATCAATTTTTTTGATAATCAGTACTACTAATAATAATTAGGATAGACCTACTAATGAACAGGGCTTCTTACATAGAGAAGCAAGGATACCTTTATAAAAGGGGTAGGGCAATAGGAGTAAAAAAAATGATACAGCTTCAATATAATCGATGTTGATTTGGCATCTGACAATCAAAGGAAAAGTTTTCTTTCTGTGGATGTAATCAAAAAGCTTATGTTCAATAGATAAGACTAGGAATCTACCGAGTGCATTCTACATTGTTATGACTGACAGAGCTGCCAGACTGAAATCACGCCACATAGGCCAGCATGGTAGGCTAAGGCCAATCACTTTCCATGTCTTACTCTTAAGACAACAGACTTTAGGGTAGGCTAATGTTTAACTACAGACTTTAATTCTTAATTTCATGAACCATTTGATACAGCTCCTAATTGATTGTGGAACTCTTCTATAAATAGAATTAAAAAAAATGGAAATCTTCTGTGAATAGAATTAGAAAAAAAAAAACCTGAAAATGAAAAGGAGTAACTTTGCTCAATAGTCATTCTCCTTTATGATTACACTCATATTTTCTAATATGAATTCAAGAGTTGATGGTTGTTTATGATGATAGTGAAATTGATATTCAATTATTTTGCTTCCAAACATTAGACTGATAATGAAAACAGATCAAATAGCACCTAATTTAAAAAATCACTTTTTGCTCTTTAGTAAAAAATCCTTTGGTTTTAAATTCGATGTTCATGGTCACGCAGTTAAACAGATTTTGTCTTGATTTTGTAAAAATAATGGTTTGATATTACCATATTTTAAAATAGCTAATACAAATTACAAAATTATTTCAATCAAAAGGTTAAAAAAACATAATTTCACAATGTCAAAATTTGATAAATGCTATGACAAATATTAAAAGGTTGTTCCTGTAAGAACTCATAGTAAAAATAATTTTTTCAAAAAAAAGTTATCTTAACCTTTCAATACACAAAGATTGAATGTAAAAACAGTTCCATCAGGAAAGAACTGCCTTAGAATATTGGTAACATTTTCCTGTGTAAAATCGATCAGAGAAAATGAAAAATAACATTTTCAATGCACAAAACGTGGGGAAAAAAATAGTTATATGAAAAAACTATATAACTGTTAGCAGTTTGGAAAAATTGATGTGAACTTATATAAAATTTTTCCGTATGTTGGTATCTCCAATACATTAAATAGATATAAATGGTACTTTCCGTGTGCACAGAACAGAGAATCGAGAAGAATATTAGCCATTTTCTTTTTTTTATGAAATCTTGCTTTTCTGTGGTTTGAATGGAAAAGTTTACAGCCTAAGACAGACCAGATTTATTTTATCTAAATTTTTTAACAATTTATATCGAATGCATTGTGTTTAAAGATTAGATTTTTCTATGTTAACACCTGATAAAAACTACTAAAGGAAAATCAGATTTTACAATAATAGGATCATTCTCCAACAAGAATGTTTCCTTCAATGGAACAAATTTAGGCTATTTTTCAGGCTCCAAGGTTCACCAAAAGTTAAGTTAATGAGGAAAAATTTCAATTTCCAGCAGGCCTACAAATCAATTAATCTTTAACGTGTACTATCTAAGACAATACATAATCTTAGTTGAGAAAATATAGGAGCTACTCAAAAAATATGTCCTCAATTGTCCCATAGCTAGAGCAGTTGAAAACACATTGATTTGGAGATTCAGATTATTTGTGAACATAATGAAAAAATTCAAACTAAGGAATATTTGGGAACAATAGTTAAACTTGCGCATGAGAAAATCATGCTCAACCTTACATGGAGAGATCACAAGACAGCATGATATATCAGAAAGAAAACAGGTGTTCGTGACATCATAGAAACTATTAAAAAACCCAAATGGCAATGGGTAGGTCATGTTGCAAGAATGAAAGACAACCGATGGACATCACATCTCACAACATGGATCCCCAGAGATCACATAAGAAACTGAGGCCGACAGAACACAAGATGGAGAGATGAACTGGACAGATTCAGGAAATACTGGCTCCGCGATGACCATGATAGGGAATTGTGGCGAATCCTGGGGAAGGTCTATGTCCAATGATGGACGTTAAAAGCCTGATGATGATCAAGACAGATTTCTTGTTGATTACATTTCTAAAAACGACTACATTTTTGTCTTTAGTTTTGAGGAAGGTCATTCACAAGAGTTTTTTGGACAATTGAACTCCTCCTAGTTCTTTGTCTTGTTAATACAATGTTTCAACCGATCTATTCTACAGCCTTCTTCTAAATGTGATGGTGGTAAACAGAATTTCTTTTCTATAACAACCTGTATAGCATAGGATTTGGGAGTTATCCTTTATCTTTTCTTTCCTTGTTAGATTTCTATTCTGTTTCCCTGTTGAATAGTGAAAGCCACATCTATTTGAACTCCAAACTTGTCTGACTTATACACTCAGCCAACATGTTTCAAACGGCATTTCCTATCTTCCCAGAGAGGATAGTGCTCATCCCCCAATCTCCTGATATGGTCAGCCATCTCCAAAAATCTGGGATGGCTGATCACATCTGGAAAGAGAATTTCTTTTTATAGTTCCCTACCATCCTGTGGTAAAAAACTTAATCAATTTGCAAGGTTGTTCTCAATCACCCCACCCTGAAAATATGGTCTCCATTAAAGAACTAGTTAACACACCCGAGGTTTTAGTAGCCCAGGATATTGCTCTAAATATATACTATCAGTAATTCAAATTCAAGTTTTTACCATTCAATGGTTATACTTGGGAGAAGTTTTGTGGTATGGTGTTGGATTTTGCTGAACAAAAAAAAAACAGTATCGAATTTAATTTCAAGAATTTCCAGCTCTGGAATTATTTTAATTTACAGAGATTAGAACCTAAAGGCTGGTGACAAACACTTTAAACAGTAGATGTATTGATTAATAAGAACTCAATGGATGCAGTTCCCAATTACCTCATTCCTAGAGCATATCGTAAATTCAAATTTTAAATTTCAAAATGGGATTTTTTCTGAGGAATCTCTGACTTTTTGACTGAGTGAACATAAGTCGATGGTCAGTATACTCACAACTCACAATGTCGATCCCCAAATATCATATGCGAAATTGAGGCTGACCGAAAGTAAGATAGCTTGACAGGTAAGATAAATCCAGAAAATACTAGCTACGTGATGTCCATGAGGGAGAGGTTTGGCAAATCTTGGGAAAGTTTGATATCCAATGACATATAATAAAAGTCTAATGATGATGATGATATATATTATAAACCCCTAATGATATAAATCGATGAAAATATATATAAGAAACCTGGAACCCTAATTATAAGTATTATATCATATATCATCTGATATTGTTGCTTTTTATAAACCTTCCCTTCCAAAACCTGAAGTTTATAAAGATTATAGTTAGATTATAAGAAAATGAGAGAAGCTGGTCTTTTTTGGTTGCTAAAAATTCTGGTTCCTCTCGGGTCAAATATCAAAGTTGCGGATTATGAAAGTTTTACAGAATCAAAATAACTCAAATAAAGCATGAGTCAGGTGCTTTTTTAAAGATTTATAAAAATTTAGTGAAAACCTTAACCTCTTGCAGAACCATACGGGGTCTGCAGAACCCTGGATTAATCTAAAGATTGTCTTAACCAATCAACATGCAACGATAAATGTCACGTGAGAAGTCTGTGACAGATATATATATATATATATATGTAACTGTTTTGTTCTTAAAATTTCTGAAATAGTGATATGGTTAACAATTAATGATCCCAACAAGAAAAAATTCATACAGTGTACCATTATAGCAATGTTTACATAAAACAAGGGAAAACACACTGAAGAAAATTACATAAATTGCACAGATGGATATTGGGAAATGAGTGACTGAAGTGACCCCAAAAATCTTTTGAAAATGTTTTCTAATACCTAGTTTTTAAAGCTGCAAAGCTTTTTTGAGTGTATGTATATATATATATATATATATATATATATATATATATTTAGAGAGAGAGAGATAAATATATGTGTGTGTGTGTGTGTGTGTGTGTGTTCAAAAAATGGCATATGATCCGACAGAATGATAATCTTTTTTCCTATTGGTATATTTGGAAAAAAAAAAAAAAAAATGAATTTAAGAAAAACTTCTTTTTTCATTATTATACACCTGACAAAGGCTGAAGAATGGATAAGCAAGTTTGCAGTATTGATAACATTAAGGAAAGGAAGAAGAAATTCAATTGTTGGGAAAAATATGAATAAAAGAAACTTGTGATGAGCTATAAAATTTTAACACAGAAAAGCTGAGTCTCAAGAATAGCATTCATATATAATGTGAGCCTAGGGAATTATCAGAATAGATGTCAGCAGCGACAATCATTTGTAAAATTCTGAATTAAACAATGGTTTATTTCTATTACACGGACTATCCTCATCTTGGTTGTTTTTCATATAACATTTCAGCCGTTGTACTCTACGGCCTTCATCAAGTAACGAACTGTACGCTTTGTTTAACCAACGGGGGTATATTGACCGCACTTCCCTCTTAGCAGTAGTAGTATTATTATTGTCTCACACTGGGATTGAACCTGGAACCATTAGATTACTTGCAGTAATTCTGTCTGATTCTGTAATCACTACGCCATGTGTCGGTTAAAAAAAGGGTTCGGTTCGTTACTTCCCCCACACCTACCAGATGATACCTGATGAAGGCTGTAGAGTACAACGGACGAAACATTGTATGAAAAACAACCAAGATAAGGATAGTCTGAATAATAATAGAAATAATAATAATACCTCATCTCAAAAATTCAGAGATACACTAAACAATGGTTTTCTTGTAAGATATTCACAAGCATAAAACACAATGTGTTTATACATATTTGTGTGAAACACTTTTAAATCAGTATAACAATACTACACTCTGATCCTAAGTGCAAGGGAGTGATAATTTCATTCTAGGTGAAGTGCACAGATTTTACAAACTAATCCCAGGCAGAGGGACATGGAGTGACACTTTGATCCAAGGTAGATTGCACAGATGCTCTGATCCAGGGCAAAAGTAATGATCTACAAGTGAATAATCCAATCATTTTTCATGGACACTATGCTAGCATTTTGAATAACACCAATAGAGAAGAAATAATTTCATAATAACAATGACTTCAAGCTGTCCATTATCTTAATCTAAATGAAATAATTTTTTTCTTAAAAGAAGGAGAAAAAAACAGAACAAAACATTATTTAATAAGCCATTTTAAAAAGGTTTAATTAAAATCCAATGAGTCTTGAAAATAGAAAACAATAGAATATTCCGCGGAAAATTCCTGGAATCTAAAACCAAGGTTCAAATTTTAATTCCTTGAAGGAAAGATCAAGGCAAAATTGCAAAGACTATAATCAGTTTGCCGGTAATAGTTCTGAATCTCAAGACAAGATTTCCATTTGTCAGGTCAATTATTATTCAGAAGAATCCTCCTTCCAGTCATTAGAACTTGGCACTGCAAGAATGAAAGTCGGTAATTTCTCCTTGCCTGGACATATTTCTCCTGGAGGTGGGGGTGGGTGTTATTGTGGGTAAAGGCACTGAAAACTGAATTAGTGGACAGAATCTGAGTTTTAGCCAAGATTGTTTACATTCACTTTGCATTGTTATCTTTGGAAAGGCATGAATCCACTCCCTCCCTGCTAACTTTGGATAAATAGCAGGTCAGTTGGAGCCCTTTAGCCCTGTAAAGCACTTCATCTAAGAGAAAGTTAGTCTAACAGAAAAAAAAATACAGCTTGGCAATCATCATAGGAGATCTAAAACTTATGTAAAGGAGGAGGGTTGAGCGTTGGGCTGTCAACTTCACCACATAAAACGTACTTGCTACTGAAATAGAAGCAGAATAGTTGTGGCCCTATACTCAACAAAGAATCCACAGGCATAAACAGAACACTAGCATTCTAGGAGAAATCATGAATCACCATCACTCTTATAGGCTGTGATCAATAAATAAGTTACTACTTTCGATTTTTGTTGGACTTCAATCACTGAAAAAGGTCTGATTTTTTAGAAAACAAGTGGACACACATCAAAGATTGATTTAGTATAAACTTACATTGTAGACTGAACCCCCCACTAAAAGCTTATTTTGGAAGGGAATTTTTCAAAAAAAACATTTTCCTTGCTTATTGAGCGGAATGTGTGTGTGCAAAATTTCAAGTTTTTACTATAAACAGTAAGGGCTGGGTGAAGTTTAGATAGATACACACGTATATATAAATGTTAGAACACATGAATAACCTAAACCAGGCAACAGTGTTTAAACTGGTCTGTTGTAGGCGGCAGTGATCGATATTCCTTCAAGGAAGACAGAACAGATTTTTTGCGTCAAGTCATTGCAATAAGTATTTGAGAAACATTTAGATGAAAATTCTAGCAAAGTGCAATGAACAGTTGCAATGAAAATTCAGAGACAGAGGCATTGGTCTGGATAATGGTTCTAGTCTGTCAAGAATTTCAACGGTTTTTTTTTCTTTTTGAGAATTATCCAGTTTTGAGAGTACTTCAGAAGAATGGTAGACATATTTGACTAAAGATGACAGACAAAGAATATCGAAAAAAAAATTTTTGACTTGAGTTTCCTTGTTTTGAGTGCACTTCAGAAAAAATGGTATCAAAGTGAGGCCGTATGATTTTTCAAAATGAAAGAAGCAAAAAAAGATTTTATATATATATATATATATATATATATATATGTTTATCCATAGCACCCAAAAATATAAGCAATATTTAGGGAATTTTGTGACTGCATTATACTTACAAAATATCAAAAACATTGCTGCTCGGCATTTTCTGGTTTATGTTAAATACTTCCTGAATATTAAAGAACTGAATCTGAAGACACAAATGATCGTCTGCCTTGATCTAATGCCATTAATGGAAGCAATTATAATAAGATAGATATCTATAAATATGTACAGTCAGATTCTCAGAGAGAAAAATGTTCCATTCCCACAAATTGATAAATAAAATTCTATTCACTATAGAATAGTTTTGATGTTTAAAGTATCAAGTTTAACATTACAAATTTCTTTTTTTTTTCAGGTCATGAAACCACTATATAGAAATGAGAAATCTCAATGCAGGGGACTATTTGAGTAAAGTAGTGAAGTGTTACACATGCTATATATATATATATATATATATATATGTATATAATTTGAACTATAGGAAGTGAGACAGACACAGGAGTGAAAGTGTTTGGAAACTAAGTTTACTAATCCGTAAATGTTTTCATTGATGGACTAGACATGTTTCAGGAGGTATTCCCATCCACAGTAGTGTTTGCTTTGTGTGTGTGTACCATTTAATGATTATAATTTCATTGTGGAACATAAGTCAACTATCAGGAGCTTTCCTTTGAGAGCAAAAAATGGGATCCCATCTGCTAGGGTCATCCTGTTGCGTGAGAGTAAGTTCAGTTTGTGATGAAGTCTGTGGTGTTAGCAGCAGTAGTAGGTCTTGGAGAGGACATAGAGTGCCAGGGTAGGAGGGAAGTGGTTTGATGTTAGATTGTGTGGGTAGGTTAGGGATAGTATAGATGGTGGGGTGATGAGGTTAAGGAACTTCATATGTATTAACCTTATAGGTCATTGAAAATATGTTGGCTCTGATTTGTATAAGTGGGATGCCTCACCAAGGTGCTAACTGTTATGGGTCTGAGTGATTGTGAAGTTCCCAATATTAGATGTACTTGAGGGAAAGTAGAGTGTAGATGTGAGGTTATGATTAGTGGGAGGATGAGGATTATGATTCAGAGATCTATGTGATTAAGGTTGTTAAGTTTGGTGCTAAGTCCATTAGGGGGAGAGAGTTTTGAGTTTGTAGATCAACATTTTAGTTATGTCATTGGGAGTATTTTTTTCTATTTTTCCAATGATTGAGCAGCTGTGGTAAAATTTTGTTCGGGTATGCAAAAGTGTAGTTCTACGGGAAGTGGACTGGGATGGTTTTGTGATTTAATTCTGTGTCAGTAGTTGTTTAGTCTGATGTTAAATTGCCACTTGGACTTGCCTATCTATTGTAAATTGCATCTATTACATTCTAGGAGGTATATAATGTTTTTACAACAACAGTTAGTGCTATGGTATATGTAGAAAGTCTCTTTAGTGGTAGAGCTAGTGAATGTGTTGGTGTACTAAAGATGGTTGCAACATACACTATTTCTTTTGTCGCAGGGTTTACAGAATTTTGTGGTTCTAGGGATATTGTTGGGTGAGACTTTATTGTTTATTATATTGTTGCTGCTAATCATGTCTTTGATGTTTTATGTTGATATATATATATATATATATATATATATGTGTACATACACACACACACACACACATATATATATATATATGTATTAAGAAATGGACATATATGGTCTGACATAATGAATTATAAATTGCTTTATATCATATAAAAACTCATTTGAGATGATATCCCATCATTGAAAGGAATGAATAGATCCAGAATAAACAAGCAGGGACATTGGTGTGAAAGTGGTTATTTGGGCCTTTGCATTACAGACAACTGTTTAGCTCAATGATTAGAGCATCGTTATGTTGAAGTGGCTACCCTACTGGCGGCAGGTTTGATTCCTGCAGCAGCCCCATTTTCTTTAATTACTTATTCTATGTACGTTGTCTAAGGCGAGTAATACATTAATCAAGTGACAATGGGAGTGCATCTCAAAAAATTTTCTATATAATATAACACAATTCATAGAAATGGATACATATGGTACGACAGAATGAGAACAAATTGCGTTATACTATATTGAAATGCTTATGAAGGAGATCATTACAAATAATTTCAATATAATATAACGCAATTCATAATCATACGTGGATACACATTGTGTTTTTTTATATTACATATATATTTAAACAAAAATGTATACATATAAACAGTGATATAAATGTGTTTACATAAACACACTTGTGTACCTAGAAATGTGTGCATATATATATGAGTGTATGTATGTGTAAACACATATATGTGAGTATCTGGATATATATATATCTATATATAAATATATATATATTAGTCTAGAAAGCTTTACCATTTTAAACACTGAACATCAAAAAGCTTTTTCGAAAAATTTTTCATGTCATTTTGATGACTTATTTCCCAATATCTGTTAAGGTAATTTCTCTATTTTTCTCCAGGGTTTTTTGTTTTATATATACTTTGTTATTAAGGTACTATGTAAATTTTCTGTAGTTGGGATCATCAGATGTGCACCATGTAACTCTTTGAGGGATTTTAAAAACAAAATTATATTCAAAATGTATTCATACCATCGACGTAATATCTATCCTATATTTCAATTCATATTGTAGGATTATTTTAGAGGCTATATCTTCCAGTATCTTCTTTTTTGTTTGAGTCAGAAGTTTCCTAATGTGATTAAAAGATCCAGGGAGATCATCTATATACTTTTAGATTTGAATAAAAAAAAAAATTTTTTTAAAATCCTCACATGAAATAGCCAATTCTTTATTATTTGTATTTATATGAGAACAAACAAAGCTGTTCTCTGATCGGGGTAAGGGGAGGAAAAAGTACCCTGACACATTCCCTCCCCCTATTAGAGCTTTTCTTCTTGACTTTAATATTTAGTCTGTAAGGATATACAACCTGCATGGCTTTGATATTGCCATTTTCCCTCTGTTGCCTTATTTTTAGCATTACTTCATCTATCTTACCTAAGTTATTATATATATATATATATATATATATATATTTTTATATATATATATATATATATTTATATATATATATATATATATATATATTTATATATATATATATATATATATATATATTTATATATATATATATATATATTTATATATATATATATATTTATATATATATATATATATATATATATATATATTTATATATATATATATATATATTTATATATATATATATATATATATATTTATATATATATATATATATTTATATATATATATATATATATATATTTATATATATATATATATATATATATTTATATATATATATTTATATTTATATATATATATTTATATATATATATTTATATATATTTATATATATATATCAAATTGGAAGTACAAAAAGTAAGGAGTATTTTTAATGGAAAAATTTAGATGTTGAAAACTTGAAAATAAATGACATTTTTGAAAGTTTGAGATGGAAAAAGATAAAAAATAATATAATAAAAACAAAACCGGATGAATTTTTTTCAGAGCCAAAAATTTTCTGAATTTCCTTTAATATTCTGTCCAAATGTCTCCTCAAAGGATCTGTTGAACACATGGTGTATTTTCCATCCTATCAGGCGACATTCCAGAAAACCAAGTTGAGATGTTTTTTTCCCGCTTAAAAAACAAATTGCAGAATGCCTACAGAGTTATTTTTTTCTTGATTAATTTCAGATATTTGAGTTTTCATTTTATCAAATTTATTTTTTTGAAATTTTATATTTAAAAGTTTTTTTAAAAAAAGAAAAAGAAAAAGAAGACTATTTGTAGTGAGTATTGTTTCTTAGAAACCATTTAAAAACTCAAATGGCAATGGGCTAGGCAAGTTACAAGAATGTCAGACAACTGTTAGGTATCACAACTCACAACATGGATCCCATGAGATCAAATACAAAATTGTCACCGACAGAGAGTAAGATGTGTGACAAGCTAGACAAATTCAGAAAGTACTGGCTCTGTGATGCCTATGACAGAGAGGTCCAGTGAATCTTGGGGAAGGTTTATGTCCAATGACGGATGCTAATAGGTTAATGATGATGATAATTGTCTCTTTTATTGAATCAAATCAGATTAATTTACAGTCAAGTCAATTTTAATATTTTCTAAAGGCGATGACTGCACCATATGGCCAGCAAAATTGTGTTCAGTGGTAACCTGACCTCATGCTGAACATAGGACAGGTGATACTAACCTTTAGTGATTTCCAAAGATTGATTTGACCAGTCTACACTAAGAAAAGTGAATAACCAGCTAATTAGCAATCTGATAACTTCTAGAGAAGCCAAAAACTAGCCAGTCTAGGATAGGAACATTAGTTATACAGAATAAAAAGTAATCATTAACGGCAAAATACGAAAAAAACTATAGGACATATAAAAAAACAAACTAACAAGATGTTATATTCTTCCGAGAGAGAGATAGACGCTTTGAATTTGAAAATCATCCACTTAACATAAAGATAATTTTTCTTCTTGCCTAAAAATATTAATCTCGGAAAATCATGAGAAATCAATGAGAAGGAGTAGAAAAAATATACCATCAAAATCTTTTTTTTAAAAATTCTGATACTTTTCAATCATTGGGCAAGATAGAGTCCTCTTTAGTGACAAACGAAGAATCAGCTAATTATCTTAATTATCCAGAGCTTGAAAACTGGTCAACTAAAGACAAAGATACCACATCAACGTAGCAATGCTCTTACCATAGAGCTAAACAGTTGCCAGTAATGCAAAGGCACAAATAACCACTTTCATCTTAAATTCTCATATCGTTTACTCTGGATCTATTGTTTTTTTTTTCAATATGACATATTTTCTGCTGTTGATGGTAGTCCTCTTAATATATTTAGCTATCCATTCATCTACAAACACGAGGTTCACAGCATTTACAACCCCATAAATACATATCTAACTTTGTCAAGACGTTCCTTTTAGGCCATCTTGCCAGTCCCAAGCCTGGAGGAAGATTAGGTGTGGAAATAGAACCAACCACTCAAAACCTTTTGGTTACTCAAATTATCCCAGCATCAACTCAGCAAAAGCTTTTTCAGGAAGATTCCCCTTTGGGAGGACCCATGATGCATGCTGGCAGAAACCTAGGGAAACCCAGTTTTGTTCAGCAAACAGGGTTTCTCTCGGCTTTCACCAGATCCCTATCCTCATTTTTGCCTAGGATACGTACCTGAAAATCAGGACCATGGTTGAGAGTTGGGAATCAGTTCAAGTGTCGAGTGAAATGAAGAGATACAATCATAGTCCTTGGTTTATGCAGAGGAATAAATTGGCCAAATTGACATGGGCTTGGCTGAACAGAGATACCCAGGACTTGGTCTGCTAACATGGTAGGGTTGCAGCCTGTATGTCCACAAGCAGTCTACTGTATTAAACAATAAATAATAAAACATACTTGCATACAGTAGTCTCCCTTTATGATATTGGTGCAAGAAAGGTACTGAACCAAGGATAATCAAAATCAATTACAAATGATTGAAGGTTTTGCTCTCATCACAAAATCAAAGGAATTATGTGCAAGAGACCATGTAGCTTGCCAACACAGTCAATAATTGAACAACTGTGGCATCAAAATTTGAAGTGATGGAAGAATGAATATGGTCAGAATAAATTCTGTTCATGACATCACTTGGTGAATCTGGAGGTTATTAATTAACCCGTCTGAATAAGGTGCAAAAAACGTCAGAAATCAATTTTCTTTTTATAAGGGGTCTAACGCAGTACTGATGCTCTCTCTACAGACTTAAAAATTGGCATCAGTAGTCCACTAGACCCTTTATGAAGAAAAAAAAAAAATTGGGCGGAGAAGTTTTTTTTACCTTTTTGATGCTTTATTCTGAGGGGCTTATATTGAATTAATTTTTAGAGAAAGTCTAATTGATTGCAAATTAAAGAAATTGAATAAATCCAGTTATGTTGAGTCCTTTGATGTAATTCTGTTTTTATTCATCGTTCTCTGGATGAGTGGGTGATAATGTATAAGCAAAAATGTTGGGGTCCACCAATAAACTGTCTTGTATCACAAACTGCACAATATCGGGGGACTCCTGTATACAAGTTTGTCTAGGTGTAAAGGAAGAAAATTTATTGACTTACCCAAATGTGGGACCACCTTGACTCAGGTCAAAAACTTGCCGAGGGTTGAGTAACCAGCAAAATTTGTGCATTATTTTGGCCCCTTGGTTTCCACCACTTTTTGGATTGATAAAAACTAAAAGGGGTTTTGCGGTTGGCGATGGAATGGCTTTCACGATGAATGTCTTCTGTTCATCTTTACTCTTCTTTTTCTTCAGTGAAGCTTTTTTTCGTTTCCTTAAAGAAGATTTGAATGAGCCCTGAAACGATAAACAGAATTACGTTCATTATTATTAAACTTCAGAACTTCTTTTTATCTCTGTCTTTATTCATAAGTTCCTTTTTATTGCAAATTTTACTCAGGCTAGGTTCCCTTTGGCTGTTAGTAAACAGCGTTGATCAGGAATAAAGAATAAGTGTTAGGGGAGATTTGAACTCGCATCCCACACAGGAAGCTCAGTATACACTTGACTGCTATACCAATTGATCAGAATGAATAACATGAATAATTATTAAACTTTAGGAGCGCTTGTTACCTTCATCTTTATTAAGTTGCTTTCTATTGCAAATTTTATTCGGGCGGGTTTCCTTCCGGTAGTGAGTAAACAGCATTGACCGGAAATGAAGAATAAGTGTTTGGAGAGATTTGAACTCGCATCCCTCACAGGAAGCTTCTTATACACCTAACTGCTCTACCACTCTATGGGAATGGAAGTTAGGTCTAATGGTGTTATTTGGATGAGCCTCCTGATTGAGACTGTGAAGGTAAAAAATTGTCACAAAATTTAATAACAATGAATTATAATACTTCATCCAATGAGAATAAATTACATTCATAATGCAATGCAACACTCAGCTGATACATTCTTCTGATTTCCTCATGAGCATGTTGTATCTGGTGGTTCTCCATGTTTCCTTCTCTTTCGCATCCTTAACAAGAACGTCACACTTAACAGATTCTCAGGAATGAACAAGATCTCATTTCAGTAAGGCTGATATAATGACAAGTCTCAAGATGCACTGAAAATGTGGTTATCCTTGCTTAAACAAATGTAAAATAATTGTTTGCATGCCATGTTTACCTACTGTATCTTACAATTGCATAAGCAAGGATTCTCAAAAATGACTTGATTCAGAAAAAACACTATAATCCCCTAATTACTAAAAACCACCGAACACACATAATAAATCTTAAAGTAACGAGCTATCAATTTGTGAAAACCTAATGTTTCTAATTTCTCTAGTTATCAAGCTTCAGAAAGCAGGACAAACAGAGCAGGTCTGGTTATTGTCAAAAAATCAGATCCAAATGAAACTTCAAAATAGGTATTAAGGTATAGTTGGTCCAAAATTACCAGAGAGACTTAAAAAAAAGTAACCTTTTTGAAAAAACAAATGAAAAGTTCTTCGATGATGTCTAGTGGTGCACTTATGCCAATTTACAAGGTTATAACCTAAAAATGTGATCAGGAGTGACCACGGATATGCAGACAAGCAAACAAAGAAGAAGCTGTAGCTCATTTGGCAGGTTGGTCGAGCAGGCCATTTGTGGAGCTACAATGAGTCAATAGAATAATGAAGTCCAAAAAATATATCAGATGAGAGATTATGTTTAAAAGAACAAACAGTATTACATATTACATAGAATGATGAAGATAGATTATTTAAGAGCCTGAGAAAAGAGTTATGTCTTACAATTTTCTGTTTTTGATTAGGAGTTCTAGGGCGGACCATCTCAAAGAATTATAGATTAGGTAAATGCTTTTAATGTTCTAAAACTGTTCTTTCCTTGCAAGAAGTAAGTACTGCTCATATGTAGGCTATGGCTTGGACTATCTGGGCTTGGGCTCCAAGTATGATATCTTCTCTTACTTGACCTGTTTGCAATATGTGAAATAGACCTAGAGGCAATGAGCATTCCTGTCCTATCTTACCAATAACAGAGAGAGAGAGAGATGGATTCATGTCTTTCCCAGGAGGATTGGTGCAAAGTGAACACAAACTAACTCCATCTCAGTTTGAACTCAGCTTGCCAAGTTGATACTCGGTGCTGTTGGCCACCCAGCACCTCCTCTTTTTTTTTCTTTCTCTCTTTAAATAACTCCACCCACACCGCAGGTTATCAGCATTAATGTATATTATTGCCCTCAGCATTGATCCAAGCAGTTATTGCAATATCCGACTGATAACACAGTAAGAACAAACAGAGACAAGAAGCCAATACTGAGGGTGGGGTACAGGTCACAACGCAATATTGTCTGTGTCAATAAAGATTGTTATTCTTGACATCAATATTGGTAACTACCATGTTCTAAATTTGGATCGATGATACGGGGTGCCAACGAACGGTGAGGGAGATATGTTTGTTTTAGGTGATTTAGCTATAGTGTCTATGTCAATAAAAGTTGTTATCTTCAATATGAAAGTAGTTACTACTTTGGGGACAACACAAAAAGATCTAAAGCCGATGAAATCTGATGCAACAAAAATGTCTTAATTTTCATCTAGCCACCCAAATAAAGTATTGCTCAACTTTGTTGATTAGAGCAAAAATGATGTGCAAAGTGGCTTAGTGGTGGGTTGCTGGCAAGGGATCAACCACAGCTGCTCACATTCATTTTACAATAATGCTTTTGGAAAAGTCATGAATCCAATTCTTTTTTTCCACCTATTGATAAATAAAAGGGGTGAAGCAGCCTTTTTGCCTTCTATGGCAGTCCATCTAAGAGAGAATTACTTTGACAGAAAAAAAAAAGAACAGATTCTGTCAAAAAAAATACTGCAATGTTGTATATAAATTTTTGTTATCATTTGTTTCTGTAATAAAAATATTTATTTCCAATCGAATTTTCTAGCTAACCCCAATTGAAATATCCATAACAAAAATAATGATTGTATCCAAAATGAAATAGAAAACATCATCCCAAATGCAATATGATTCACTGCTAAATGAAAAAGTATATATATCGAATGTATACATTAGTTATAAACACTGTATAGTCTACTTCCTTCCTTTCCCTCTTTTTCATTTCCTTTCTTGTACTTTTTATTTTTCATCTCAAGAATTGGTCTAAAGAAAAAAAGGAATAACATGACTTTATGTAACCTAAAAATTAAAAAATATTCTTCTTTCTTTGCCCACTCGCTATATCATATCTTTCTATCTTTACCAATGCCATGAACCAATTAAAAGAAAAAAAAACACCATGTCTCTTCAACCACTCTTGCATTGTGTCACTCAATTCCTTACAAATGCTGTTAACCGATTTTGAAAATTAGCCTCAACATTAATTTTTCCTCATTCTAAGAACTGTTGACTTTTATCACAGTTAAAAAAACGACAGATTGTCAGTCATCATAATCAGTCCCAAGCCGGCTTGAGAACAGGGTGAGACCTACCATTGCTAAAGAAACAATGAATAAATCCCTTATGAATAAATTATATTTTGTTCAAAATAGATATATATATATCTCAATATGCCTTGTCACATGGGAGGATGCATTATATTATCATTGGTAGTATTTCCTATCCTAACATGATGTGCTCAAAGGCTGGATTTTATGATGCCTAGCTTAGTCTGGCTTCAACTCTAACATACCAAACGCTGATCACAAACTCACAGCAGTTTGCAAGTGTCGATTATAAATCACCACTTTACAATTAAGTGCAATATCTGGTGAAGACGGCAGATAAGTTAAAATATCCCAGCCAACCTGTATCAATTTTTGTCTGGTCACCAGAGAAACACATAGTCTAGAACTATGTTGATGGAATATTATGTTCTGTTTCATAACTAATTCCAGATGCTGTTAGTCAATTACTATGTTCAATTAGTCTCTTGGGATCAGTATTTGTTAGAATTAATTGTTTAGTTCTCTGGGAGGATCTCATAGTAGAAAACGATCTTCCAGTGCCACCATGTGCATGGTATCACTATCATTGGCTGAATACTAACTGTTCGTACGATAATCAGACAAGATAGGAAGCTGAAGACGTGTCGCTAAACGGACATCAAGTCAAAAAATTTATGACATTGAACGGACATGAAGCCGAAATGATAAACAGATGGTAAACACTTTGAAGAATCTTTATTTGCATTGAGAATACACAAAAAAATCTATCATTTAATTAGTTCATAAAATATAAAGAATTATAGGGATAAAAATCAGTTCAAAAATTGTAAGCTATGGCTCTTCGGAAAGCCAATCCTCTTTTGTTATTCTAAATTCGACCTCATGTCCTTCCAGCTTGGCTTCAGCTTCTTGTCCTTCTGTCATAGTTAATAAAACTGTATTGGCATATTCCAATATAATGTGAGAATGATTGCATTCTATGAAGTAACATAGGTATAATTACAATGGAAGAAGAAATCAAGTAAAGACTTGCAAACTGAGAAACATACAAAGCGCACAGGAGAAAATCTTGCTCAACCTCACATAGAGAGATCACAAGACAGCACAGCATATAAGGAAGAGAACGGGAGTCAGAGACATCAAAGAATCTACAAGAATACTTAAATGGCAATGGGCTGGTCATGTTGCAAGAATGGCAGACAACTGATGGACATTACAACTCACAACATGGATCCCTAGAGACCACATGTAAAACTGAAGCTGGTAGAATACAAGATGGAGAGATGAACTAGATAAATTCAGAAAATACTGGCCCCATGACGGCCACAATAGAGAGATGTGGCCAATCTTGGGGAAGGTCCATGTCCAACAACAGACGATTAAAGACTGATGATGATGATTATTATACTTAATAATTAATCGTACTCATTTTATGTTATTTTAGCTAACAAACTTTTCATGCACACATTAATTTCCTTTGTGCACTGGCTCTAAAACTTGTGTACATGAATATACATACACACACTCATGAGCACAGCTTTAAAAGAACTATGATCACAATCACTTGTTTCATATTATTGTAATTCATAAACTTTCCAGTGTCTGTCATAATTTGTTTACGAAAGGGAAAATTCAAACACAATTCAGTGGGGGGGGGTTCAATTTACTTATTAATCCAGCTGTTAAGGGTCACCTATTTGTAAGAACCATGCAAAATATCAGGGTCTTTTTTTTTAGAAAAAAGATTAATGTTTTTATATGTTTCTGAAATGAATCCTTTTTGAAAACTGTCGATAAATATTTTGAGAACATTTTATTTCTATTTTTTCCTGAATCATGTTTTCAGGAGTGTAGTTTTAGCGATTCCAATCTTCAGGGATTATTGCTTTATTGTAGGAGCTCAGTCGCAAATAATCCTTGATAAAATGCATTCTTTCTTGTGAACTCCCTTGTATAGAGTTTTGAAATTGACTGAATGCTTGATCGGCGGTACGACTAAGTCTCCACACCTCGGCTGCCAAAAAATGTATTGTTCTGGTTGACAAATAAGTGACCATTTTTTTTCTTTTTCAGCTCAAAAGGGAAATGAGATGGAATTCTTTTTTTTTCAACAAAGTAAGGAACTGAAGACATTTCCATGTTAGAAATCATGAAACAACTTATACGGTACATTTGGCTAAAAATAGGATAACTTATTTTACAAGTGTGGCTGTTAACGTCTGAATTTTCTGTTTGATACTGTTTTTTGTGACTGGAAAAGAGACTGTATTTCATCATTACAAAACCTGAAGAAAGCCATTGAATCATCAAAAATGTTGTGTTAATGATATTAAAGATTGGAAAAAGAGACCTGATAGTCCAAAGTTGGAAAACATTCTTTTTTTATTTGGTAGACATAGAAAAAATGAAAAGGCCAAACAGATTTTCTATACCAGTAATTCTCATTGGGGCTATATCAACACCAAAGGGGCAAAAGCTGAACTTGGAGGGGGGGGGTGATAGATTATACAATTTTTTTGTTTTATGTTAATAAAATCTAGAAATAAGCCTGAGATACTACCACTTGGTGAATCATAAAATACCCTGTAAATCCCTTCTAACACTGAAGTTGGAGTCCATAATTTTCCATCATGTTACTAAAATTTTATATTTTCACAAACCTTCATCCAGGTTACCTTCAGCCCAACTTCTTAGGAAACAGACCCGGGCAGATAGAAGAAACCATGAGTGAGGATGAGAGTAGAGTGAGCGTAGTCCGGCAGGAAGACAGAAATAAATATGAAATTTTTAAAAAGTCATGGTTCACTTACAAAAAGGTTACATTTTGACAATACCGAGTTCCATATGTAGCGAGTGTCTAGAGTTGACAATATATTGGTAATCTTTTTAGCAACAGGGAGAAAGTGTCTAATTCATTTCCTTTTTACTGTAGGTGTAACCTGATTCAGTTTTGGGACTATTTTTTACTGATTATAGTATCTTTTCGGTCTTTTTGGACATTTAAAAAAATTTAGTGCTTTTCGGCAATCAGCGATCAAACTAGTGCAAAAATTTCTTTTGAGTTCGCAACACTGACCCGATGGCCTAATTTAACATTCATAGGCCTAGAGGATAGTATTTCTTAAGGAACTTTTCATACTTAGCTATTATTTTGAGAGCCAAATTTAATGTTTTGGAATTTGGGGTCTATACTTGAACCATGTTATAACAGGTCTATCAAAAAAAAATGTTTCAATTATTAATTTCAATAATATCATTTTATCATACAAGCAGTCGTAGGTCATCCTCAAGCTCCAAATATCTGCTGTGAATAAATTATTATGGACTTTACTTGGCTCAGCCAAGATATAACATTACAGAGAAGAAAACAATATTCCGTTAAGAAGTTCTGGCTATTTGATGCGAGCATTCAAGGAGGTCTGCGTTTAGCGGGGTTGGGGCTATACATCTAGAAAAATAACCATAAAATAGGTCTGCAGAGTCACTCAATAGAAACCATCATACAACCAATATCTTTTGGCAGCACTCCGTATTGGGGGCAATCAAAAAAAAAATTAGAGAAAGAGGATGATAAATGAATGTGTTAAATCTCTTGCCTTTTGTTGGTAAGTGATCACTGAAAAAATTCTAAATTTTCAAAGAAACAAACATGAATGCTGTTGGACACAAAGTAAGGGACCAATTTAGTGTGACCTTTGATTTACACCCAACCCACACTAAAAACCCATTCGGAATGGGGCATATCAAGAAAAACAAAGAAGATATTTTTGTAGACATAATAAGGAGTAAATGTTTAGATTTCCATTCATCTAGTTCAATTGGTATGGCCTGTACTCCACATATGCATAGCCAGTCAGCCAGGTCATCTTGAAAACTGAGGAGACGTATGATGACAGTTTCAGTCTGCAGTTTCTAATGTAAAAGGAGTGAATGGTGAAAAAGTCTGAGAAACCCTGCTTGAAAGATTGTACTTGATGGAAAAAAAGATACTTTGGGAGAGAAATTACGACTGACAGAAATCCAAGACTCTGAACCATGATAAATAGAATTTGCGTTTGGCTTCAAGAGGAATTCTCGTACAACAGTAAATGAAATTTTAAGAGGGAGAACACACAAAAGAACAGAATCATTAGAGATGATTTATGGTCCGGTTGCCTGCAGTGATAGAACTGTTTTCATCTGAAACCAGTGAAACCAATTGGTGGACAGTTATCACATTGAGTAGAATTAATGACCAATTCCGAGCAATATAAAAACTGGAGAGTACTTGGAGAGCATATACCTCCACCAATTCCATTAAAGCAGGAAATAAAATCATCTTATATCCACCCACAATGCAATGGAGGTAACAGTAAAAAAAAAAAAAAAAAAAAAAAAAAAAAATTTCTAGATCTGACCCCAAATTTAATCAATTCTCCCTTAGCCCTTGGTATACTCTATGATAAAATATCATTGAAATCCACTGAAAACTTTTGGAGATATTGCGTGGGTATATAGCTATGATACAGGGAGGTAATTGCGAAAAATTCCAGGGTCTTCCACAAAATTGAATCCTGTCTTTCGTAGCCCATTGCCCACTCTTCCACAAAATGTCATTTATTAAGAACTTTTGGAGATATTGTGTGGAAAGACAGATAGACAAGAGTGAATACAGAATTTGAACCCAAGGTTAAAAAAATTAGTTTTTATCAATATTATTGAAAAAAGCTTGAAGACTGGAAAGTTATTTATAAAAATCAGAACTCCTTGGTTCAAATTCTGTCAATTTGAAAGATGAAATATAAGTATGTTGAAATGAATACTTTGAAATACATTGGATACTTTTTGCATTCATTGTATTTGTATTCTAATTGGATAAGCATTAAACAACATCAAGATTAATGATAAAAGTTGATTCTGGTTGATACAAGGTGAGTTTTTAATGATTAATTAGTATCAGTGTGATTGGCTTATGAGATCAATTACTTAACACTTGACACAAAATACAGCTTCAGGTGTAATGTTAACAAAACTAGTAAAAAAGAAAAGAAAAACAGAAGAAATTCCTCAATCATTAGCAAAATTCTTGACCCAAAAGTAAAAATACACTGAAATTAATTTGTAGTCTGCCTAAATAACCAAATGCAACTCAAAGACACCAATTCTTGCCAATGTGGCACGATCATTAAACAGTCAATTATGATAATGAATAGGCAAATCAATTCCAATTCCCTCAAGTCGGACAAACATTTGGAACATTCTCAACCTGACTAGAAGATTTAATGGGCAAAAAAATTTACTTGGAAAATTCTGGCAATCATTTTGAATCTAATGTTGATAATTCCTAGGAACATCAACTTATGGCAGTTCATAGGGGTATCATGATTACTGGCAAAGAAAACAGAATCGACAGACTGAGCACATTTTTTGACCTCATTCAGTCTCTGATTTTAATGTAATGTTAAATTCAGAAATTTACCAAAATTTAGTTTTAGATTAAGAAAAAAAAATTGAAATTCATGAGAAATAATTTCAATGAGAGAAAAATTTCCAAAATTTTTTTCATTGAAAATGAAATGCTATGATAATAAAACTTTAAATGTATATCATCTAAAAAATACCAAATTCAAACTTCCAAGTTTGATAATCAAGCGAGACCCTTGAGTGATGTTTCAAGTTCTAATTTAGTTAACCATTTTGAGCAATAGAATGCTTTTTGCTTTTTGTGGTCCCCCCCATACATTTAAACTGCTGTCTTACGGGGTATACCCCACTTGTCGAGAATCACTGGTATAGAGAATAGGAAAGTAAAGAATGGCAGAATGACTACAGATTTGTGCTCAATTCATTCACTGTTACTTCCATGGCCGAAGTGATCAAAACGATGTTCATTAACAAAGGATTCACAAGGTATAGTAAGCAGGTTTGCTTGACATAAGCTACTCCTTCATTTCCAATTTTACACTATTTGTGCTTGCATTTAAATGTTTGTCCAAAAGTTTTGTGATTAAAAAGCAACAGTTATAAGATGGGGTATAACTAGAGTAATAGTGACAATCACAAGCTAAATTTGGCTTGAAAATCACTAAATTAGCAACACTGGGACCAGGTAAAGTTTTCAGTCGGGATTCAGTGCAGTTTCTATATTTATTTCAGTCTTCCTGTTGGACGAGCCTCACCTTATCCCACACACATGGTTTCCTCTTCATTTATGCACAAATTATAAGGGTAGGTCTTGAAGAAGTTGGAGGGATCTGAACATTATTTGACCATATCATCTGATAGAGACAGTAAGAGTATAGGAAATATATGACTATGCTATAAAAGTTAATTAAAGACGATAGTGTAGCGAGGAAAAAATTAACAAAATAAGACTTTTTTTTAATAATAATTCAAAATAAATTGAATTCATTTTTTGATTTAAATTAAATCATATATTTATTGAATTTCCATCTTTTTTGATAAAAACCCTATTGCACTCTCCACCTGCTAATGTAATTTTACCTGATAGCTTTTTTATATCTAAGGATCACCATTCGATGGCTTGGCTTTGCGAAGACCTCAACCTTCTCCCAAGTCATTTTTTTTGTTACTCAGGTGATTGATTCCAATTAGAAACTGCCAACATAGGTTTCTTCATTTTTCAAGTCGGTCTAGCTGGCTATTTACATCACACCTACAGGTCATACCAATGGAGCTCAAACGCTGTAAATCTAAACATTTATTCCACATTACGTTAACAAAAACATTTTTTTTCTTTAAAATCTCCCTGTAAATAGATATTTTGAGAGGAATTCATTTTGCAATGTAAATTTATGCTTAATTGAACTCTTTTGTGCTCAGCAGAATTTACATTTGTTTTGTGAAAATTCAGGCCTTTTTTAGTGATCACAGTCCAACAGAAGGCAAGAGAAATAACTTGCTGCCAAAAGACATTGATCATGTGACAGTTTCTATCAAATGACTAACCAGACCTGTTTATTTCTTAGTTATGAACAAAGCAGTTTAACCATACCATCACAAAATGACGGTAGTATTTATAGAAATTTCAATTGCTTTGAATTTAAAAGATATCAAGAACACTGTGTTGGTCTGCATTTTCTAGTTTATCTTCTACCAGAATAAACCTGGACTTTTTATGTATTTGAAAAAAAAAAAAAAAAAAAAAAAGAATAAGGGAGACTACTCCCTAATTGGTATTTAATCATTATCTCCCTTGCCAAATGTTGAAGCCTTTACATGTGGCATATTATGTAAGTAGATATTCTATAATACATATATTGGTGCAATCTTCAAGAGCATTGATACCATTCTGAACTAGATGAATGGTATCAAGCCATATTCTGTGAGGCCAGTGAGGAGTGGAGACCAATCGACATTTCATGGGTCACTTGCTATATCTTTAGGAAGCTGGAAATCTGAGACAGCGGCAACTTAAGGAAAAAGTGAGTTGTTCAGTGCACCGATTCCCATAGCAATCAAAGAGCCGAATACGAATAGATCTCAAGAGGCAGAAATTGATCTTGAGACTTAACGGCATCCTTGTAAGTACCACAAATGCCAGAAACACTTCTTTGAAAATAAGTAATCAAGTGTTGGGTACTGATTTTTTTACTTCTTTATCATTAGTCATTCCCTTAGGAGAGGAAAAGAGGTTTTGGTAGGATAGGATTTATCCGACATATAGACAAGAAGAGACAAAGTGGAAATCAAGTTTTTGAAAAATAAATCTTTATTCTTCTTTTTGTGGGATGTTTTGCTGATGAAGAAAAAAGCTTTGATGAAGAAGAGGAATTAAAATTTTTTTTTCATTTCTTTGAGTGAAACATTACAAAAATAAGAATAAAAACACGGTTTCTTCATGGTCTCTTTTTCGATATGATCTTTATGTTAGATAAATCCTATCCAATCATACACCATGTGTGCTTGTGTGTGTATATATATATATATATATAATTTGAACTATAGGGAGTAAGACGGACTTAGGAGTGAAAGTGTATGGAAGTTAGGTTTATATATCTGTAAATGTTTTCATTAATGGTTTAGACATGTTTCGGGAGGTATTCCCATCTTCAGTAGTGTGTGCTGTGAGTGTGTGTATACCTTTTGAGGTCATAAGTTTGATGTGGAACATGAGTCCTCCATCAGGAGCTTTACTTTGTGAGTGTGTATATATATATATGCATATATATGTATATAAAATTTCATACTATATTTTCAATTTGTTAGAGAGAAATAGAAAACAGATTTCATCTATTAAAGGGCTTTAATTACAGGGCTTAATATCTAACGTAGTAAATAGAACTATCAATATATAAAAAAATATCAAATATATAAAAAAATTTTTTTAAAATAATTCTCATTTTATTCACAATATATATATATATATATATATATATATATATATATATATATATATATATATATAGTTCATAATATTTTTTCCAATTTGTAAAAATACAAAAAAAAACAACTTTGAAACTGATTATATCCGTTGTTAATGATATTTGATCACACTGCTCAATATTCATCAAAGTAAATAGAGTTATTGATATATAAGATAAGATTTACGAGGATATATACCTGATGAATTTCAACATTTTGTGTCTCACACACTCTTCAGCAATTGGCAATCGTGTTATATATGTATATGCATAAACACAGATGTATAGGTTATATAAACATGTATAGTTTAATACATAGACATTTTTTTAGTGATCATCTAACAAAAGGTGAAATTGTTTTTTTCATTGATCACTTTTTTTCTGAATTTAATAATCTATCATACAGCATGGTACTAAAAGACACAGTGTCACATGATGCTTTCTACTGAGTGACTAACAAGACCATTTGATAATACAATGAAAACATTTTGAATTTTATCAATAGACAGCCATCATTCTATAATCTTTGTTCTCCTGACAAGAGATTTGCCAATAGGAAGCAGTTGGAATCTGGGGAGTGGGGAAGAATTATCTAGAATCTAGATGTTTTTTCACTCCATTTTAGACGCTTTCTGGTGGAAACCACGTGATGTCATAAATATACTTTATTCTGACTATATTCAGTCTTTGATGGAATTTTCTTTCCTTTCTTACATAACTTCAAATTTAGTTACAGTTGTTCAATTATTGACTTTGACGGAGAGCTGATTTCATTTTCAGCCCATATCTCTTTTTTTTTAATATCTAACATTAAAAGCCACTATCTACTCATCTGGGCTAGCATGGAAGAAGACAAAATCAATTTTTGCTGATTTTTGGATCTAAAAATTTTTGACCGTCAAGAATCACAAAAATATTTGTTAAATCACTAGGTCTCTTAAATAATGTCATAAGTATTTAAATGTTATTAACATTTATGAATGTTAATAGCTATTTAAGAACTTATCTATCCATCCTGTAGCCTGGTGTAGGACTGTTGAGGCACCACAGATGATTCTATCATAGGTGTGCCAAGGGCAAGATAACCTGAAACCATCCTTCTTCAGGATGGTTTGAAATATTAGATGGGTTGCCAACCAGAGTTAGAGAGACCAATATATCCTACTTTAAAAAATTGTCACCATAAGTTTCTTTCAATTTTCAAATTCGTCTAGCAGGCTATGTATGTATGTATGTATCACATGTATACAGAGGGCTGAAAAATTTCCCATTTATTCCTCATTAGATACGCGAAATTTTCTTGCTGTTTTTTTAAAAATTCCCTTCTAAATACTTTTTAGATGGTGGTTTGATTTGTAATGTAAGTTTATGCTAAATTGATCCCTTAGTTTGTGTCCACTTGGTTTGAGAAAATTCAGACATTTTAGTGATCACTGCCCAACGAAATAGTATAAATCTTTTAATTGAGCACCCCAAACATAGCATGTTGCCAAAAGACATTGCTTGCTTGACTGTTTCTATTGAGTGTCTAAGCAGACCTGTTTACTTGTAGATTAAAATCAAAGTTCAAAGAACTTAAAAAAAAAATGATTTACCACCACTAACCATTATTCTGTATTAAACAATTGAGATATTCATAAAACTGAGCCAACTGTTGCTCACACAGTGAGAAACAAACTCAATTGCAATGTCTTGCAAGACAAGCTTTCTCCCCATCATTCCCTGATGCAAAAATGGAATTGACAATAGTCTCAAAACCTTTCTTGCTAATCTTTAGAAAAGGCAAGTGACTCTCCCAGCATCATCACACTATTAGTCATCTTATGCCAACTTTGGAATTTCATGATGACCCACAGAGATATTAAAGTTGAACTTGTGCATATATTAGATTCTTATCTGTAATGATTTGATGTCAGGCACACTCGTGATTGCTCAGTTAAGATATGTCTCTTATCCTAAAGGGATACGAGTTCGAGTCTCGCCTAGAGCTTATTCTTTATGCCTGATCTGTACTGTTTGCTCATAGCCAGTGACTGACAGTCTTAGTTGAAATGAAAAAAAGCTACTAAAATCAAGATGGAAGAAATACTAGTCAAAAATTAATCATGGCTGACAATGCTTCATCTAATAAAAAAATAAATCAAGATTATATTACAAAAAAAACGCAAAGCTCTTTGTTTCGTTGTCATCCCAAGAAAAATTGAGGAAATTATGAACTTTATTTTTAAACAACTTAAAGCTGATTATAGAGATTGATTTTCTGTCAGCTCAAATAAAACAATTTCAACTGAAAGATTAGCTAACAGCTAATAGAAAAAAAGGGGAAACCACATCTTCCTGCTCTGTCCGATGTGGAAGCTGTAAAGACGATAATGTCTCATAATATTAAGATTAGATGCTGTAAAAATTCCAGTGTTTAATCATGTAATGCCAGTATTTCCATAAATTAATCATGGGTACATTGGAATTATCAACGAAATGTCAATCATATGATCCACATGGCAACAATATCCTTTATGCTAAATTCTCTCACTAGTAGAGTCGGATTCTATATTGACAACGCTATTTCTGGTCCACGCTCTTCGCTCAGAGATTGACAACTTGAGTAAAAAGCAAATTTTATATATATATATATATATATATATATATATATATATATATATATATATATACATACACATATATTTATATATATATATGTATAACAACAAAATACATGTATGGCATAAACTTTGCAATAAGGGGTGATTTGATCAACACTGATGGGACGCCATGTTCATATAACTGTTCAGTTTTTTAAATCCACAAAATAGTTCCACAAACAACTGATGATCCCAACAAGAGATAATTCATATATTGTACCATAATACATAATAACAAAGTCTATGTGTAATAGGGAAAAAACACTGAAGAAAATTACATAAATTGTATTGACAGATATTGGGAAATGGGAGACTGAAGTGGCACAAAAAAATTCTATTGAAAAAGTTTTTTTGTTTAGTGTTTAAAGATGAAGCTTTATATATATATATATATATATATATATATATATATATATATATATATATGTAGAGAGAGAGATAGATATCTTATTCAGGGTTGAGCACTCTTTAAGTGAGGTAACTTGTTCACTATAAGATTATGCAAGGCTCTTCCAACTTGGGAATAGAGCAATTTTGTAGATGGGGGGAATTCTATGTAAATAAATATATCGCTTAGATTCAACTTTACTGACCATCGCAATCTGTTCAGGGAACAGGTAAGATGCCAGCGTCTTGGTCTAAAGCAGAGATTTAAATCCTACCTTGTGGTATTGGATGGGATAATGGATAGTCTATAGCCACACTGAAAAGTTGTAATACAACGAAATAGCTGTTTGTGGAAGATACAATTATTTAATTATATATATATATATATATATATATATATATATATATATATATATGGTAAAATATTTTTTGTACATAACTGTGCTTGTATCTTGCTCTCTTTTTGAGAGTTTTGGTATTTGTATTTTTTCGAAGATTTTCTTTGTGCAATTGTCATTCTGTTTCAAAGCTGTTCACTGTCTTAGCTTCCATTTTTCCTGTATCTTGATCCATTGATTTCTTCCAATTGTTGACAACTCTTTACAAGAAGAAACCCCTTCTCGAATTTTTCCTGCCATGTTCTTTATATACATATATTATTTTTCTTTCATTCATTATGAAGAGTCTTTTAGCTTGCATGTTGCGGATGCCTTCTATTATTTTAAATATTTATATTATGTCGTCAATTTTTTAAAGTATTATTTCATAGAGGAGGCTTTTTAGTGTTGGAACAAGTTGTGCTGCTCTTCTCTGGATATTTTCCTATTCAAAAACAAGTTGATCCCAATAATCCTAAAAAGAAGAGTATACAACCAACGCATCCTCCCAATAGTCCCTTATGGAGCTGAAACATGGAACCTAACCAAGAGACAGACCTACAAACTGAGAAGCATGTAAATGCATGCATGAGAGAATCATGCTCAATCTCACATGGAGAGATCACAAGATAGCACAGTATATAAGGAAGAAAACAGGAGTCAGAGACATAATAGAATCTATAAGAAAACTTGAATGGCAATGGGCAGGCCATATTGCAAGAATGACAGACAACTGATGGACATCGTGACTCACAATATGGATTCCCAGAGATCACATGCAAAACCGAGGCCAACAAAATACAAGACGGAAAGATGAACTGGACAAATTTTGAAAATACTGGCTCTGTGACGCTCATGATAGAATTGTGGCAAATCCTAGGGAAGGTCTACGTCCAACAACAAAAAATATTTCTATGCTAGTTTGACTGCCAAATTGTGCTGAATTGAAAAAAAAATAGCCAAAACATGCCAAAAATGGCAAAACGATGTCAAACAATGGTCAAAAAATTGTCAGAATGTTCAAGTTCAGCAATTTCTGCATGGCTAAATTTTTCTTTGTCAAAGATGGAATTCTATCTGAAGACGGAGGTTTAGCACCCATTGGAATAGAGGAGCATAAGGCCACAAAATACAGAGAAAAACGGGACGCACCATTCATTCCATCCTTTTTGATTAAGAGTTACCTGCTTTCGTAATATCTGTGCAGGTGCTTTACTGTGGCTGAAGAGGATTTTTGTCCAGTGAGCTTGAAAAGATTCACCTTGCTCAGTTTTGTGGGATCAGTGAGCCCCAGGGCACCACACTTCTACTGCAAGGAAAGGCAGGGCCGGACTTCCCATAACTTTTAGTTTCTGGGACTAGAGTGATTTTTGCAGGTGTCATGCAGGATCCCATGTTATAACGAACTGTGTGACACATCATGTCCCAGTGGGGAGGCTGGGTGAATGAATACCTTTTTTGACCTAACAGTTCATGACATTAAAGCATAGTGGATACGAAAATGCTGACTAGGAATAAACCCACATGTCATGAATTTGACACTCCCCGTGGGGATCAGTCTCTTTCAAGGTAGTTACGTCAATAAGATTAGAATGCTTATTGATTACCAATCTTTAAGCACTAATACCATTGAGATGATTACCAATCTTTAAGCGTGAGTACCGTTGAGATGATTACCAATCTTTAAGCCCGAATACCGTTGAGAATTCTCAGAAACAACAGAGGAGTAATTTTTGAATGATGTCCTTTCCACAGTAGAACTATTTCTTCTCAGCTTAATTATTGATTCTGCGACTTTGAAACATCCCCAATAGGTGATACTGAGCCGAAAGCGTCAAGTATTTATTATTCATTATTACATCAAGAGTTTAGAGTGAACAGAGCTATCGAAAGGTCAGGGGAAAACGGATGATCATAAAGAAAAATTGATCAGAGACACAATTAAAGGAAAACGTATAAATATCTCAAACTGTCCACTCATAAAAATAGATCTTGGTATCAACATTTAGGGCAAAGGTCTGATTTAACCATCGGAATACTCTTTGAAGGATTTGATCCTGCTGTTATTCGAGTGCTCAACTGTTTCGATTCATTCATGTCCAATAAATATTCTGAGATTTGTATGTAATTCGTCAAATCATTACCAAATTTACCTCGGATGAAATATACAAGGGGTGTGTGTGTGTATGTGTGTGTGCGTGCATGCAAACGTTGCTGCACAGATGAATAACCATAACCAGCATAGGTGGCGAAGGGTTCTACCCTTTTTTTGTGTGCTTATTCATGTTATGCTGTGCTCAAATACTTTTGGCCACTGGTTCTACCCTTTTCTGTGTTCATGTTATAGTGGGTTTGAACACTTTTGGCCACGAGCGTATGATGGAGTGGGCAGAACGGGTGACACCATGATATTGTGACAGGGCAAAAATTCAACATTTACCACTACTTATAGTGCTTTTTTTCAGGGACCTTAGCCAATATTGAGCTATTTTCTAGCCATTTCAAGCTATTTAACATGTCCATAAAAAAACTAACTGTTTGTTAGTGTGTTCTGAGATTTTTTGGAGGTTGATTTAGGGTGAAAATTTTTTTGAGTTGGCAACATTGGGGGTGACAGCCTCAGTTACAAACCAGGGTAACACTAACCCTAGTAATGCCACTGCACCAAGCCATACCGTTTTATCTACAGACTAGAAAATTGGCATCACTACTTCACTAAATCCCTCATAAAAATGACGTTTTTGATTTTTGAAAAAAAAAAAAGATCCATTATTTTTTACCATTTGGAGGCCTTATTCTGATGGGCTTATTGATAACATCTAGATTCTCCCATTTTTAGATGATTCTTTACTTTATCTGAGATATTTCCCCGAGCAAAGCACCAGTGATATCATACATAGAATTTATTCTGACCATAATTATTCTTCGATGGAATTTACAAGATTCTAAATATCAACGCTACGGTTATTGACTGAGATAGTGTGTTGTCATTGTTTAAAAAAACAATCCATACAGATATTTACAAAGTTATGTGTTCTTATTACATAACAATAAGGATGACATGCTCACAACAATTAAGCGAAGAAAATGGAAGTGCTCAAGATCTAGAGTGCAATTAAAAGCAATCACTTGAGTGTTCATATTACAGGCCTTCATTATCTGTGCATTCCTGTTGTTTAGTTTCTGTACTCAAGCACACTTTGACACCAAGTTTCTTTTTTATTATCATTAATTTCTTGGCATACTTCTTTTATGAATTGAATCGTGTCATGTCAATAACGGTGTTTGATATCCACTCCCCGATGAAAGAAAGTTGATTTGATGAGGTCAGGTAATCGTGGTAGCCATTCTCAACTTATCCACCAATACAAGAAATCTTTGCCAAGAAACTTACACATTATCACAGCACAGAGGGTAAGAGCCATGTTTACAATAATAACACCAGACTTACTTTTGCATCCCCTGTATCTTAAAGCATACACTGTAGTCCCTTTATTGTGTGGAAGTTGGGTCCATAATTTCTACCGTATTATAGGTTAGTCAACGTTTTAACAAATTTTCCATTTTTCTAAAAACCTTGATCCAAATTGTGTCATTTCTCCGCGGCAAGTGAAAATAGGTTTAAAGTTAGTAATCTAATTGTATCAATTACTGTAAATATGTAACATACATAGGAAGAGGTGTTCAGCAGGAAGACGGAAATAAATATACATTTTTTTTTCAAATTTTGGCATCTCACCAGAAGGTTAGGTTTGGACAAAACAGATACATACATACATAGTGAATTTCAAAGAAGAGCAGACAAATAAAGGAGAAAGGAACGAGAAAATACAACAATAACAAAGAGTCAATGACATGAACTACACCCAATACATCTTCCCGATAGTCACCTATGGAGCTGAAAAATGGAACCTAATCAAAGGACTGACCTGCAAACTGAAAACCATGCAACGTGCACATGAAAAGATCATGCTCAACCTCAGATGGAGAAATCACAAGACAGCACAATATATCATGGAAAAAGAGGAATCCGAGACATCATAAAATTCATTAGAAAAATCAAATGGCAATGGCTGGTCATGTTGCAAGAATGGCAAACAACCGCTGGACATTATGACTCATGACATGGATCCCCAGAAATGACATGTACAACCGAGGCTGGCAGAATACAAGATGGGGAGATGAACTAGACAAGTTCAGAAAGTATTGGCTCCGCTGTGTTCACAATAGAGAGGTGTGACAAATCCTAGGGAAGGTATATGGACAATGACAAAAGTAAAAAAGCTGATCATGAGTCAATAAATAAAACTCATTGCCCTCCTCTCATTTGTCACTTAAAAGAATGAGATCAAACAAAATCTAGTGATAAAACCCTTAGATTGGCTACATGCGTCTACTCGATATGTTGTGGAATGAGAAAAATATACAGGACATGTTGAAATACTCAATATTCAACATTCATGGGCCGAGTGCATAACATTTCTGAGGGGTCTTTCTATTTTTGTATTTAGCTATCATTTTAGAGCCAAATTTCACGCTTTGAAAATTGAGGTCCATGCTCTAACCGTGTTGTTACCTATCTATGCTAAAGATAAAGTAGGGAATAGATTTGGCATTATTCAACTATTGAAGTACGCTGTCTTTAATTCAGTCATTAAAGTATTTTCTCTGACTCCCCATGACCTTATGACACTTTTCAGCTGAATTGTATATTACATCATGTTAGGTTGATCCTGTGTTTTCAAATATTTTTGATAAAATCTATTATTCATATAAATTCATAGCATCATTATTCAGTCATTGATTATTTTTCTCTGGATTTCAATGAATTTAGACCACCTTCCAGCTATATTGCGTATTCCATGATATTTGAGTGATGCAAAAGTTTTTAGTTTCTTCTAGACAATATCATTTATTCATAGCATTTCCATCACATGAAGACGATGCAGGACTTTCCACCATTTCTGTAACAAAATCTATTATGCATATAAATTCATAGCATCATTATTCAGTCATCAAATTATTTTCTCTGACTCCCCATGACTTTATGCCACCTTCCAGCTGAATTATGGATTTTAACATCATCTTCATTACCAGTCTTCTAACATCTGTCATTGGACAAAGACATTCCCCAGGATTTGCCACATTTCTCAATCATGGGCATAGCTGAGCCAGTATTTTTAAAATTTGTCTAGTTCATCTCTCCAGCTTGTATTTTGTTGGCCTTGGTTGCACATGTGATCTCTGGGGATCCATGTTGTGAGTCGTGATGTCCATCGGTTGTCAGTCATTCTTGCAACAGGACCAACCCATTGCCATTTGAGTTTTTTAATAGTTTCTATGATGTCTCGAACTCCCGTTTTCTTCCTGATATACTGCGCTGTCTTGTGATCTCTCCATGTGAGGTTGAGCATGATTCTTTCATATGTGTTTTGCATGCTTCTCAGTTTTTCGGGTCTCTGTCTTGGTTAAATTCTATTTTACAGCTCCATCAGTGACAATCGGGAGGATGCATTGGTTTTTAACATAAGGTTGAACAAAAAAAGTTTCCAAAATTTCCTGACAAAATCTTCTATGAATATAAATTCAAAGCCTTATTGTTCATTAGTCATTAAAATATTTTCTCTGACACCCCATGACCTTATGCCATCTTTCAGCTGAATAGTACACTCCATTATATTAGCTTGATCAATAAGTTTCCAATATTTTTGACAAAATCTTTTATTCATATAAATTCATAGCACCATTATTCAGTCATGAATTCATATTCCCTAGATTTCTATGACTTTGGACCACCTTCCAGCTAAATTGTGTATTCCACTAAATTCGAGAAAAGCTAAAGTTTCTAGTTTCTTTTCCCTAAAATCTTTCATTTGTATAGATTTACAGCATTATTATTCAAGTCGTCAAAGTATTTCCCTAGTTTTCTACGACCTCATGACCCCCTTAGCTAAATTGTATATTTTCCTTCATATGAGGTTGATGCAAAAGTTCTTTTTATTTCACTTTTGAAATAAGCTTTTGCTTCTATTCATTTCTAAACCCTATTCCATATTTTTATTGATACTGAGTGAATTTTCTATAAGTATCAATATAACTTGAAAAAAAAAAAAATGGAAGCAAAAAGCCTCGAAGGTACTCCTCTATGACAGATCGATAAATTGCAGGTATACATTAAAAAAATTGCTTCGACTATTTCAGCTGATTTTTTTGATTTTTTTGTGTTTTGGGTCATTGGATTCAAAAGGTGAAAATCACTCCTCTCAATCACTGGACATTTTCTCAGGAATCAAGTTTTGTAGGATCTAAGTTTTTGCAAAAATATGGATACATTGAGAAAAATGTTTCAACCGTTTGAGTTATTTTTCATTCATTGTTGATGCTGAATCATAATGATAATCATTCTCTTTTTTATGTTATATCTTTTCACAAATATGCCTTTGCTTTTAACTTTTAGGTTTTTGTATAATACTGTACTATACATATAAATAACTTGTTTTTAAGACAAGGTTTGAATATAAGCCTTTGTAATAATAAAATAATAATGAAATCCGTATTTAAAACACCAATTATTTTATTGATAAATCTAAATATGGCTGAAACGTCACTTAATGATGAATCAGACAAATAGGTAGCAGCATGTTTAGCTTACCCGTTGTCACAACATTTCCGTCATTCAATATGCAACGTGCACACCTTTATAATTCAAAATGCTGTCAGGAAATTTTTGACAGTCCGTTCCAGCAAGAAAAATTACCTCTCCAAACACTGGGCCTCTATCCCTTTAAAAAATCAATCTTCAACTTACAAAAATAGTTGTTGATAAGCTGCACCCTCGGTACTCGAAAGAGATTTATATGCATACAAAAAGTTACCTAAAATAATGTAGTAATGCAGGTGTTGGGGTCCAAGAAAGAAAATCGTGTTATAACTGAACCGTAGATGATCAAATGCCTATCATTTAGGCCTTAATGTCATTTGGGTATGGAAGATTATACTTGATAAAATATGGTCATTCATAAAATAGCTTGACTCTTGTCTACCAGCAAACAAACATGATATGGTATGCTAAAAGGGTTAAAGCAGATTAAAACAGAATGGCTAAAGGATGAGTGTTTATGCAGAAAACAGCTCCACACCGCCTTATAAAATTCCTCTCAAAGGCCCAGGCCAACATTAGTTGGTAGATTAGCACTACAGTTCTTTGATTTGGTTTCAGACCACTGCTTGAGCGATAATCCAGTGGACCAATTAAGTAGATATGTAAAAACCCAACAGCATCTTGAAACCTAATCCAAGAATTCTGAATTCAACAAATTTTGATTTGGGCATAAAAATACTGGACCAGGGAAATTGTCAGAACACAGAGCCCCAGATAAAAGATTGTACAGTATACTCAATCACTGTCAAGGTATTCTTTTTAGTTTGTTTTTTTTTTAGCAGAAAATAATGGGTCATTTTATTTTTTTAAAGAAAAAACTCCCAGCTATGATGAGAAAAAAATCTCTCTCCCTAAACTTTTGATTTTGTTTCTCTTCTTACTCATAGTTTATTACCATTTAAAAAACAACGAAATTCTTAAAAAATAACTAAAAAGAAAATTTTTCTCATTACAAAACTGACTGTACATTACTCTTCCGCGACATTTACAAATTGACTGAAATGATAATTAGCTTGAAGCTCAAGTCAGCTTAAAAGTTGAATGAATTCATTAAGTCCAGTTTATCGCAGATTATTATAGAATTATAGGTATTAGATGTTCAATTTCTATTCATTGCCAACTAAAATGATTGCGTCCTGGAATTCGAACTTGACAAATGATGGAATATTTATGAAATTATGTTTGGATCAATACTGATAAAATGTTTATTTTTATCCAAATCACACAATTGGGAATCATCAGCCAACATTGTTAACATGGGTTTCTCCAGTCTTTAATTGATTCTGCCTGACTGGCTATGAATGTATGTACATATTCACGTCACACGTACAGTCTGGATGTTAAATCTCTGTCTGCAGATGGAAATCTGCCCATGACAGATAAAAATTTGGCAGTGTGAAAATGGGTAAATTAGCAAGGAAGTGCTTAAACATTTTCTGACCATTTTCAATGTTCCTTGGCTATTTCTTTTTCAGTTAGCACTTTTGGCTATCAAACTAGTGTAAAAATATTTTTTGAGCAGGTAACAGAGTTTTTTTTTTTCTACCAACACCCATGATACAGGCTGCATCAATGAAGCAAGAAAATCTAAACAATTACATTTTTACAGCAGATATAGACCTAGAATAAACAAGTTTTGAGTTTAAACTGTTATTTGGGACCTTGCAATACCGGTGGCAGCTCAGTTCAATAGTAAAAGCAATGCTACATTGAAGTGGCTACCCTATCAGTCACAGGTTCGATTCCTGTTGCAGCTTGATTCTTTTTTGATTGTTTACTTTGTTTATGTTGGCCAAATGATAGATTCATTGTATAATAACAGGAGTCATTTCAAATGACAGTTTCAATATGATAAGATGTAATTTATAATCATTCTGTCAGATCATAAACCTTATTTCTTATATATATATATATATATATATATATATATATATATATATAATTACATATATATATATATATATATATATATATATATATATGTATAGGAAAATAGGTAGATAAATTTAGGAAAAAGTGTAAATACAGAAAGCCAAACTAAGTTATGGTTTTAAGGTATAATAGTTTTTAATAAGCCTTAATCAGTTTCATACATGTCTTCAGATGGCTGATGTGATTCTGTTTCTTGTCATTATTTTCCACTGTCTAGTAGAGGGGGTTAAATTCGGGTCATTTGAACAATAATCTTGATTTGGATTCAAATTCCATTGGTGTGATAAAATTCCAGTTGTTGGTGAGTTTTTTGAGAAAAGGGGGTGTTGATGTTGGAACTGTGATTTGAGTAGTACGTGATAATATGAATGTGTACGAGAGAGAAAGGTAAAGGGGTGAAGTATCAATGTGTGCGGATATTTGTGTTCAAAGTATAGTTGAATTGTATTTTGGTATGATTACAAATTATATATATATATATATATATATATATATATATATAAATAACCATACGATGGCAAGCCTTTTGCAGAGCAAGCTCAACCTTTAAAAGCAAGATGATCCCATTAATCCTAAAAAGAAGGTATACAACCAATGCATCCTCCCAATAGCCGCTTATGGAGCTGAAACATGGAACCTAACCAAGAGACAGACCCGCAAATAGAGAACCATGCAACGTGCACATGAAAGAATCATGCTCAACCTCACATGGAGAGACCACAAGACAATACAGTATATCAAGAAGAAAATGTGAGTCTGAGACATCATAAAAACTATAAAAAAAACTCAAATGGCAATGGGCTGGCTATGTTGCAAGAATGGCAGACAACTGATGAACACTGTGGCTCATGATAAGGATCCCCAGAGATAAAATGCCCAACTGAGGCCGGTAGAGTATTAAGTTGAGAGACAAGCAAGACAAATTTAGGAAGCACTGCCCGCTTGACTTCCACATCAGAGAATTGCGGCGAATTTTGGGGAAGGTCTATATCCAAATATGTTAGCTGACTGATGATGGTGATGTAGATGATGATATATATATATATATATATATATATATATATGTGTGTGTGTGTGTGTGTTTGAGAGGGGAAAGGATATAGATTACAGAATGACAATATGGAAAAGCAAATGACTTGAGACTACATTTCAATTTCTCTCCAAACCCCATAATCTTTCCTAATGGTATGGTAGAAAGGGCTAGGGTTCTTGGGGCAAAGTTGAGGGATATTTTCCCTAAAAAACTCAAGCCCCTTTTCCCACACCTGGCACACCATCAGGACACACGTTTCCTTCCCAAAAATAACCTTATCTACTAAAAAGGACATCCAATTGTCTAGAGACCTAACTTGCTTATATCAGAAAAACCCTTCCCCTTTAATACATAGTAATAAAAATACCCACTAGTCACAACCTACATCATACAATTTCTCTACCCCCACCATCTACCATCCAGACATTTCCGTAATTTCCACCATTTCTCTCAAGATGTAAGCCATTACAATCTGTGATAAAAAATTTAAGATTTACTAAGTAGTCTCGAGTCTTTTCCTTTTCCATATTGTCAACTTTTCCACAAAACATTATATATATATATATATATATATATATATATATATGTGCTTCTTTTCTAAAAAGAAATCTCATAGAGACACGTCTGCAAATTTTTTTTCTCTAATACACTGTTTGGTCTCTCCAGTCAACCAAGACTGTCAAAATAAGTTTCTTCAGTTTTGAAATGATTCTGCGTGGGTAGCTATTTAGGTGTTATGTGTACAGGCCTCACCTATAGAGCTAGAATGCTGGAACCTTAAACGTTCACTTCTTATAGAAAAAAACGTCTTTTCTTGTTTTTGAAAAAATTTCCCACACCCAATAAGTTTTTTTATGAGGAGTTTCTATCTACAATGTCAGTTTATGCTGAATTTATCCATTAGTTCATGTCTGGCAGCTTTCATGCTGGTTTTCCTTTTGAAATTTGGATTTTTTTTCATGAGCCCTCAAAAGGCAAAAGAAGTAACTCATTCATTGATCCCCTTTTTAATTGATCACCCCCAACACAACATGTTGCCAAAAGATGCTAACCACATTAAAACAGTTTCTATTGAGTGACTAACAGAACTGTTTCCAGAATTTTTTTTTTTTCTTCATAATAACAGGCTTTGCCAACATGGTCACTTTTTTATTTTACTAACCACGAAGCCGAGTATAATACAGGCAAAACCTGCTATATGCAGCTCCAATTAGTGCAAAATTCAGTTACCATGATTTGGAAAACTTCAGCCATTTCCTGTTTTAAGCGTTTAATTATCCAGTTATAGGTCGGGGATTCATAGCAATTATTCTCATTGATTCGATTAATCGCTTAAAGCAAATTCGTCTTACATGAGTAAAACTCGGATGAATTGATCGTATAGAGCAGTGTTTGCCTGTAATGATCAAAATCAGGAATATGTCGATTAGAGGAAGAAGAGAAAACTAACAAAAAGTATGTTTAGGAAATTTAAAATAAAATGTCCAATAGTTTTGAAAAGACAAGTTCTTCGTAGGTTATTATATACCATAAATAGATACTAATTGGCAATGAGTTATAAGAGTCCATTCCAATGGTGTAATGTCCCGCTCGGATGGTGTAATGATTAGTACGTTCGCCTCACATGCAGTAGGATTCGGGTTTGATTCCGAGTATGAGCTAAGAGTATAGAAAACTCTTCATCAGGATTAATCTCCCTTTGCACCAAGAAACTAATTGAGTACACTCTAAGCTGTGTTATTTGGGCAGAAAAAAACAGAGATTGGAGTCATACCCTCCAAAAAGTTTGAGAGGATGGTAGCAAATGAGAAAGGAGCCTTTGGGTCATCTCTGATAGCCAGCATAGTACATCTTTGACTTGAACTGACATGCACCGACTTGCATGGATGTATTGAATTTTTGATTTGATTACAATCATCTATTCCCCCCGAGAGGACTGCATTGAAGAGACCAACTTGAGAGAGATAGTAAGTTACACTGGGTTGGTAGAGGTATGTTGAAGCAACTGGTGTCAAACGAGGTGGTTGCCGATTGAGGAAGGTATTTACTATCCGTCGCTTTTTTACTGACTCTTGCGTAACCATAGCACACAGCAAACCCAAGGTAGATAGCACCATATGCCACTGCTGAAATATCCTTAGGTCCCAAGAAAGATCACTGTTTTTGTTTATTGTTACCTGAACCTTTAATACTCAAATCAAAGATTTAGTATCTTTTGTAAAGGAATCTTTTTATAAAATTTAGTAGTGACAATCAATCATTCATGATGCTTGAAGCCAGGAGGTCAGTCTGAGTGTTTTGACGGGGATTAGGGGGAGGAGGGTGTTATTGAGCATAGTGTAATGATCAGTTTCCCCTTTAGGAGGATTAACAGAATCACCATAAGAGGCTCCCTATACAATCTCCAGCAGCTTATGGCACTTGGTATTCTCAGATGGCACTGACCAGACTGTTACTTAACTGCGGTAATCATGCAAGAACTAGTATGTCCAACAGGTTTTGACTGTTACTAGTTATGACAAGAATTTGTAATAAGTCCCTGGAGCGAGAATTAACAAAACGAGGAGTATTTATTCAAAAATGATAGATCTCTGTCAAAGCCAACAATGAGAGAAACAGCTTTCAGCAGCTACAGCCAGGGTATTCTGTAATTCATAAAAATTATGATGTAATGGAGCATTGGGAAATTTTGAGGCACAATGAATAATATTTCCTTTCATCATAACATGACTGCATCAGTATAATTTAATGGAGACGGCATAGAGTCAGTCTGAGACAGGCCTGTTAGCCTGTCTGATTTCATCTGGAATATCTGCAAAGTATTGATGTACACTTCAATGGGAAAAAATAATAACTATGTGTGCACATTATAACAAATACTACATTACATGCTTTCTTTTAGTTGAAACACAGTATATAAATATATATCAAAGAAAAGAAGAAAATTTTGCTTTCCAGCTCTATACAAAAACTGTTGCTGAACATGCGATCAACTAATGCATGGCCAACCGCCTTAGGTGCCTGGCCATTGCGGAATGTGGTGACTAGTGCTCCATCCATCCATCTTACTCAAATTTGATGTCTTCAGTAAGAGAAGGGAAGGGGATCTGCAGGAAACTTTGCACCCCCTGATATGTTATATATGATTAGCTATAAAAAAACACACTGAAAATAATATATTGTAGAAGTGCACACTTACGAAATGAAAGAATTGTATCAGATTCACAATAAACACTACAGACAGTGATATATCTTAGAAAAGAATATTTCCTAGAGCAACGTGTTTCATGATATTTGCTATAAAAAATATTACATCAAACCCCCCAAAATAAATACAGCAACTGATTTTACAGAGAAAAGCACAAAAAACATATACTGGAATAAATTCATTGAAACATCATTTTTTGTTTTATCATCTTGAAAGATTTTTTTATGAATTGAGTTACAAACAAAACATATTTTAATTGAAACAGAAAAAAATCCTTAAATTGAAAATATTATCTTACCTTTTTTGGCAGTTTTATAATCCAAGATGGTGGAATAATGATATTACTATGAATTCCCAGGGTGCATTGCTCCTCAAAGTAGCACATCATGAAGCAAGTAATTTTATTATGGTAGGCTAATTTACACCACGAGCAGGTGATGGCAATAATCTCCTGAAAAGACAAACAATACTAATTTATAGGCAAAATGGTTTGTTCAACATAAAAAGTAGGTAATCATATATCTTATTAGCAACACGTTTGTCTGTCAGTCACATTTTAAAAATTAATCTTTTTGTCGAGGTTGATAAGTATTAAATGCTAAGACAGAGTAACATCCCTCATTTATTTATTTGCAGATGCGCAAAAAATCTTGGTACCTTCTGATTACAGTAGATTGTACTAATTTTCCTTGTTTAAAAGGGTTTCATTTTTGAATACATAAGCAAAACTAGAGAGATGCATAGATGAAAACAGAGAGGGGGTCTAACAAGAACTGTCATCTACAAACTTATCTTCATGAAACTTTTAGCTCCGATCATAAGACCTTCCACTATATTTGCCAGACATCTCTATCATGGGTGTCGTGGACCCAATATTTTCTTAACTTGTCCAATTCATCATGCTATCTTATATTCTGTTGGTCATGGTTTTACATGTGATCTCTGGGGATCCACATTGTGAATCATGATGCCAAGCAATTGTCTGCCATTGTTGCAACATGACCAGCACATTGTCATTGAAGTTTCCTAAATGACTCTATGATATCTCACACTCCTGTCTTTCCTAATATATTGAGCAGTATATCTCTGAATTTTTGAGATGAGATTTTATAATCATTTCTATAATTATTCAGACTATCCTTATCTTGGTTGTTTTTCATACGTTTCGGCCGTTGTACTCTACATCAGGTAGGCGTGGGGAACCGAACCCTTTATTTAACCAACGGGGGTATATTGACCGCACTCCCCTCATAGCATTAGTAGTATTATTATTGTCTCACACTGGGATTGAACCTAGAACCATCAGATTACTTGCAGTAATTTTGTCTGATTCTGTAACCACTACACTATGTAGTGGTTACAGAGTCAGACAAAATCTGATGGGTCTAGGTTCAATCACAGTGTGAGACAATAATAATACTATTAATGCTAAGATGGGAGTGTGGTCAATATACCCCCGTTGGTTAAATAAAGGGTTCGGTTCGTTACTTCCCCAAACCTACCAGATAATACCTGATGAAGGCCGTAGAGTACAACGGCTGAAACGTTGTATGAAAAACAATCAAGATGAGGATAGTTTGAATAATAATAGAAATAATATTGAGCTGTCTTGTGATGTTATATTGAACAAGATTCTCTTTTGTGCCCATTGTATGGTTCTGAGTTTGAGAGTCAGTCTTCTAGTTAGGTTCCATGTTCCAGTTATACATTGATTTAAATCAATGATCATTTGAAGTTACATGTCAATAACATCTTTTTAGGCTAGCGTCAAACTCTTCTTAAATTACTCTTCAAGCAATATACCAGTTTTAGTGATTTTTCGCCTAATATTACATAAATATTTTATTTGTACACACACGATGACCATCAGCAAAGTGATGTGTCATAGTTCCTAGTGCATTTAATAGGTAACTGAAGAAATGAAGCATCTATCCCTGAAAATTACAATTACAAATAAGATTTTGAAATAAAAAACTCATATTGTGTGCATTTTTAGAGGGAATCATAAGAGTTGCTGAATTGGTTTGTGAGATTCGTTGAAAAGTTTTACGGTTGGATGTTTTAATTATACAATTATATCTTTTCATGTAATAAAACTTTCCAACAAAAATTATATTCATTTGAATGATAATCTGATTTCAAAAATATTTTGTCCATCACCAACAAGAAATGTATAACTAAATACAAATACACATTATGTTCCACTTTACATTATGTAGATCTTTTTTGACAAAATATCTATTCATATAAATTCATAGCATTATAATTCAGTCACCAAAATATCTTCTCTGGATTTTAGCTACATTGTGTATTTTATCGTAAAAGAATGATTCTAGTTTTGATTTGATATTTTGAATTTATATTATTTGCTGACCAGATAAGTAGTGATACTTTGAGAAAAACAAATGATCGCTCAAAGGTGACAAGTATGGAAGATACACAACACGTGGAAGAACTTCCTAAACTAATTCCGTGATCAATTGCTGTATACCGTTTTCAATAAAGAATGAAAGATGCTGTCATGCAGTAAAATCATCAGTCAATTTCTTCTCTCAAGAAAAGGTCTTTTGAGTTCTAGTGACTGATCTGAATGTCTGGCGAGTTGGAATGTCCAAAATGGCACATCCAACCAAGAACGGAAACCGGAAACAGCACATCACAATTCATCCAAAGGTGGTGACTAGCCAACTTGGAAAGGATAGGGACATTACAAAGTATCATCCCATAGTCAGACACAGTAGATGACTATTGTGTCATCCTACATTGAGAGATATGAAACTAATGTATATTTTAGATGTGTCCAATATCTCTATACGTCACTTTGTCTATCCCCTGTTAATTGACGTCATTTATTCTTTTCCAATCAATTCTTATGATGGAAAGAAAATATTCACAATTTCTCTCTCAGTGGTACGTCTTTTTTTGTCATGAAAGAACAATCATTTTATTCTTTTAAAATCAATTCTTGTGATAGATATAAACATACCTCATCAGTACTCATGAGCATGGGATTAAAGAATGAAATTGCTTTTTTTTTTTTTTTGATACAAAAAATAGTTTCCTTTTTTATTCTGCAAACAGTTTTTGAGATATCAATGTTCATTGGTATGTCTTAATGTATTGTGTTTACATACAGCTTTGAAAAACGGATTTTACTTTATAACTATAATGCTAAACAAGGCCCTCATTTTTCATCATTCATAGTTTTAAAGTGTTCAGTTACTTCCCCTGTGAAGGTTATAAAGTTTAGATACCAAAAAATTCTTCGTATTGATTGAAACAGAACTGGAATTGTTCTTCTATGGTTGAATACATAATAAAGCTGAGAGGTGATGCAATGAAATTAACTTATGAATAATAATCGTATGAATTTATAAGAATGAAAAGTTTCATCAGGAAAAAAAACAACGAAAACATTTACATCAAAATAATCTTTTTCCACATTAAAATGTAAATAACTTTTTAAATAAAGGTCTAAAGAAATTTTCCCTTTCAATATATTTATATTAGACCAAGGAAATTACTCTGAACTAACTGTAAAATATTAAATCCAGAAATTCCATTTTCAGCTTTACAGAGTTGAACGATTCCAAGACAATATTCTATGACAGTTTGTAATGTATGTGGCTCCAATGCTCTAATTTCTCGTCGAATATTATTCTCAAGTTCTTGGAGTATTTGGTTGTTTCTGTAAGATAACCCCAAAGGAAAAATTTAAAAGTGGTCAAATCTGACAAACATGGCAGCCAGTTGATTTCTCATACATGAGAAATCAATCTGTCAGGGAACTTTGCTTAGAAAGGTTTGATTTTGCGAAGCTGAAAATGTTGTACATATTACACAATTAGTTTTGGTCTTAAATGAATATACGTAAAGAGAAAAATTCCTTAAACCTTCATTGAAAAGGTGATTTACGTTTGAAAATGGAAAGTGACTTTTGTGTCACTTCGTATAATTCAATGCTGAATGGTTGTTCAGTTAGAGAGAAAATAACCACAATATTTTAGTGCTGACTTTCATCAGTTCATGTGGAACTCATTTTCATCTCTTTTGATAATGACATTTTACAGTTGATTGATTCTTTTCCTCAAAATGTGTGAGTTTTTTGTGCTGCTCCTTATTTCAAAAATTCTTCCAATTCATCAACATTAAAAATTTTGAGATCTTATGAAGCACCTATTACCACAAGGTACATTCCACCAATAATAAAAAAATGGAGTAAAACACATCCAATATTTATTAACTTTCAAAATGCCTTCATTTTGAAACTGTTTTGCATATTCAATTAAATTCTTTTTTTTTTTTGCATAGCTGAAAGCATGAATTTTAAGACGAGACAACTCTCTTAGGAAAAACTGATATTTTGAAGCAAAAAATGTTCAAATATGTTTGACTATAACCTCACTAATGGGAATTTTGATCATTCTGCAAACATGACTCAATCCATTTGGCTTGCTGCCCAGGTAGAGCAGGATCTGAAGACAAGTATTATGCTTAATTTGATTTTGTCATACATATGATGCATCATAAGGAAAAGAGGATTGTTAGTGGTCATGAATGAATGTGACCAATAATAAGCAAAAAAGACTTGTGTAAAATCCAAATGCATTGTAAATAATTTTACTATAGGAATTACTATATATGCAGGTAGATGAGACAGGTATTTGATTTTTCAAGATGGACATTTAATTGATATTTTAAGATGGACATTTAATTGATATTTTAAGATGGACATTTAATTGATATTTTAAGATGGACATTTAATTGATATTTTAAGATGGACATTTAATTGATATTTTAAGATGGACATTTAATTGATTTTTAAGACGGTCATTTAATTGATTTTCTAAGACGGTCATTTAATTGATTTTCTAAGACAGAACTTTGATTAATTTCATAAGACAGACATTCATTTAGCTTTATAGAACAGACATTTAATTTGAAAAAGAACAGAAAAAACTTGCAAGTATTACACTGCCAGTTATATGGCTTTGATGATTTGCAATGAGAAGGAGGCCTCCAAATACCCTAGAAAACCATTTGTCCTAATATGGCATATATAGTAATTGCAAATGAGGAAAAAAAATAGAATAGGGCTATTAATACAATAATCAAATATATATAATCAATATAAACACTGCTGGATTGAGGAATGGGCTATACGTGTACAGCCTTGGGATCTCTGCCAGCTGGAGGGTCTCCAGAGATTAAATGAAAAGTTTTTTTCTTTTGTGAATGCTGAATCAGCTAAAAGAAACATTGTACTGTAAACGTGTATATTGTGTGACATCTAAGAATGACTAAAACAGTCCCGATCTGGTCTCAACTGAAAACAATTTTCTCAAGAACTTACAATTCATTGTTGATATTTTGAAGAAATTGATTCCTATGAAATTATGCAAAGTAAGTGTTCGAATATTGATTGTGGTTAAATATATAGAAATAAATTTGATTTTTCTTCAACTCTCTTTTTCTATTTGAAAATATTATTGATGACTTCAAAGTACATGTAACCCATTTTGATTTTAATCCAGCACTGAATATAAAATGAAATATCTCTAACAGTCATTCAAATAATGAATATTTAAGAAGCAATTTTTCATTTAAGTAGGTTTTATCAAAAATGCAACATGCATTGTCTTATCATTTTTTTTGCAAATTTCTCCCATTTTCATACAAGGAAAAGAATATTTATATCAAGTGCATGTACAAATTATCCCTATGTTTGAGTTCTAGAACTTTCAACCATTCTCTGATCATTTAGGATTTTAAACTTATAGTATCTATATTTCACGTTCTTAATAATGATCATTGGCATATGGGAACCCTTCGGCTAAGGAAGAGCTAGAGAGCTTGATTTGCTTGGACATTTACAAGTTTTTGCCAAAATTACTCAAATTTAGAGGTCATCCCTTAGCTTGTACATTTATAATTAATGACTTGTTGAAAGAGTTAGAGCTCATACTTATAGAAAATTTTTATATGTAATTAATCGAGATATTTGTTATCTTGTATGAAAACAGGAGAAATTCACTAAAACTTGATAAAACCATCCTTTGTCCTTTACCTTTACCCCTTCAATTCATAAACTGCTCGCAATTGACAGTAGAATTCTTCAAGGAAGGGGTATAAGCAGAAAAAATTGCCAAGACTGAAACTGAATAATGCCAACTCAAAAGAATAAGTTTGACTGCCAAAAAGCACTAAATTGAAAAAAAATACCAAAAACCACAAAATCATGCTAAAAATGGTGAAAAAATGGCCAAACTGTTCAAGTACTTCTGTGCTAATTTAGTGATTTTGGTATTGCCAAATTTTTATTAGGTAAATTTAATGGAGATTTAATGTCTATGTGTATGTATGCATGTATGATGTAAGCAGAACAAATTGTGTAAGACAAACTGAGTATTGCTAATTCAAAAGATATTATCAGAATAGTTTAACTGCCGAAAATGGCCAGAAGATGGGAAGGGGAAAAATATTGAAAAATGGCCAAAATTTTCAAGCAGTTCTGTGCTAATTTAGTAATTTTTTACCCTGTCAATGACAGAATTCCATCTGGAGACTGAGATTCAACTCTCATGTCAATGAATAGATTGAAAATAATCAAACTCCTCTGTGAATTGAATTTTGGATGAATAAAAACATCATCTTAAGGCCAAGGTGGGGGTAATCTAAATCAGAAGTCATTTCCTTCGATGTTGACATACAGTTTTATAATATGAATTTAAAAGTTAATAGAACCTACTTAAACAGTCATTTAGGATATCACCTTATTAAACAAACTACAGGATGATACAAGATAATGGGACTTATAAAAAAAGCTATAAAAGTCTTAGTTTTAAGTTTAATTGCTTTTACAAAAACTCATACATCATGGTAAAGCCAATAGTAGTCAAGATACAACCCAAAATAAAGATTTAAAATTGAATCTAAAAACTATCTAATCGAATGTCCCAGTTCATCTAAATTATAATATCTCTATTCTATGTTCTTGATAATGACCATTGGCGTATGGGGACTTTTTGGTTAATGGGGGCAGAGAACTTGATTTATCTGAAGATTTACATGGTTCTGCTCAAATTACCAAAAATGGAGGCATAAAATTGAATTTAAAAATTCGCCAATTAAATGATTTCAGTTGATCCCGTGTGGTGAATTTTAAACTTTAACGACTTGGGGGACCTTTTCAATCATTAAATCTTCTAGGGAACTCCTTTAAAAATCAACTTTCCCTTCTACATAAATATATTTGCATAAGTAAATATAAGATTTCGGCCAAGTTCATAGAGTTATCTGAATGCATATAAACCCAAATAGAAAATACGAAATCAATTGGAGGAGTAGAAATTGAACTTACTGAGGAAAATTAGACATATGAAAGATTGTTGACTGGACAGCATTCGAGTCACGTAACTAACCAAGATGTTTTTAATTAAAAAGGCAAAATATTATTAATTTTTTCTTATATAGAAAGTACTGATTTGATTATAGAAATAAGAAGAGAAAAAAATGTAAAAGCCATGAAAGAATCCTTCATGTAATGAAGAATTAAAATATGTTGCCCAAATGTAACTTGGTTTTGTGGAACCTCTGGATGGGTTGTCTGGAACCAAGGGCACTGTTTGAATACCACTGTTCTGAAGGTTTGAGGATGTTGAATCTCGCACAGGATCTCCAGGCCTTTCTTCCGTAGATTTCTTTCTGTGGAGATATCTGAAGAGTAAGGTCTGCAGAAAACCCAGCAACTTTGCAAGAATTGATGGCTACCATCACTAATGAGATACACTCAATAGCAGCACATACACTTTTTAAAGTGATGAAGAACTTACATGTGAGAACATTGGAATGCTGGGAAACAAGTGGAAAGCATTTAAAAGTAGTTATCTAAAAAAATATTTGATTGAAACTTGTAATTATCCTCTGCTAAATCATATATTGGTTTTTATAAAAGGAATCAAACTTTAAGTTACATAGCTTTTTGGTCCCATTATCCTGAATTACCCCGTACATAACTTAAAGAAGAGGGTAAAAAGTCATGCTTTCAGTGAGTGTCATAAAAATGCAAATAGTGGTGTTAATTTAGTGAATAGAAAGAAAAAATGCTTAGTGAAATATATATTTAAAGTGAATGATTAAAAAAAAAAGATGATGGAGATGAAATTGAAAAGTTACCTTGCTTTGGAACGTGAATCTTTGCTGGAAGGACTGCAAAAGAAATTTTTCAAATTAAAATTGATAGATTACAATTTTATAAAGGGTTTTAAAATTAATTTGAAGTTTTCAAGAGAAAAATACTACCTCTGTCCCATAATACTTTTCACATTTAGTATAAATTTTTTTACATGCATAGTAACTACAATGGGATAGATCTGTCCCATAATTGAATCAATGGAGCACCACAAATGGACCGACCAACCAAGTGGGCTACAGATTCTTCTCTCTTTGCTCATCTGTGTGTCTCAATGTGCTTCTGGTCAATTTTGGGGGATACAACCTTAGAAATTGGCATGGGTTCACCACTAAGCACAATCTAAAGATAGTTTTTTTTGTATTTTTCAAAATAGCACTTTTTCAGGTTTCTATGATCATTTTGGACCAACAATGCCTTCATTTTGCACTGGTATTTTTGAAAATTATTTTGAGTAATAGATCTATTTTTTTTAGATAACTAGTTCTGATAAATGTGTAGGCTATGGTAATTTATCAATGTGATGCATGGATTTTTATTTTAGAAATTTTCTTATATCCCTATATATTCTCCTCCTCCTATTTCACCACAGCTTGTTGAGTGCCAGACTTTGAAATACGGGGAGCAAACAAT
>OY735236.1:9785308-9802808 GCA_963457665.1 Thysanoteuthis rhombus | reverse complement strand
AACTATTTAAACTAGTAATTTCATAACCACCCAGAACTTCTGAGATGAAGTCTCTTCATTTTTCCACACTATTCAGTCTAGTAATTTCATATTTCCAGTCCGAGTTCTGAGATGAAGTTTTTTCATGATTTCACACATTATTCAGACTAGTATCTCCATAACTGAAAGCCAGAGATAAAGTACATTTAGTACAATATTTTGTCTAGTATCTTCAAAACTGCTGTGCGAAAATTCCAAGATGAAGTCTTGTCATGATTTCACATATTTTTCAATCATATTTTCTTCAATATGTTTTTTCACTTTTCTGAGGTTTATATTTAATTCGGGGGGTCTTTAGAGGTTACTTGGTACACATTTCTTGCATCTTTCAAAGTGTTGTATGAAACTTTGGCATTAAGATCTGTAACCTCATTAAATTGTGATGTTCTTGATAAAAGATGGGAAAGAAAAAAATACTAAAAGTACTAAGCCACTTTTACTGACCAACGCAATCTCGTCTTGAATATTGACTATAACACGGGTTGGCAAGCTATCTGTCTCTATGGGTCAGATTGCATAATAACAAGTGGCAGTTGGTCAGATGAACATCATAAGCAAGCTTAAATGATGAAAAATATCCATTTGAATACATCTAGTTATATTTTGCTTCAAATTAATGAATAACGCATTCTAGGAAACCATTTTTGATTAACCAAAAACGTCGATTAGTGATTTAATTTTATTGTAATTTATTTCAATTGGGGCATCTATTGAAAAGATACGAAGAAACTTGGTGGAAAAAAAAAAGTAAGCATTGTATCCCAATATATACTGGAGGGCCATACATTGCCAACCCCTGGACTAAAATCATATAAGAACATCAACACAAAGATGGAAGTACTAATCTGAAAGATGTTCAGAGAAATGGAAATTATTTGGAAGGACTCTTTCCACAATAGTCATTTTTTTTTAGCTTGTGTTTGAGAATCCTTTGATGGATTGGAGGACATTTTCATTTTTAGAAATAATGTCTCTAGAATTAGGCTTTCCTCATTTGTTCCGAAGGTTTGGAACAAACAATGGAAGGATGAAAAATTGAATTAGAATTAAATGCACCTGCTTTGAGACATTTTTCTCAGCTTCTATAAAATTCAGAAAATCCTCATTTCTATTACATGACATCAGTGGGTTTCACTGTATTTGATAGATTAGATCTGTAAATACATGCATTCACACACGCACATGCTTACAATTGGGTTTGTGTGTTTGTTAATATACATATATACATGAGTATTTTGAATGTATACATGTTTGCGTTTTAAATGCATGTGCATGTGTATACATGCAGGTGTTTCGTATGTGTGCATATATATATATATACATAATTATGATTTGCATTATATTATATAAAGACTCTAATTTGAAATGATCTCCCATCTTTGCACGGTTAATGTATCACTCGAACTTGAAAATGTAAATAGAATAAACAATTAAAGAAAATGGGGCTGCTACAGGAATTGAACTTGCCACCGATAGGGTAGCCACTTCAATGTAGTGTTGCTCTTACTAATGAACTGAATAGCCACCGGTAATGCAGAGGCCCAAATACCTGGTTTCAATCCAAATTCCCATCTCATTTATTCTCATTCTATTTGTTTCTTCAACATGACAGTTATGTATTGAGAAATAGATATGTATGATCCGATCATTCTGTCAGATCAGATATATATCCATTTCTTTATATATACATACATACACACATATATATATATATATATATATATAATACACATATACATATATATATATATATATATATATATATGTATATAATACACATATACATATATATATATATATATAATACACATATATATATATATATATAATATGTATACATACAAACATATAGATATTGGCTTGACTCCATGAATGGTGGCGTAGGAGGGTTTCTACATTTTTCAGGTCCTAAGTGGGTGGGACCTGTATGTGAATAGCCCACAGGCCAGTGGAGTTTTCAAGTGATGTCTGACATGTGCATGACCGACACCACCCTATGAACCAAGGGTTGGCATGCTATGCTCCACCGAGATTGTATGGATAACAGCTAGGCATATATATATATATATATGTATATATATATATATATATATATATATATATACACGCATATATATGTACAGACGCTCGCATATTGTGTGTGTGCATATTTTGCAAGTAATGCTCAAATGAAATTAAAGTGTGCACAAAATGTAAATAACATAAAATAAAGTAGAAATTAATAATTACAAGTAACATATATTATGATTATTATATGATTCAAAATAATCTCTAAGCTAACTATTTTTCATAATTAATCAATTTTTTCAAATACGCGTTATGTGATGGGAGTAAATATTGCAAATAATTCATTTCGACATTGAATCTCATAAAAATAAGAAAAACTCAATATTTTATTCAGTTGAACAGCAAACTGAACAATGTTGTTCAAAGTATAAAATAAAATCTTGACTCAATACATTACTTTGTAGAATTCAATCATACTTATATAATACTAAAACTTGCGACATGAGAAACATGAGTCATGGCTAATAAAACTTTATTGGCTGACTTTGATTTAATACAAGTATGATTACATTATATGAAATAACATATTGAATCACCGGAACCCTCAAATGGTTCATCTATCCAACCAGCCAAGAGGGCTGCAGATGTTTCATTCTTTGTGTGTGTGTGTGTGTGTGTATTTCCTGGCACATCAGGTAACATTTTTGAGGCTTAAACCATGAGAATTCCCATGAGTTCACCACTAGGCACAATCTAAATACTTCTTTTTATTTTTTTCCAAAAGAGGACTATTTTGGGTCTCCATGGTCATTTTGGACCAACAAAGCCCAAATCTTGTGCTGGTATTTTTAGATAACTTTATATGGAGAATTTTTCTTCTCCATATCTTTTTTAGATAATTAGTTCTGGTACATGCACAGGCTACAGTGATTCATTAATGTGAGGTACAGATATTATTTCATAATTTTGACATAACCTACAATCATCATCAGCCTTTTAGCATCCATTGTTAGACATAGACCTCTCCCAGAATTTGCCAGACCTCTCTATCATAGGTGTTGTGGAGCCAATACTTTCTGAATTTGTCTAGTTTGTCATACCATCTTACATTTATCTGGCAATAATTTTGCATATGATCTTTGGGGAATACATGTTGTGAGTTGTCCGATGGACTCCTAACATGATCAGCCCATTGCCATTAATGTTTTTTCAATGGATTCTATGGTATCTCTGAAACCTGTTTTTTCTCTAATATACTGTGCTGTTTTGTGATCTCTCCATGTGATGTTAAGCATGTGCACATTGCAGTTTGAGGGTCAATCTTTTGGCAAGGTTCCAGGTTTCAGCTCCACAGATGACTATCGGAAGGATGCATTAGTTGTAGACTCTTCGTTCCAAAACTATTGTGATTGTCTTGTTCTTGAAGGTTAAGCTTGCTCTACCAAGGGGTTGCTATCCTAGAGTGATTTTTTGCTCAATTTCTTCTCCTTTGGAGGGTTTCATAGACATTCATTGTCCTCAGTGGATGCAGTAGTGTGCCAAAATCATTTTGAAACAATTTCAAGTTTACATTCGCACAAGCATTTGATGTGCGTATACTTCTGTCACTGGAAAAATAATTGGCACAACATAGGGTTTTTGTACACCATAGTCCTCATACTGAGAGCCTAGCAGTGAGATATAGCAACCTACCAGGAGGTGGCACTCTACCACTGGGCCACAGTAATGTTTTTTGTGAACACTGCGTGCAATGATCACAGAGAATAAGGACATTAATGTCAAAATCGAAGATGCAAAACAGGGGAAAGTAAACCACTACATCTACCTAGGACAACGAATCTCTGGAGAGATCACAAGACAGCACAGTGTATAAGGAAGGGAACGGGAGTCAGAGACATCATAGAAACTATCAAAAAACTTGAATGGCAATGGGCAGGTCATATTGCAAGAATAACAGACAACTGATGGACATCATGACACAACAGTGATCCCTAGGGATCACATGTGAATCCGAGACCAGCAGAATACAAGATGGAGAGACAAGTGAGACAAATTCAGAAAATACTGGCTCCGCAATGCCCATGATAGATGAGGGTAGTGAATCCTGGGGAAGGTCTATGTCTAATGATGGACGTTAAAAAACTGATGATGATGAATGACAAATTAGAAGGAACATAGTTTATATATATTAAGCTGTCAGTTTTTGATAATTCAGCCTGGCAATCATTTTTTGTTTTATGTTTCAGAAAAGTCCAACGAAAAGGGTGGGAAGAAAAACCAAGAGAAGGAAAATAGCAGACAAAGAAAAGCAATTATCTTACGTAAGCAAAAAAAGTGATGGTTAATGGGTTCTTCAGCCCAGACATTTTTGACGATTGGGAAGAGAAGAGAAATCAAAAGTGACATCCAGAAATCATGAGATAACATAGTAGGAGAGTAAGGTAATTTTTTCAAGCATTGATAAAACCGGTCTGGTTAATCACTCAATAGAAACCCTCATTTGATCTTAAAAATAATGGTACCTCTTATATCGAAATTTCAATTAGCAAAAGGTCCCAATTGATTAAAGGTAAAAAAAAGAAGAGAAAAAATGGCTTAATATATATATATATATATATATATATATATATATATATATATATATATATATATATATATATAAGAGAAATTTATCAATAGAATTTCATAGAATCAACTAGATTTCATTCGTAATTATCTCGAATTATATCTAATATCTAGACACTTATTTTCAGCTGGACGGACGGACAGACATTTGGTGGATTATAATAAGATTGTTTATTTGTATTTATACTTATTTAGAAAGTGGTTACTGATTGAAAAAAAAAAATCGCAAAACTATATTTTCAGTCCATTATCCAGAATCATCTAAATTTCATTCATAATTATCCAGAATTATATCTAGTATCTAGATGCTTTTTTTCAAACGGACAGATATACATTTAGTGAATTATAATAAGATTTTATACATAGATTATTCATTTAATACATTGACATGTTTATACTTATTTAGAAAGTGATTAGTACATTATACTTCATTTACAAGGTTATTATCAAGGTTTCAGGGGTGTAGTAGTTTCATTTGGAAGAAATTACCGCTATATTATAGGTTCAGTTATTCACTTGAGGAATTTTCATCTAACAAGTTTTGTGGAATGGATTGTTCCCATTAAGTGCCAGGTCTGGTTGGTCACCCAATAGAAACCCTCATGTGATCAACACTTTTTGGCAGCATGACATGTTGAAGGTGATCAATGGCTAAGTTATTTCTTTCACATTTTGTTGGATGACTAAAAAATTTTATTTAAAAAAAAAAAGCATGGATGTTGCCAGACACAAACTAAGGGACCAATATAGCATAAACTTACTTTGTAAGTCTTATCTGATTCTTGTTATAAACAAAAGGTTTTAATGAATTGGTACATGTGAAACAGATTAACATAGCTAAAAGAAATTGAAAGGGTTGTAATAAAAAGGAGATTTTTTATTATGTTTAGTATTAATTTGAGACTTAAGAAAAAGAAATTAAAATGAGGATATTTGAATTATCATGAATAAATTACCTTTGAATTAGCTTTTTGTTCCTCTGTGCCAATCCTTGTAATTTTTGACAGGTATATTCTTATAATTTTATAAAAATCCTACATTTTCAGAGATACTTCAGTAGATAGACTATGTTGTCACACATTGTCACCTGTATTTCAAAAGACTCCATTGTCACATACTTCAATAAAAACTAAGTATTGTTAAAGATATAATGGATATAATTATAGGTAGACTACATTGTCAGATATTTATTAAAAATCCCACATTGTCAGATTTCATAATAGACTATAAGGTCATATATATTTTGATAGATGACAATATTGGCCCAGTGGTTTGTGTCTGGCAACAATCAAGCTTTTTTTTTTACATTTTGAATTTGGACTTTTCAGTGATCACTATCCAACAGAAGGTGGGAAACAGAACTAATTTATTGATCACCCCCAACCAGGCATGCTACCAAAAGATGTTGGTTATGGGACAGTTTAGGCATAAACCCAGCATATGTCAGAGTATCGCAACATATCTACTGACAGCAGATCAACAGGCTATATGAAGACTGAGCTCTTTCAGCTACAAAAAAAGGGGTAAGATACCAGCTCACCCAAACTCTTCAATCTGCTTGGAAATGATCATCATCAAACCTAGACCTGGAATATAAAGGAATTAGAATAGACGGTGGATACATAGGTGACCTCTGATGCAGATGAAATTGCCCTTTTTGCTGAGAACCACCATGATCTCTAAATAATGCTAGACAAACAGAATGAAGAAAACAAGAAACTTGTTTTTTTTATCATGAACAAAAGCCATAACAAGCTGAGGAAAAAGACAGTCAAAATCCAAAATGCAGAGCTGAAAAAAATTGACAACTACTTCGATTAAATCTCCATGAAATCTTCAAAAGAAGAAATCAAGTAAAGAATCTCTAGGTTGGCAAATTTTCGGTAGATCCAGCTTACCCTCACCAACAAGAAAATCAAATTAGTCCTTGAAGGAAGGGTATACGACCAATGCATCCTCCTGATAGTCACCTATGAAGCTGAAACCTGGAACCTGACCAAAAGATTGACCCTCAGAGCCATGCAATGTGCACAAGGAAGAATCATGCTCAACATTCGACAGATCGGTCACAAGACAGCACAGTTTATCAGAGTAAAAATGGAAATTATAGATATCATAGAAACCATTAGAAACCTCAAATGGCAATGGGCTGGTCATGTTGCAAGAATGGCAGAAAACTGGCGGACATGACCACTCATAGAATGGATCCCCAGGATCGTATGTGAGACTGTGGCCAACATTATATAAGATGGTATGATGAACTAAACAAATTACCAACTCCATGATGCCCATGACAGTGAGGTCTGGAGAATCTTGGTCTATGTCCAACAATGGACGCTAAAAAGTTAATGATGATGACTTACCAGCCCTGTCTCTCATGACATCAATAACTTAATTAAAATTCTTTGGTAATCTCTCCTGCAATGCAATAATATTAGGATTTTTCCAGTTGATACTTTACTAACTTATTCATCCATCTCATTTGATAATGTATCTTCATTTGAACTTAAAAAGCAGCTCTTGTTGCATTAAAAACATCAGTGCAAACCTTTCTCTGTGTGCGGTTGAAAATTTTATTCTTTGGGATGATCTAACCTGTCATCAAAGTAATATGTGATGTTATCATTGGAACCCATCTGCTTTTTTAAGGTTCAGTTCTCTATTTGTACAAAAAGTTTTGCCAGGCCTTTGAAATTGCTGTTACAGCTTTCTTGTTATTTTAAGAAATGGTTGGAGATACCTACAACTGAGTTCTGTTTATAGAATACCTAGTTCTCTCTTATATTTGTATCTCTAACTTGCATAAATGAATCACCATAGTCCATGTATGTATCAGAAATGATTATCTGAGAAAAAAGTCATCTGGAAATTTTTTTTTATTTAGGAATTACCAAAAAAAAAAACTTTATCTAAAAGAATCTAAAAAAAAAAACTATCTAAAAGTATCTAAAAAAAAACTATCTAAAAGTATCTAAAAAGCTAAGAGTATCTGAAAAAAAAACCTATCTAAAAGTATCTAAAAAACTAAGAGTATCTGAAAAAAAACCTATCTACAAGTACCAAAAAAACACTAACAGTATCCAAAAAACTAACAGTATCCAAAAAAACTATCTAAAAGTATCAAAAAAAAAAATTTTATCTAAAAGTATCAAAAAAAAATATCCATCTAAAAGTATCCAAAAAAACTATTTATCAAAAAGTATCAAAAAAAAACTTTCTATCTAAAAGTATCCAAAAAAACTTTCTAAAAGTATCCCAAAAAAACTTTCTATCTAAAAGTATCCAAAAAAACTTTCTATCTAAAAGTATCCCAAAAAAACTATCTATCTAAAAGTGTCCAAAAAGAAACTTTCTCTAATAGTATCTAAAAAAAACTTATCTAAAAGTATATAAAAAAAACTTCATCTAAATGTATCTAAAAAAAAAATTGCAATTCTATCTGAAATTATCTAAAATATACCAGTACAGGATTTGGGCATCCAAAAAGACCATTTAAACTCAAAAATGCACGATTTGAAAAAACGAAAAAACATTATCAGATAATGCCCAGTGGTGTACTCATGAGAATTTTCAAGGTTGTAGCCACCAAAATGTGACCAGGGACTCCCAGAAACACACCCAGACAGACACATAGACAAGTAAAGAGAGAAGAATCCGTAGCCCACATGGCAGGTTGGACAGGCAACGGTCATTTAATATAAAAACAGGATACTAGAAAGCACTCAGAGAGCGTATAACTCAGCCAATTCTATACACTAACTGGAAACCGAATCAGAAGTCTGTTCATATATTGCTTCAATCAAGTTAAGCTTTTCTATATTTCAGACTATAGCTTATCACTTTGTAATATATCAAAAATATCTCCCAATCAGAAAAAAATTTCAATCAATAACTCCTTTGACATGACCCATGTTTCCATGAAATATCATTGAAATTTCTTGAGAACTTTTAGAAATATTGTGTGGACATCAGTCAGACACGAGCAAATACATATACCTCTTCCAACTTCATTGGTAGGGGTAAAAAAAAAACTGAACAACCATTAAAAACCTTGGCTATGCTATTTCAAATTGTCTTTAGATATCAGATCACATTCAAGCAGTCCTCCCTAATTTGGTTCTTTTGTACTTGTTATCAAATCACATTCAAACAGGGCTGACGAATTTGGTTCTTTCTTACCAAATTACATCCAAATGGCTGATGACTTTGGTTCTTTTGTATCAGATATCAGAACACATTCAATAGATGTTAGTTTGAAACTTTTTACCTTTGCTAACAAAGTTGATGAAGAATAGGTATTCAGTAATGTCTCTCTCTGTCAGGCCAACTGTCCACATGATATCTCTAAAAGTTCTTGACGAATTTCAGTGAAATTTTGTAGAAGGGCGGGCAATGAGGTAAAGAGGAATTGCTTGGATTTTTTTTTATTAGTTAACTCATGTCTGCCCATACAATATTTCTAAAAGTTCTCAACGAATTTCAGTGAAATTTTGTGGGATGGTGGGAAATGAAGCAAAGATAAATTGCCTAGATTTTTTCATACATTTATTTGTTTGCTCATGTCTGCCCAAACGATATCTCCAAAAGTTCTCAATGAATTTCAAAGAAATCTTGTGGAAGGTTTGACCACAGGCTACGGCAGAAGTGATTACATTTTGGCACGGATCCGGGATTTGATTGAGTTAGTGTAACACAGTAGAAGACGTCTGTTTTCTCTGAGTGCTTTCTTGTTTTTTTAAAAAAGATTCACGATTGAATGATGGAATACTAACCTTGCCACACTGTTTACATTTCCCCTCCTGGCGTCTACAGTGAACCCAATGGTGACGCATGTTTGTTGGCTGAAAAAAAAAAAAGAAAAAAGTTTTTTTAGGAAAATGCATACAAATATGTTTCAAATAGACACTAAGGCAGCAACATAGCACAACTTTTTCAGTTCTTAATTAAAGGAATTCCGTTTCTCCACAGAGCTTGGTTCCAAAATACAATGTGCCATTCAAAAAAATGAGTTTAATTAAATTAAAAATCAAATTTTAAAAGTGAATTCTTTGTTATCTTATAACAACCTTTTTTTCCTTTTTTTTAATAAATAAGCTATGCTAGGCTGCGATAAGAAAAAAAATTAAAATCCAGAATTTGATTTTCAACTTATTCAAACATTTTTTTTAAAAAAGGCGCTCACAATTTTGAAAAATACTCTCCATGTTATATTGGTTCAATTTCTGTATATTTGTCTCTGGGTTTGTCACCATAACACAGGAAAAAAATGACACATCATAGTGAAATTTTTGTTAGTAGGATACTGTTAAAATGCTCTCACACAGAGGAAGAAGCAATTTCCAGTCCAATTAGGCTACCGGTTTCAGAGAAATTAGTTCAAGTATAAATTGACAAAAAATGTCTGTGGAAGGGAGATGACTTCAGATCTATTGACTGCTAATTACAATTCTTTATGAGAAAATGAATCAAGTAAGCAAATAACTATGATATAGATTCTAAAAATATGAAATAATTTGACAGTGAGCTAAAAGGCTGCTGAAGGTGACATTTAAGTGACTTTGTATAATTTAGTATTCATACTCTGAAAATGAAAGCACCATTATTTTTGGATGAGAAAAATATTAATTACAAAGAGAAAGACCATCCTTTTTTTTTTTTCATCTAAATTAGACAAATTTTAATCACTTGCTGGACTTCATAACAATGTTAATCCCTAGAGATCATATGCAAAATTGAAGCTGGCAGAGCAAAAAGATAGCATGACAATCTAAAGGTCTGGCAAATCTTAGGGAAGGTCCATGTCCAACAACAGACATTGAAATGTTGATGGAGAAGCAAAATATATATCATTGAAAAGACAACCAATCAATAGCAAGCATCCACTATTCCATTCCAAACTCTTATATCTACCAAAAATTCTCTGCAACTAAATAGTTAAAACTCAGAAGAATTCATAATCTATTTGATTTGTTGTCTGCCTCCACTTCATCAAGAAACATTTTAGTAAATTTAAAGAAACGGACAACCGGAAATTGTCACTTTAGTGTCCAAAATACTGAGGGGAAAAGCAATAAATTTGTTACGACTGAAATCATTTTCGGCTCCAGACAACCGAGTCAGCTTCAACTAAAATTAGATTAACGCTAAGCTGCCCACGCACATTCACACATTACAATCCCAATACCTAAACACATTATTCAACCAATCACATTAAGACGTAATCTATTTTTGAATCATTAAAATGCATTGAAACAAGGAAGAAAACATTGGACATATTTTTTCTTCATTTCAGCAGGCTATATAAGCTTGAACTAACAATTATTGTGAGTCAACTGCAGAAAACTCTGTCTGATAGATTTAGAAGTAGTACTCAAGAATGCTAGCAACAGAAATCTTCATTGAAAGCACTGAAAGAGTTAAAAAAAACAATCATTAACATGCATATTCTGATTGTGGCCATTTTCCAACTCGCCAGACTATGGATCCACACTCAGAAAGCGTGACTTGGTCAAGGTTCTAATGAAAACAGGCTGTTTCCCATGTTGTGAGTCTCCTCGCAATGCACTGATCTCGACCAAGGAGAGAGTCAATGTCTGATACAGCTTGGTACCACTTTTGACAACTCTTCTCCCAGACTGGTTGCCACTCAAGGCTAGAGAGCCTCATGGTCAAGGTTCTAATGAAAACAGGCTGTTTCCGACGTTGCGAGTCTCCGCTCAATGCACTGATCTTGACCAAGGAGAAAATCAATGTCTGATACAGCTTGGCACTACTTTTGACATCCATTCTTCCAGACTGGTTACCACTCAAGGCTAGAGAGCCTATTCTTCCCTGCTGCTCTACCCATAGCCAGGGGGGGGGGGAGAAAGACATGGATTCATCCCTTCACCCAAGGGTACTAGTGTGGAGTGATTGTAATTAACCTCGGCTGAAGCTTGAACTCTACTTGGTGATTCCATTGTTTGCACCATTGGCTGTTACACCAATTGCATCTCCATGCATACATTATAGTATATCAAACTCTCTCATTCTAGCCACAAGAATTTATTGACTGGTCAGTATCAGTTGAGACAACAAAACCAGACAGACCTATAAATTTCCTGTCTCCAATTCATTAGTTATATATTGCTATTCACTACACAACTTTCATTCAAGGTGTAATTTTGCCTCAGCACAAAAAGTGATCTCACTTATTAAAGTAGAAGGTACTTCTATCAAAAGAACATTAAACCATGAATATTATATTAGAAACTCTTCAGGTAAGTAATCATCATCATCAGTCTTTTAACGTCCATCGTTAGACATAGACCTTCCTAGGCATTCACCACACTCCTATCGTTGGCGTCACGGAGCCAGTATTTTCTAAATTTGTCCACTTCATCTCTCCATCTTATATTCAGTCGGTCTCCGTTTCACATGTGATCTCTGGGGATCCATGTTGTGAGTCATCATGTCCGTCAATTGTCCGCCATTCTCGCAATATGACCTGCTAATTGCCATTTAAGTTTTCTGATAGATTCCATGATGTCACAGACTCTTGTTTTCTTCCTGATATACTGTGCTATCTTGTGATCTCTCCATGTGAGGTTGAGCATGATTCTCTCATGCGCGCTTTGCATGCTTCTCAATTTGCAGGTCTGTCTCTTGGTTAGGTCCCATGTTTCAGCTCCATAAGCGACTATTGGGAGGATGCATTGGTTGTACACCCTTCTTTTTAGGATTATTGAGATTGACTTGTTTCTGAAGGTTGAGCTTACTCTGCCAAAGGCTTGCCATCCTAGGGTGATTCTTTGCTTGATCTCTCTCTCTTTCGTGGGTTTTGTGGAGATTTGTTGTCCTAGGTAGATATAGAGTTCAACTTTCCCCTGTTTTGTATCTTCAATTTTGACAGTCATGTCCTTATTCTCAATGTGATTGTTGCACATGATTTTCATTCTATTGAAGTTCATGTGTAGGCCAACTCTTTTGCTTTCTTCATTTAGTTAAGAATGATGTATATCTTCAACCGGTATCCCTTACTTTTATCAATTTCATTTCTACATTTTCCACTATAATGAAAAAAAATGAAAAGTGAAAATAGCAGTTGTTCAGCAATATGCCATTATAGAGGCAGCACATACCTTCTTCCTCTCTCCAACGAATATCAGAATATCTGAGAGAATACACTGTATATGCCAGTGTATGAGTCAACCCTAAAAATAAGGTGTTGATTCAAGTTTAATCCAATATTCGTTAGATAAGTTGACTCTCCAACATGAGATAGCAATGTGTTCATTAGAATTTCAAGCTCATACAGTTTAAATGGACTGATATGATCCATTAGGGAAAATATTTGATGCTTAAGAAGTGTATTTATATGCCAGACTAAATGATGGTTTACCAATTATATTTGATGGGTGCAAAAATAATCACGGTTTTCACTATCAACTTTAAAGCTATATATCTCAGCTTAGAATAAAAGTTACTAATTGAAATAAGAACCTCCAGAATCTACACATTTTTGCGAACTAAGAAATCGTCCATTTATTCCAAAAGCATAAAATTCTGGCGTCCTGAAACCAGTAAATTCTTTGAAAGCATTTTGAGCGGCAACTTGATTGCTGAAGACCTTCCATTGCAGGAAGTGGTTGCAATACTTGAAAAAGTCGTAGTCGATCAAAGAGAGGTCTGGTGAGTCGGCTGGATGAGGTAGCCTTGCTCATTCAATTTCTGCAGGGTCATTTGAAACATGTCAAGCCTTATTACTTTTCCACAGCGGTACTATTGTTCAATAGATAATGTTTAGTTCCTTTGCAACCTCTCAAATTGTTTTGCATTGGTCTGCCTCAAAATAGTCCTAAATTGGATGTTGTCAGTTACAAAAGGATGTCTGTGTCTCCGTTTCAAAATTCTGGGAGCAGCATGCTGACGGCACCCCCGGTTGATATTTCCACACCCATTTTGAAAACGTGCAACAAAATTGCTCAAAGTAGCCTCTTTCCCATTGACATCAAATAAACCAGAAAAAAATAATAAAGAAAATATATAGCTTAGATAAAAAGAGTGAATTCCCCCAGTTTAAAATGGTATACAACATGATCATAGTTAAATAATAGTTTATTCCACAATAAGCATCAAAGTTTAGAATAAAATACATTTATTTTTGCACCAACCCAATACGTACTCATTTTTGCAACTAGATATAAAACCAGAAATAAATATGAAGATGTATTTCTGTAAATTCAAAACTAATTTTAACTTTACAACTCATTAAAAAATCAGCCTGTATAATTGAAAAATGATTGATTTTTCACCATGGAAGCTTAGGATGAAATGAATTTAAAAAATAATGTGACTTTTTCCATTTATTGGGGGAAATAAGATCGAAAAATCTGCAATGAAAACAAATATATGAAGTAAAAATTGGATTACCAAAAAGATGTAAAACGAAAAAAGGATTGAAAAATATGTAATAAATAATATAAATGAGAAAAATATGGATGGTAAACATTCATCATCATCAGCAGCAGGAGCAGCCAGTTAGTCTCCATCATTGGACATTCCCCAAGATTTGCCAGACCTTTCTACCATGGGCATTGTGGAGCCAGCAGTTTCTGAATAAATCCAGCTGGTTACATCATTTTACTTTCTGTATGCCACAGATATCCATTCCACACATAAATGAATCCTCATAGCACAATCATGTACCAGAACTAATTATTCAAAATAATCTAAAAAGATAGATCTGTTATCTAAATTTATCTAGAAAATAGATCTTTCATCTAACATCAACAAAAAAATAGATCTTTCATCTCACAACTAAAAAATAGATCTTTCGTCTAACATCATCTAAAAAATAGATCTTTCGTCTAACATCATCAAAAAAATAGATCTTTCGTCTAACATCATCTAAATAATAGATCTTTCGTCTAACATCATCTAAATAATAGATCTTTCGTCTAACATCATCTAAATAATAGATCTTTCGTCTAACATCATCTAAATAATAGATCTTTCGTCTAACATCATCTAAATAATAGATCTTTCGTCTAACATCATCTAAAAAATAGATCTTTCGTCTAACATCATCTAAAAAATAGATCTTTCGTCTAACATCATCTAAAAAATAGATCTTTCATCTAACATCATCTAAAAAGTAGATCTTTCATCTAACATCATCTAAAAAGTAGATCTTTCATCTAACATCATCTAAAAAATAGATCTTTCATCTAACATCATCTAAAAAATAGATCTTTCATCTAACATCATCAAAAAAATAGATCTTTCATATAACATCAACTAAAAAAATAGATCTTTTATTTGATATTGACTAAAAAATACTAGCACAAGATTTGGGCATTGTTGGTTCAAAATTACCACGGACCCCACACACACTTTTAAAAAAAAACCCAAAACAAACATTTTTAGATGATGACTAGTGGTATACTAAGGCAAACTTTCAAGGTTGTAGGTCCCAAAACGTGACCGTGAGTCCCTTGATATGCATACAAGTGTGTCTACACCGAGGAGCAAGACAGAAGAATCTGAAAACAAGTTGGTCGGGCAATTCATGGGGTTATGTTTAAAAAGAATAAAATAGTATTTGTGACTTTTGAAGCTTTTTCAGAATATCAACAACCAAAGAATCTATTGGAAAATAGCGAGAATCAAGAAAATATTACACCCTTATAATGGTGAGGATCTAAGACTCACTCACTTACGCAATGAATATTTTTGATGTTCTATCATTAAAAAAGAACATGTTCAGAATATCTTCATCTGTCCCCAAGACACAGAAAAAATAAGGTAATCCTTGCTTATACGATAGTAAAATTATGTTGTGCGTATGCTATGTTTAGCTAATGTATTTTACATTTGCATCAACAAGGATTACCAAAAATAACTTGCTTCAGAAAAGCCACCACGATTCCCCACACTTGCCGCATATGTAATAAATCTGAGGATAATGGGCTATTGATTGGTGGAAACCCCATGTTTCTATTTTCATTCGTTTCTGAGTTATTAAGCTACAAAAAGCATGATGAACAGACAGGGACGGATCGTTTTTAATCTAAATGCATCTAAACATGCTACTTTATACTGATACGGCTCATCGCTATGTTGTGTTTCAGCCATACCTGGGTTTATCAATAAAGTAACTGGTGTTTTAAACATGGATTTTAATATTAGAGGATATAATGCTCGCTGGTTTGTACAATCTACATTCTTCCGGATCACTTCACATCCATAATAAAAACACAAAAAAAACAATGTATGTTTTCGATGTGTTGAGCAATCGTATTCTACATCCGTATAAGCAGGGACCAAAAATGTCTCCAACAACTAAAAAACACACTTGCTGAATATGTAATACATCTAAGAATAAGGGGATATTGATCAGTGAAAATCCCAAGTTTTTATTTTTATTTTTTTGATCAATTAAGCTTCAAAAAGCCTGACAAACATGTCGTGCCATTTAGAAAAAATGTGAATGAATCTTCAAAACATGTTATTGAATGGAGAAAACTGCATGATTTTATCTCCAATAGTTTCTATGGAGCAGTTCTGTGACAAATACAGCTCTGTGAAACGTTTTTTTAAAGAGTTTGATAAAGGACGATTTTAACAAAAAAACACAGTAAATAGTTAATCAAAATCGAAAAAAATGCCACTCGCTATAGCATTTGTTGATTACGAGAAGGCTTTCAACTCATTGGAACTCTCCAAGATTATTGATGCTTTAACTCAACAAAGCATGACCCTTGTATATGTCAGAGTATTGCAACATATCTACCAACATAGATTCCTCCATCAGGCTAAATAAAGACAACCAATGGACATCACAACTCACAACAGGGATCCCCAGAGATCACATGCAAAACTAAGGCCGACAATATAAGATGGAGAGATGAATTAGATAAATTCAGAAAGTACTGGCTCCATGACGCCCATGATAGAGAATTTTGACAAATCCTGGGGAAGGTCTATGTCCAACGACGGATGTTAAAAGACTGATGATGATGATGATGTAGTGTTTTGTTCATGATAGATTTACAAGACTTACACCCCCCCCCCAAAAAAAAACGAATGAAATAAGCAAAATGATTTATAAAAAAAAAAGGTGAGCAACTCAAAATCGTAGGCCAATGACAACTGGCTCAGCTGGCCCCATCTCTCTATCTGAGGGTAATATCAATTTCTTTGTTGGCTTAATTGAAATTTATCTTCTCTCAAATGAAGTGAATAACAGAAAGTTCCTCATCCGCTATTTGGACGGGAGAGAACACACGGAAGATAAAACCTGCCTACATCGATTTTACTGATGGGTGAATAACCTTCTTTTCAGAGAAGGAAGAAAACAAGAGACAAAAAAAAAAAAAAAAAGGACGAGAAATCAGAAAGAAACAAGAATGGACACAATGAAACATTTTTTTCACTTAATTAAATATATATATATATATATATATATATATATATATATATATATATATATATATGTGTGTGTGTGTGTGTGTGTGTATACACATATATAAATGTATATATGTTTGTGGAGATATATATGCATGTGTACATATATGTTTATGTGCATATCTCCTTCACTCCATAAGTATGTGTGTATATATATATATATATATATATATATATATATATATATATATATATGTGTGTGTGAGTGTGTGTGTGTGTGTGCCTGTTTTGTGGATGTGAGGTGTGTGTGTATGTAGGTGAAATATATGCCAAAAGTCGTATGTATTATTCTGAAAAATCTCTATTCTGACAGTGCTCAATGACAAATACATGTCATGTTCTGCCAATATAATATATTCATATTTGTCATACGCAAAATCTA
>OY735236.1:9752808-9780308 GCA_963457665.1 Thysanoteuthis rhombus | reverse complement strand
GCATAAGTACATTACTAGGCAACATCTAAAAATATTTCTTCTGTCTCTGTGGTCATTTTTGACCTACAATGCCCAAATCTTCCAGATAATTTAACATTAAAGATTTTTTCAAGATAATTTTTTTGGTAATTATACAACCGAAGTCATCAAAAATGGTGAAGGGTTCTGTTTTTTTTTTTTATAAGCATATGTGTTCATTTATACTTTTTGTATGTTCGAACACAGTCGATAGAATTGAAAATTGACATCAGTACTCCACTAAAAGCTTTCTAAAAATGTTTTGTTTTGATTTGATTTTTGAAAAAAAAGTTGGTTTCTTGGGGCCTATTTTTGATTGGTTTACTGATATGAACATTATCCAGAATCTAGATATTTGTGGAGGTTTTATTTTACTATATTTTACATGTTTCCTGGTGGAAAACACCAGTGATGAAATGAATAGAATTTATTCTGACTCTACTTGTTCTTTGAAGGAATTTTGACAATAATCAGTTAAGGAGCATGTGTGGGCTACAGTGATTCATCTCTGCGAAGCTCAGTAAATTCTCTCTCTCTCACACACATACACACAAACATACGCACACATATACACAATCGGTATCATGAGCCTTTTAGCATCCATTGTTGGATGTTGACCCCACCCCCGACCACCAAGATTTGCCAGACCCCTCTATCATGGGCATCGCAGAGCCAGTACTTTCTGAATTTGTTTAGCTAGTCACACCATCTTACATTCTACCGGCCACAATTTCACATTGTTGGGGATCTTTCTTGTGAGTTGTGATGTCCAGCGCTTGTCTGACCTTATGTAGCATAAACAGCCCATTGCCATTTGAGTTTTCTAATGGTTTCTATATCTCGGATTCTTGTCTTTTCTCTGATATACTTTGTTGTCTTATGATCTTTCCATGTGAGGTTGAACATGATTCTCTTGTGCAGGTGGTTCTCACATTATTTATATAAAAAACATGTGAACTTGCAGATTCTAACCGAAATGAAAATTTGGTAAAAGGAATGTAATTCATTTTTTTCATTTTTCTTTACATAATAAAAAAAGAAATGTGATTCAATTACTTCAGACTTAATTAACACTTTATCAAATCAATAAATATAAGATAATAGAAAAAAGTGCCATTGTCGGGATATTTTTTCTATCAAACCAATTTTTACTTGATTGGATCGAATGATCAAACAGAATTTTTATCCTGTCTTTAAAGAAAAGAAAAGAAAACTAAACAAAACCAATATTGTTTAAGCTGATCATTCCATTATATTGGCGCCAAAACGGTTTTGCAGTGGAGAAAGAATCAATTCTTAATTATCCGATTTGTACACTGGAATTTCTTTCTCTCGCATAATTAAGTAATCATTGTCCGCTGGTGAGAGAAGGGGCAAACAGAGTGAGGGGGTTTGAAAGTTGGAACTTTATGGTCATTAAAAGATAATGGTGCAGTACAATTGTAATATGTAACCCTTAACTTAATATTACCGTTTAAAAAGATTGTATTTTCATTTGCTGGAGCTCGTTTGATCGGGTCATCCCAGGTTCAGGTCATATCTCTATCAGGGGTTAAGTGCACCATCTGACATCTGGATCATACAGAGGGTCATACTGGCTGACACTACAAATGGTGGTGATTGCAGCATCTTCTTCACTGGTGGAATACCTATTGTGTAACAGGGCTAACTCTAAAAACTATCAAATGATATACTTTTGTCCCTCACCTGGATTGAATGCTTTTGCCTCCTTCCTTGATAAGTATGCTTTGTTCCCCATTCTAAATAGTGCCACCCATGATTACGGTGAAAGCTGCTTGAAAGGAGTCGAACTGGTGCTTATTAGGTTGGTATGATAATTTTAAAAGAATAAATAATATCACTGTCTCAAACCAGGTCTAAGTATTTTACAATTACACCTTCAAAACAGACTGTTATAAAGTCAACTTACCCCTGAAGATAGACAGAGAGAGAGACATAGACCAATATTTATCATCATGACCAATACTGAACAGAATCCCCTCCCACTTCTTTCCATGCCGACCACGATTACACTAACCTCTGACACATCTTTCCTTCACACCTTTTCTATCTCATCTCAAGTCTGATCTCCAAGGTTTCATATCTTTAGGACGACAATCTGTTAACCTTTATAACATCTGTTCTGCTTCCCAGAGCTAATATGACTAGATTAATACATTTGCTCTGTGGACGTAAAGTAATCGGACAAAATGGTCGTAGTAAATTGACAATGTAGAAGTGAAAGATTTGTGTTACATCACAAACTTTTTTTTATGTTCACAAAGATAATATAACATTTAAAATAAAGTAGAGAAATATCAAGAATCTGGAAAATGTTTATTTATAAAACACTCAAAATAAAACCCCAAAAAGTTTTATCCCCCCACAAAAAAAAATTTCAAGAAGCGGTCTAGTGGAGTACTGGTGCCAATTTTCTAATCTGTAGACAAAACAGTATGGCTGGGAGTGCTGGAACACAAACACATACACATATAAAAAAAGATAAAATCTATCATCTTTGATGTCTACTGTCGTTCAATGGAGGTCAAAAGTTGTCAAAATTGATGATAAAATGTCTGCTGTAATTTTTTTACAATACAGTACGATTCAAAGATACAATTCTTACTTCAAATCATTTGGCTACACACATATATATATATATATACATACGTATATGTGTATATATATATGTATGTATATATATATATATGTGTGTATATATGTATATATATATATATATATATATGTATATATATATGTATATATATATATATATGTATATATATATGTATATATATATATATATGTATATATATATGTATATATATATGTATATATATATGTATATATATATATGTGTATATATATATATATATATGTATATATATATGTGTGTATATATATATGTGTGTATATATATACGTATATGTGTATATATATATATATGAGTGTATATATATGTGTGTGTATATATATGTGTGTGTATATATATGTGTGTGTATATATATGTGTGTGTATATATATATATATATATATATATATACATATATATATATAAAATGATGAATAAACACATCCGACGAGTTTTAAATGTAACAACAATTCGGATAAATTTTGAATATGGATCACATGTTTTGCTATATTGTAGCTTCTTCAGATTGATTTCAGAATGAAAAGGAAGTTTGACAAAATCTGTTGTAGTATTTATGAAGTTGGAGAAATCATGTGTCCCTTAAACTAGCAAAGCTGATATCAAAATAAAACAGAATATCAATAAACGAGCAGAAAAATAAAATAAGCACAAGTTGAGCTTCCAAAAAAATTCAAATATCTCCATGAAAAATATCTCCATAACAACAGCACATCAATAGCAGTCATCTACCATCTCCATGACAACTACAACAAACTATGTCAAACCGCATTTTCACTCTGAAATCGATCTGAATGAGCTTCAGTATTGAAACAACTTACTATAATCAAAAATTTTCCAAATTGTCATTACATTTACCTACTTATATATTTAAGGGTTGATCAATGCTCATAGCTTAAGGTATTCTTATAAGCTAAGATTAACCCATTGTAACACTTAATCTATGTTTAATGGAGAAGTATAGATTTCATTATTCATTATGTTGAAAAAATTGATATCAGTTGTGCAAAATAAATGCTCTAGGCTAATGACTTATTCATGTATCTACATATAGTACCTTGTTTCCTCTTATTTTCCAATAAACACACAATGAAAAGCCCATAACTGGAGAAAGTAGACCACTGCATCTACCCAGGACTAGGCTTCATGAAATCCTTGAAAGAAGAAGAAATCAAGCGAAGAATCACTCTGGGATGGTAAGCCTTTAGCAGAGCAAGCCCAAACTTCAAGAACAAGAAAAACCCATTAGTCCTAAAAAGAAGTAGAGATCACAAGATAGCACAATATATCAGAGAAAAACAGGAGTCTGAGACATCATTAAATCTATTAAAAACTCCAATGGCAATGGGCTGGTCATGTTGCAAAAATAGCAGTCAATTGATGGACATCATAATTCATAACATGCATAACCAAATAAACTGAGAACCATGCAATGTGCATAGGAGAGAATCATGCTCAATATCACATGGAAAGATCACAAAACAGCACAATATATTAGGGAAAAAATAGGATCCATTAGAAAACTCAAATGGCAATGGACAGGCCATTTTGCGATAATAGCAAAAAATTGCTGGACATCGCAACACACAACGTGGATACCCAAAGATAATATGAAAAATTGGTTGGCAAAAATTAAGATGGAGTGACAAACTAGACAAATTCAGAGAGTACTGGCTCTAAAACTCTCATATCCTAGAGGTCTGGCAAATCTTCGGGGAGGTCAATGTTTGATGACGGATGCAAAAAGGCTGATGATGAACTAATCTTTGTTTTATGAACTTTAGATGAAAAAAAATCAATGTCATGCAGGCATGAAAAAATCATAGGGAACATTGTCCCTAACAACTTGGTTGAGAAAATCTGTCCTATGATTGGCAATGTTCCTACCAATTTTAAGCTGTCAATGCTCACAAAAAATTCATATTGTACAAATTTTTTTCCAGAGATAAAATTATATGCAAAATTCTCAAGCAATTTTTGTAATACAATAATGCAAACAAACAATTTAAGTTTCTAAATAATCCATCTATATAAAAGCCACAGATGCAAATTAGTATGTTTAATTGTATAATCAGATGGTTTTATGTCCTGTCCAAGTTTCTATAATAACCTAAAAGTTATAATTGATGGTTCCAAGTGAAATAGATTAACCAAGCTAATACAAACAACTGTAGGTTTGTAATAAAATGAGATAGGGTTTTATGACATAATGAAATACGTCACAGAATCTTTGGACATTTGAAACTGAAATAAAAGAAAGAAAAAACGTGTAACTGACTGGAAGAGATGTTTATTGTTTAGTTAAGACTTGAAAAAACTTGATATCACAATACTCAAATCATCAAAAATAAATTACAAAATAAAATAGCTTTAGGCTCCTTGGTGCCAATCTATACATAAATAACCCTGTCACTTTTGATGCCAATACATAAATATTTCTTGCAACTGAATGTACACAACGTCATGAGTTTTCTCCTATTTTGTTAAGCAACTCCGCTTAAAACAAACTTACATTTCTTTTGTGCTTCATGCCCTTTGCTTCTTTTGAATTCAACATATTGGATCAATATTTTTTTCAATGTTAACTCAGCAAGCTATCTAAAGAATTTGAAACAGATCTTTTTGAACTTTTGAATAAAAAAACTCTCTGCCAAACATGGCTGCAGCTGAGCTGCACAAACTCAAATAGAAAATTCATCATCATCAGTCTTTCATCATCCGTTGTTAGATGTAGACCTTCCCCAGGATTTGCCACAGCTCTCTATTGTGGGCATTGCGGAGCCAATTTTCTCTGAACCCGTTCAGTTTGTCTTGCCATCTCATATTCTGCTGGCCTCGGTTCCGCATCTCTGCAGATCCAAGTTGTGATGTCCATCAGTTGTCTGCATTTTTGCAATATGTCCAGCCCATAGCCATTTGAGTTTCCTAATGGTTTCTATGATGTCTCAAACTCTTGCTTTTTCCTTAATGCTCGGTGCTGTCTTTTGGTCTCTCCATAGAAAATTGGTGGTGTTCAAATGCGATATTTTAAACACCAAGTAACTAGCTAACAAATCATTTTCAATAAGTATAATTATGATATCCATACTTTGCATAAATGAATCTCAGTAGCCTGTTTGTGTACCAGAACAAATGATATAAAAAATATCTGAAAAAATAATTCCCTTATCCCAAATTATCTAGAAAATACCAACATAAGATTTGAGCATTGTCAGTCCAAAATAACCTTAGAGACCAAAAAAGCACTTAAAAAAAAAAAAATAAAAAAGTTTTTAGATCGTGCCTAGTGATGTACTCGTGCAAATTTTCAAGAGAGTAGCACCAAACATATGACAGGAGGCACCATGGACATAGAAAGACAGACAGATGAGTAAAGAGAGAAGAATCTGTAGCCCACTTGGCTGGTTGGTTGGTGGGCCATTTGTGAGGCCATGGTGATTTGATATACTGTTTTTATTGTATTTATCTTTGAGTAACTGAAATGTAATTTCAAATTTAATTATTAATTACTGCATTATTCTTGGTTACCAACCAGCTTAGAGGGATCTATGAAGACAATACACCTTCATAGATATTCTAAGTTCAGTTTATTACGGTAAAAGTTTATGAGATCAATACTACACAACTTAGACTAAAAATGATTGCTTCGTTTGATCTTGGCTGAACTAAACAAAGAAGAAAAGAAAAGCTCTTCTGTCTTGGTAGATAATGGAATTTAACAGATGTGACTTCTCCAGAAGGCTAGTCAGGGTAAAACATATGAAGATTCTAGGATGCTTAGCTGACAGAATCTTCCTCTCGTCCAGACTTGCTGATACAGTCTGAAAAAAGTACAGCAATACATTTGGCTTCGGCTTGGCTGCAGGAACTGCCATAGTGAAGTCAAAGTTGGTATCCAGCTGCTTTCAAGGGACTCCATTCCCTGGTTAAGAATCAGAGTTGTTGATCTCCTAGACTAGTTACTAACCATAGCTAAAGAGTCCAGTGAACCCTGCTGTTGACCGATAACTGGGGAAAGAAGAGATGGATTCATGCCCCTCTTAGGATGATTAGTGCAAAGTCAACACAAACTGTCTTGGCTGTAGTTTGAACTCACTACGCAGATTTCCTTTTCCGTGCTAGGCCACCCACAATACCAGCAACAAAGCAGAATGGTATATCTTCGCATTATTCTTAACCTTGGATAGAAATGAGGAGTTTGTGGGTGTATGGAGCTTACCTACTTCTCATTTTGTAGGTCTTTTGTACCTTTCTTACCATATACCTAGCTCCCAAAACCCAAGCCTTATCAATTACCATTTTCCCAAAACCCAAGCCTTACCATATGCCTAGTTCCCAAAACCAAAGCCTTACCATAAACCTTGTTCCCCAAACCCAAGCCTTATCATAAAACCTTGTTCCCAAAACCCAAACCTCAACAATATACCTTGTTCTCAAAACCCAAGTCTTACCATATATCTTGTTCCCAAAACACAAACCTCACCATATACCTAGTCCTTGAAATCCATGTCTTACCATACGTCGTGTTCTCAAAAAATTGTAAGGCTTGCCTTACTATGTACCTAGTTCCCAAAGCCCAAGCATTATCATATACCTTGTTCCCAAAGCCCATTTCCATAATTATTCTTAACACCTAACACAATCTAATGATTTGCTAATGACTATCATTGCTTTATTTGCTACACACAAAACCCTCCTAAGACTCTTACAGATAAAAGATAGGGTGTGGAAAGATAAATACATTTAAACTGGGTTCATGAGAAAATTTAATCTTCTAGAAAGAATCTCAAAATCTAATCTTAGTTTGAAAGTAGCAATGAACTAAAATAAAACTAAAATTCATGTTTTTTTTAAAAAAAATCTTCTGTTGATAATGAACATTTTTCTTCCTCAACTTAAATTGAATTTTGTTCATTTGTATAATCAAGTAAAAGACTAATTGTCTGATTGATTGGGTTTTCCTTGCAAATTTCACTTTCTGTCTTGTCTCATTTTCAATGTCTCTAATTTCTGTCCGTGTCTTTCTTTCTTGTCTCATTTTCAATGCCTATAATTTCCGTCTCTCTCTCTTTCTTTCTTGTCAATTTTCAATATCTCTAATTTCTGTCTGTCAGTCTCTCTTGTTTTATTTTCAATGCCTATAATTTTTCTCTCTCTCTCTTTCTTGGCAATTTTCAATGCCTATAATTTCTGTCTCTCTCTCTTTCTTTCTTGTCAATTTTCAATATCTCTAATTTCTGTCTGTCAGTCTCTCTTGTTTTATTTTCAATGCCTATAATTTTTCTCTCTCTCTCTTTCTTGTCTCATTTTCAATGCCTATAATTTCTGTCTCTCTTCCTTTCTTGTCAATTTTCAATATCTCTAATATCTGTCTGTCTGTCTCTCTTGTTTTTTTTCAATGCCTATAATTTTTCTCTCTCTCTTTCTTGTCTTATTTTCAATGTGTGGAATTTCTGTCTCTCTCTTTCTTTCATTTCTCATTTTCAATATTTCTAATTTCTGTCTATCTCTCTATCTTATCTCATCTTCAATGTGTCTAATTTCTGTTTCTCTCTCTCTCTTTCTTTTTTCCTTGTCTCATTTTGAATATCTCTAATTTCTGTCTCTCTTTCTTGTCTTATTTTCAATGCCTATAATTTCAGTCTCTCTTTCTGTCTTGTCTCATTTTCAATACCTCTAATTTCTGTCTATCTTTCTTTCTATCTTGTCTCATCTTTGATGTGTCTAATTTCTGTTTCTCTCTCTTTCTTTTTTTCTTGTCTCATTTTCAATGTCTCTAATTTCAGTCTCTCTGTCTTGTCTCATTTTCAGTCTCTAATTTCTGTCTACCTTTCTATCTTGTCTCATCTTCGATGTATCTAATTTCTGTTTCTCTCTCTCTTTCTTTTTTTCTTGTCTCATTTTCAATGTCTCTAATTTCAGTCTCTCTTTCTGTCTTGTCTCATCTCCTAATTTCTTTTTCTCTGTTTTGTTCATCTCTTCTTTCTTTCACACTTTTCCTTTTTGACCTATTTTTCTTCTTTTGTCAAATATTTCTGTCAGTGATTTCTTCTTTTTTTGACCGATTTTCTACGTCTCTAATTTGTTTCATTCTTCTATCAATTCTTGTAAAGTGACGGACAATTCAATCCCTCTGGCCCAAACACTACATTTCATTAATTATCCTTCCTGTCGTAAACACAATTCAATCATTTACTGATTATTCTCATCTTCAACTTCTCATCACAATGAAATTCTTCTCTTTATCAAGACACTCATAATGCTTTACGACTCATTGACTCTTATCTAATGACACATTAAAGCCATGAAAACTTCAATAGAGATATATCTTCTAACTTTACCAAGTTTAGCTGATAACGTTTCAACAAAACCAAATAAAGAGAAATGGTGTCAGGGAAGGGAAACTATGTAAAATTGTCTGCTTCATAGGATAAGTAATGAAGGAGTGACATAACAAAGGTGTTAAATTGAAAAGGAGTGACATGAATATCACCATAATGAAGTGACAATGTAAAATACTTCAGAATAAGTACTTTTAAAACATAAAATGAAATGATAAACTTGATAGTTTTGAAAGTATAAATAAGTTGTTAATCACAACTAACCACAACAGACTGGTTTAATTACTGTTGCTTTGTTTAGGTTTTTTATGTGTTCTAACATTTAAATGTATTTATCTATATGTACTTCACCTAGCCCTCACCATTCATAGTAGAAACTTTAAATTTTGCGCATGCACTCCTCCCCAGTGTATAGAGAAAATATTCTTTGGGTGAAAATCAAGGATAAGGGAGGACCACTGAAAGGGAAAATGTGGATAAAGTTCCATTCCTGCAGCAGCTCCTTTTTTTCTTTAATTGTTTATTCTATTCACGCTGTCTAGGCTAAGTGAATCATTCACCGTGTGTTATTGGGAGGTCATTTCAAATAGTTTCAAATAATATAATACATTCATAGATATTTTGTTGGATTATATATCCATGTTTTAATAGTATGTTTCTATCTATCTTACTAGACTCCTAGTAAAAATTTGAAATTTTGCAGAAGAAGAAGAGTAGAGAATTTCTTTTTTTTTCTTAAATTCCCCTCCAAAATAGGTTTTTAGTGGGGGATCAAATATGCAATATTAATAATGATAATTTAATATAGATATGCAATGCTAAATTGGTTACAAATTTGTGCCCACTTGCTTTTTGAAAATCCAGACCTTTTTTTTTTTTAGTGATCACAGTTCAATGAAAGGCCAGAGAAGAGATTTATTCTTTGAATACCTCTTTTTACAACTTTTTAATTGATCAGCCCCAACACAGCATATATGAATGGAGGTGATTTATAATAGGCTTTCAATCATGCTTAAGCTCTCCAACTTTCTCACTTAGAGGTAAAATTTACTTTCCAAAATTTTGTAGTCAATAACAGATAAATATGTAACCTTAACCCTAACCCTAACCCCAAACAATTTGAAGGACACATGAACATGGAAGAGAAATCTACTTTTGTTCAATGCAAAGATATATAAAAACACGGATTATCACATTGAGGATGAGGAGGTTATGTCATTCCTTTGATGTGTTATTAATGTCACTTTTTCAAACAGGACTGCCCAATAGCAACTAAGATATTTTTACAGAAAGGAGTGCCTGCTTAGAAAAATAGTATCGGATCACTGCAGCCTCACAAATGGACCATCCAACCAACCAACCGGGTTACAGATTCTTTGCTTGTCCGTGTGTCTGGCGGTGTCTCCAGGCACTTCTGGTCAAATTAGGGATGCTACAACTTTGAAGATTTATATGAGTAGACCACTAGACACCATCTAAAAATAATCTTTTGTTCTTTCAAAAAAGTGCTTTATGGGGTCTCTATGGTCATTTTGGACCATCAATTCCCAAATCTTGGGTTGGTATTTTTTAGATAATTTCAGATAGAAGATCTATCATTTTAGATAATTCAGCTACATGCCTTGGCTACAACAATTCCTTAATGGGAGTTAGGGATATTTGAAATCATTTTAATCCTTTACCTGGACTTGAATAATGCTCTCTGGCACCAGTTAGAATAACTGTATTTGGAAAATGGTTCAAACAATGAACATAACTTTCATTGTTCAGCCCTACATTTGCTAGAACTTTGGGAAGAGTTATAAAAAAAATGAGGGATAAAAGGAAAGAATTAGGAGGAATATGTTTTATTTCTTAACTCTTCAATTCATATTCATATTGAAATTAAATTCATATTCAAATATCAACTGGGGAATAAATACCAATTAGAGCTACCTTCTTTAGGTATTTTTTTTACCTTTTAGAATTCGATTCACTTTAGAATTCCACAGTCATTTAGCAGTGATAAATGAATTCAAAGGTTAATATTCCCTGCTCAAAAGTGGGGGGATATACCATCAAATATGGTAAGTAACTATTTCATCAAAGAAGGATGCTAATAAAAAGTATTCTAGGAATTAAGAAGAAAAACGAGATTTTGAAATCTTTTTTGGATACTAAATAGAAGTTGAACAACCATAGCCACCAAAGGTAGCAAAGGCCTCTATCCTTTTTTTTATATATATGTGTGTGTTTGTGTATTCAAGCACTATTGGCCATACTGTTTTGTCTACAAACTTGAAAATTGGCATCAATACTTCACTAAGCCTCATTTTGATCGGTTCATTAACAACATCAACATTCTAAAGAATCTAGATGTTATTGATAAACCCATCAAAATTGTCAAGAATCTAGATGTTTCTTTACTTCATTTTAGATGTTTTCTGGTGGAAAATGCCAGTAATGTCATAATAGAATTTAATCTGACCATATTTATTCTTTGGTGGAATTTTTTTTTTACATGATTTTGAATTTTGATGCTACAGTTGTTCAGTTATTGACTGTAATAGCTAGTATTGTTCTAATTCTAATAAGATATAAATGGTGAACAAAAGAATATTGCATTCTCTAATGTAAAAAGATTTGAGCATTATCTTAAAATGCAAGATTTGAAGTTCTAATAATTTTTTATTTCTAATTAGACATATTTATTTGATCTTTCTAGATCAGGTAGAGTCACGAGGATTATTTTACATACAAGAAATTTCACACTGAGATCAAAAGCCATAATTTGAATTATCGAATTATGAACGAATGTAACAGATTTGGCCAGTCATTGAATAGAAACCATCATACAACCAACATTTTTTTTTTGTTTGGGATGACCAATAAAAATTGAATAATGGGGTAATTAATGAATAAGTTACACCTCTCACCTTTCATTGGACCACTAAGATGTCTGAATTTTTTAAAAACAATACAGACAGACAAAAATTAGAGAGACCATTTTTAAAATACCCACCCCTTCTCTTGAAACCATTCTGAGAATCAAAATCCAAGAAAATCATGTACGGTTAGTCACTCAAAAGAAACTGTCAAGCAGACAATGACTTTTGGCGGCATGCCGTGTTGGGGATGATCAATTAAAAAATTGGAAAAAGGGTTACTTCTCTTGCTTTTTTTCAAACCGTGATTGCCAAATAAAGGCCTAATATGAAAAAAACAACAACAGGCAGGCGCAATCACAGGGGTCAGATCTAAAGAAAGTTCAATAATAAAACTATCAGTTAGACAAGCAATCGTCATATTCTCTTTTTCCACGTAATTTTATATATGATATAAACAATGATGAGTACAAATCAGTGTATAAATTATGGCATTGGCCTGTCTGTAGAGAAGTGGTCTGGTTAGTCACTCAATAGAAACTGCCATGTGATGAATGTCTTTTGTTGGGGATGATCAACTAAAAAAATTGGAAAAAAGGCAGATCAAGGAATGAATTATTTTTCTTGCCTTCTGTTGGGCAGTGATCACTGAAAACGTCATATTTTTCAGAAAAGGGATCAATTTAGCATGAACCATCATTGTAAACTGACCCCTCCCTAAAACCTACTGTGATGGAGAATTTAAAAAAAAAAAAAAAAAGTTATTTTTCAGACACAAGAAGGGGTGAATGTTCAAATGTTCAACTCTCTACATTGGTGTGGCCTGTATGTGTCATAGGTACAGAGCCAGCCAGACCAGCTTAAAAACCGAGAGAAAACCATGATGACAGTTTTGGTTGACAGTTTCTAACAACTAAAACAAATTTTAACTCAAACAGATATTAGCTGAGAAGTTGGCAAACGTAAAATGCTTATGAGATCAATTGTCAATGTCAGACAAAGAAAATATCCCCAGAGGAAAGATTCTGGAGAAAAAGCTGAATTCAACAAGATTCTTTGAATGACAAAGACGGCTTTTCTGAGAATGTGGGTGACGCCCCAAGGGAATTGGACAACAAATGCAAGTTTTCTTTTTGTGTGAGAACAACACAAATGATTGGATATTTTACACACAACATAGGTTTCTGAGTACAAGACAGGAGTGTGGTCGCCTGAATAATAACAACTCAAATATTTTACCTGAATAGAGAGGAAAAGAGAAAATGTTGAAATAACGATGAAGGATCCGATATTAGTGCTGTTGCTTCGAGCATTCTTAAAATAATATATAAATTAAAGATAAAAATTCACTAGTCGGCCTTGTGGTGTTGTATATATGTATTGAGTATGCATGCCAAATTTGATTGGGCAGATCTGACCTTTGGTATTATATAGAAATAGTAGGAAATTGGATCATTATTATCATGTTGAGAGTGAATGCAGAGCTCTTATAATTTTTTTTTTGTCAAAATTTTGCACACTTATAAAACCTATTCGGGGCCTACTGGAACCATTTTTAGATATGAGGTAAAATCATAAATTCGAAAAGAAGTGGTCAAACCAAAAATCAACTATTGTAAAATAAAATAATCCACATATATGATAAGTAGCGATGTACAGATGTCTTCTCAGATGCTCAGGGGTGCAACTGATGTGGTAAAATAGAATTCAATTCATGTAACTGACATAGTAAGGTATGATTCTGTCTATGTTCTAATGATGTAATAAAAATGCAGGTCAACAATGCTATTCTCCGAGTTCACTACAATCTCTATTAACCACATATAAAAAATGCAATGTGCATCCATATATTTCATATAGACTGTCATTTTTGATGGTGTAGGTAAATTAATAAGAAGAGTCACATCAGTAGATTAATAATAAGAGCCTTGTTTGTCACACTTATGCTCATTTAAAAAGCTTTTACTTTAAAATATATAACCCAAATGAGAGGAATGTGTGAAATGTCATGAAGAAGAAGAGAGAAGACCGTTATCATAATGATATAAATAAAAATTTATGTAATATTATGTGAATAAGAACAGATTTCTCATGATGCGTCCATATATCGCTGAAAGAGTAAACGAGGATAAGGGGGAGCGCTAAATGGGGAAACCAAGGATAAGAGAAAACCACTGGATGGGAGAACATAGATATGGTTAGATTCCTGCAGCAGCTCCATTTTTTTATATTGTTTATTCTATTCACTCTATCTAGGCCAAGTGACTCATTTGTCTTGTAATAACGGGTGGTCATTTCAAATATTTCCAAATAATATAATGCATTGATAAGTACTTTGTCAGATTATATATCCATTTCTTAATGGTATGTATGTATGTATATATGTTTATGTATCTATCTGGACTCCGCCCTACCCTTGCCCTTCAGAGTAAAATCTTGAAATTTAGCAAGCATCCACTCTTTTTTTTCTTTTTTTTTTAAAAATATCCCTTCTAAATAGTTTATTTTGGGAGGTGGGGGGGGGGGCAATATGCAATGTATGTTTATGCTAAACTGGTCACTTGTCTGTGCCTGCTTGTTTAATGAAAAATTCAGATCTTTTTTTCGTGATAGCCCACTGAAAGGCAAGAGAAGAGACTTCTTCATTGATTACCTTTTTTCCCAAATTTCTAATTGACCATCCCAACACAGTATACATAAGTGGTGGTGATTCATAATTTCCCTTGGAATGCTAGTTTCTTTTTGGATGACATTTCTTGTTAGTCTTGTCTCTGCCTCATGACTATGCATTTCTCTTGTTTGGGTTATACATATTGAAACATAAGTCTTTCAAGTCAACCTAAGTGTTACAAAGATGACTCTTACATATTTAGAAATTAAAATAAAGGTCTCTCAAGTGAATCTAAGTGTGTCAGACAAGGTTCTAACTCACAAAACTATTATATATGTGATGATTTGTAAGGAAAAGCTTATAGAATGCTCTTTTACCTTTTCTATATATATTTTTTATATAGAATGCTCTTTACCTTATATATATATATATATATATATATATATATATGCATCATTTACTAATCACTGACACATCATTTTTTCCTTCATTTTCAATGAATTTCCATGATAAAATCATTAGCAATGGAGTGGTCAAAGAAAAAGATATGAAGATCAACTTGAGGCTATACTTCATAAACATTGCATACAATCCTCCAATGGTGACACACCTGCATCTGACCAGCCAACGTGGAGAAGAATTGTCCATCATTGTTTGAAGAAATTTGAGACCTAACATAGATTGGATGCAGAAGCCAAACAAGAAACGAGCAAGCAGGGTCAACAAAAAAACGAATGAACAGTACCGAGCAATTTCCATGCATTGTGTACAGAAGAATGTGCCATTCGGATTGGACTTCAAAGCCACCAGAGAAAACATGCAGAACTTTTTCTCTACGACAAGAATCACCGATGATGATAATAACTCAATTCTGTCAGTAATGCTTGCATTCATTCCAGACAACTGACAATTCCTTTATTCCTGATTTACAATAGATTTCTATAGTAAAATCATTGGCAATACATAATACATATAATAGGCCTATTCTTCAAGTAATGCTTAGATTAATTCCTGACCACTGACAATCCCTTTTCTAATTTTCCACCCACAACATATGGATTGAGTGCTGAAACCTGCTTGATCAAAAATTGCAAAATTCAGAATTGAATCCTCAAATGGAAGATAAACACAAAACAAAATTCCAGCTCCCATACTAATCTAAAGAATAATCTGCTCTGTGGTTGAGATAGCTGCATACTTCTTCCTGGTAACAGTAATCCTATCTAGGAAAAAAACCAGTATTTTCAATGTCAATTTCTAAGGCTAGCATCCCTGCTTTTGGAAGATTGGTACAGTCTTATTATTTCTATCATTTAGCCTTGTACTGAATGAATAAACTTTTAAATTCATTTTAGAGGATTCAAAATGTAATTCAAGTGGAGTAACTTTTGACTGAATTCCTCCATTTCACTTTTTATCAGTGCTAAAGGTAGATCAATTCACAGAACCCATTTGACAAAGGGCTTTTGACAAGTCGTTTCTTATAGATTGTTGGATTGAGCTGAAATTTAGTACTGGAGACTTTTGAACCAAAGTACAACTTTAGTAAATTTTGAACTATAAAAAGCGCCCTTACACTGGCTACAGCTTCAGCTGTTCATACTTAGAAAACTGATCCCACACTATTTTAATTGCAGAGACTCTAAAACAGCCTAAACCAGCTCTAAGTACACTAAAATATTTTAACGTACAGGGATAGCTAAAAGATATTCCCCCATAAAATCTATTATAGATGCTAGTAATTAGATTTATGCAAATCAGTTGATTCTGCCTCTTTGATATGAATAGAACTGTTATTATACGGTGAAGTGATAGGTTAATGCTTACTGATCACTCGAAAAAATTTTCTTCAATTCAACTCACAAAAGAGTCTTATTCTACTCATCGTAGAGTTCCACAGCGGTTACGAGCGGTCTATGAATTTAAGAGTCAGAACTTAATTTCTATTAGAACAGCCAGTTTCCTCTGTAAATAAAGAAGATTTTTTTCTTTTTCAGCTTAGATAAGATTTCATTGCGCCACCACTGAAAACTGATTCAGTAAAAATGATTATAAAATCCACTGAGTAATCAATAGCTCTACCAGACATTTTCATATTTATAATTTTGGTTTCACACTGCCAAGGAAATATATGTATGGATTTCAGATTTTTGTCAATTTGCTAATCTGGAAAGTCTTTGAAGTTGATACTCCAAATCTGTCTTCAGAGATTACCGAATTGACAAAAATCTAAAATCTATACTTGTGATTCCTGATAAAATGATCGAAGCAATCAATACTTTTTTAGTTCTTTAGAATGAAATGCTACTTCCTTACCATGTTATAGCTGAATGCTATAATTAGAAAAAATTCATATTTGACAAATCAAAACAAAAAAGTCCATTTAATGAACTTTTCTTTCATACAGAATTCCAACTATTCAGTACTTTATAATCACCGCTACCCACAACACTGGTTTAGATACTGTTGTTGGGTTTAGCTTATTCAGGTGTTCTGACATTGATATGCATCTATATATCTAATTGTTTTTTGATAATTCATGTGTTCTGGCATTTATATGTATTTAATTGGGTTTAGGGTTATTCATGTGTTCTGACATTATATATATATATATATATATATATATATATATATATATATATGTGTGTGTGTGTGTATTATGACTTTGCCGAGCCCAAACTATTTATAGTTCAAACTTGTAATTTTGCATACATACTCCCCAAAATGAGTAGGGAAAATGCATGTTTTTTTATGTTTTGAAAATTCCATTCAATAAAGAGGGTTTTGCAGGGGTTCAATTTTCAATGTAAGTTTATGCTAAATTGGTCCCTTAGTTTGTCTAGCAACATTCATGTCTATTTTTTATTCTTTGATTCAAACATTTTAGTGCCCCAAAAAAGCAAAAGAAATGACTTATTCAATTGATAACCCCTTTTTCAAATTTTTTGATTGATCATCCCAACATAACATGCTCAACAAAGACATTGGTCACCAGGCAGTTGATGAAAAAATGTGTTTCCACATATATTTCATCTGTTATGCATGTAACTGTTTTCAGACCACTACATCTGTCTAGGACAAATCTCGATGAGATCCTCAAAAGAAGAAGAAATCAAGCAAAGAATCAATCTATGATGGCAAGCCTTTGGCAGAGTAAGTTCAACCTTCAAAAACAAGAAGATACCATTAATACTAAAAAGGACAGTATACAACCAGAGCATCAGTGTATCCTCTTGATAGTCACTTCTGGAACCTAACCAAGAGACAGACCTATAAACTGAGAATCATGCAACATGCACATGAAAGAAATATGCTCATGACTATAAAACAGCACAATACATCTGGTTGAAGACAGGAGTCAGGGACATCACAGAATCTATTAGAAAACTCAAATGGCAATGGGCTGGCCATGTTGCAAGAATAGCACACAACTGATGGACATCGCAACTGATGACATAGATCTCAATGGATCATATGTGTATTTCATCCTAATTCAAAACTATCAGTAAAACTGTAAACATAGGTTTCTCTCAGTTTTTAAGCTCATCTGGCTTGCTGGCTGGCTATGTACATAACACTTGCACAGGTCACACCAATGTTGCTATAGGACTGAAAATTCAAGCGTTGACTCTTAATTATGTCTAGCAAAAGTAGGTTATTGTCGGGGGGTTCAATTTGCAATGTAGGATTATACTAAATTGATCACTTAGTTTGTGCCTGCTTATTCTCTGAAAATCCAGATTTTCAGTGACTATTGCCCAACAAAAGGCCAGTAACTTATCAATTTATCATCCTCAACATGACATGCTGCCAAAAGATGATGCATGACTGTTTCTATTGTGTGAATAACCAAACCTGTTATTTTTATTGGTATTTTCATTCATATTAATTTTAGTTGATTTTTATTGTAACTACTCAAGCTGACAGTCTCGGGCATTGAATAAACAGCGTGAATCGGAAATAAAAAATAAGCTTTCAGCCGAAACATTGTGGTCTCAGCAAGAGCAACAAAAAGAATGAGATCGATAGTCTGAACAACTCATGGAATACTGATGACTCACTTATGATAATATAAGTTTTCTTTTGAAACGCAAAAATACAAAACTTAAAGCTTTGTAGTTGTAGGCTGTGCAAGAAAGGAAATGGAGAGTCTGATGCAAGATTGCAATAACTATATCAACTAGAAACTTTCACCTAATCGTATCACTGAAGGCTTACGAATATTTTTTTGACTTAATCAACCTCTCATGGGGAGATCATAAGTCTGAGACATCATAGAAACTGTTAGAAAACTCAAATGGCAAAGGGCTGAACATATTGCAAAAATGTTAGCCAACGACTGGACATTACTCACAATGTGGATCTCCAGAGATTGGGTGCGAGACTGTGTCTGACAGAAAGTGAGATGGTGTGACAAGCTAGATAAATTCGGGAAATAGTGGTTCTGCGATGCTCATAAGAGAGAGGTCTGGCAAATCTTGGGGAAGATCTATATCCAACAACGGATGCTAACAAGCAGATAATGATGATGATGATGATACTGATCAGACTCTTCATTGTTATTCCCAAAGATGTGGGAGAATGAAAGTTCATGATTGAAGATGTAATACACTCAATAATGATTTTTGAATTAAATAAACTGAACTTTTATTTCTCATCTAGTAATAAAAGTTTTGATATAATTGATTTGGAATATAGGTACATAAATAAATGATAAGTGATTGCAAATTCATTTATTTAGTATGATACCTGTGCAGGTTTCTGCAGCACAGATACTATATTCAGAAGTGAACTTGAGATAAATTATTCATTATAATCACGGGGTGGTGTTATGAAACGGTTATTGTTGTCAAAATCAATCAGTTCAAAACACTTCTGAATGAATTGAAAATGAATTCCATATTAATTTTTAATAATGTTAAGTTATTCATAGCAATGAGTTTAATGATATGGTAGTGAATGTAAATTTATAGCATTGGATGCAAACCCACAAAGTCAATAACTGAACAACCATAGAGTCAAAATTTGAAGTCATGTTAAAAAAAAAAGAGAGAAAAACTCGCAAACTGAGAGGCATGCAATGTGTGCATGAGAGAATCATACTCAACCTCACATGGAGAGATTACAAGACAGCACAATACATCAGGAGGAAAATGGGGGTCAAAGACCTCATAGAATCCATTAGAAAACTCAAATGGCAATGGGCTGGTCATGTTGTGAGAATGACAGACAACCGATGAACATCACGACTCACTACGTGGATCCCCAGAGACCACATGCGAAACCAAGCCCGACAAAAAACAAGATGGAGAGATGAAATAGACAAATTCAGAAAATACTGGCTCTGCGACACCCATGATAGTGAAATGTGGCAAATCCTGGGGAAGGTCTGTGTCCTACGGCGGACATTAAAAGAATGATAATGATGATGATGAAAACAATGAATTCTGTCTATGACATCACTGGAAAAAAATCTAAAGTAGGAAATAAACATCTAGATTTACCAAATATAGAAAAAAAAAAAGGCTAGTTTTTTTGGGGGGGGGCTGCAGGAGAAGAGGTGTTCAGATGGTGTCCAACTTTTACTGAGAGTTTTAAATCTTAACCATGACACTCCGGTGGGTGAGTCAGCAGTGCTTGCGAACTCACTGATGAATGTATGAAAGAAAAAGAATGAAAAATATCTCTCAATTGGAAGCAAAAAAAAAATTCTGGATCTTTCCTGAAATTCAACCAATTCTTCCTTGCACCCTAGCCTACCCTTCAAGAACATTTCATTTAAATCCATTGAGAACTTTTCTAGATAGTGATTTTTTTCCAAAATTCCCTGACCAACTCCAAAATTTAATCAATTCTTCCATAGCCCTTCTGTGAAATATCATTGGACTACAGTTTTGGATAGATTGTATAGAGAGACTGACCGAGTGAATTCATCTACTTCTTCGAACTCAGTCTGCCGATATGAACATTGAATTTTATTGAATAAACAAGTTGTTACCCATGTTCACAGGAAGAAAGCTGAAGAATCAACCAACCAAAGTTGAGCTAAAAACCACTAAAAAAATGACGACATTAGTCTGAAGAAAAACTACTAATTCAACAGGATGTATCTGACAAAAAACAATCAGTTCTGTCAGTAAGCCTGAGCTAAATAATCCTTGATAAGTAGAGGAGACTTGGTAGAAAGAGAAAGATACAACCAAAGGAAGGAAAGATGAAGTATAAATATCCGAATGAAAAATGAAAGAAAGAGAAGGAAAAAAGAATGGAAGAACAGCATTGTTATCATCTTGAAGGCAAGCTTATAAAATGGAGAGAAAAATCAAAGAAATCTGGATCAGATTAATTCTTTTGGTTTTCAAAAAGCATTGATTTTATTGGATTAAGTTGATCTTATTTATTCTTGATTCTATATTTTGAACAAGTAAAGTCCTTATTGTCTCCAAGTCTTACAGCATTTTCTTTTCAAAGCAATCATATGACAACCACTCAAAGTTTTCTTATTTTACAGTGACAAATGAAAGCAGAATTAGAAATAAATCAATGAAGTCACCATAAAATCAATGCAAAAATTCAACAGTTTTTCTTATTTTTATGCTTGTTGTATGGATGGGCGGTAATCCAACAAAATGGTGGCGGTAATTTGACAATGTGGAAGTAAAAGATTTGAGAAACAAGTGTGTTACAGCTCCAAATTTTTTATTATCTAAAGGCTGGATGCATTTTGCTGAACTTTGGTCAGCTTTTTCAAAAGTACTAAGCAATTGCAGAAACCTGTAGCAAAAAATGTGTAGCTGTTTACATGTTTCAGTGTAATAATGAGAAAAAATAGGTATATATAGCAATTAGGGGATGAGTAAGAGAAAGTTCAAGTTTGAGATGCTCTTCTATCACAGCAGGGGTGAGATAGGGAAAAAATGATATGTTTTGGCTTTAAGGAACCTGTGGATGGATATGAACAGTAGAGTGGATGTGTTTTCATTTTTTTGGTTGTGCATATTGTTATTTTTACATAAATATTATTTTTGAACTATGCTAATATGTATGTTGTTTATTCGAGTAGACTCCTTGTGGAGCATCAGATAACCACTCTACTGCAGTTTCGGAAGGAAGTAGTTTTTTGGGGGGTGGGGGTCCTAGCCTCACACCAAACCCTCTACCTGTACTTAGACTTTGGATCAGCTCTAGACCAACTACCAAGCAAAACAAACCTTGAAGAACAAGAAAATCCCATTAGTCCTAAACAGAAAGGTATACAGCCAATAAATCCTGGTAATAGTCATCTATGTGACCACCAAGCTGTATATTCTGTCAGAGTAATCTTCTCTTAAATGGACTGCCTTGCAGAGCTAAAGGGTTCCATCTGCCCTGATATCTTTTTGGTACCCCAACACTCACATTATGGAAGGAGACTAAAGTATTGGTTAGGCAAACCTGAATATCAGCACAGCGTGGATTTCTCCGCTGAGCAAGAGAAGGATTAGGGGAGCAACTAAAATATGGAAATGCCCATGTTACATGAGATAAAGTACAGTACTCTCAAATAATGACCAATTGAGTACTTTTTGAAAAAAGCATGAAATTTCTAACACAGTACATGATATTAGTTTTCAGATGTGGAGGGAAGTCAGATTTGATCTCTGAGGATCATGAGTGGTCAAATTTAAGATAGCCATCAGTTGACCGGGTCTAAAGTATGGAATTGCCTGTGTTGCATGAGATATTGCGCAAGAAAGACAGTTTGGAAACTGAATTTTTGCTTGGACCAAATTATTCATGGTATTGATTGAAACAATAGTATTGTATGATGATGAAATACTGTGAGGATTCGTATAACGGTTTATTTGAAAACAGCACTGGGCTTCTTTTTTTTTTTTTGGCAGTGAGCTCTTATAAAGTAAATACCCTCTTAATCTCTCTCCTCCACCCCAGTCTCCCGTAACTCCCCATCCTATGATTCAAACATACCATAATCTCCATTTTTTGAGTCTGGGAAAGCTTGAATTTTATTCCCGTATAAGTTAATGATAATTTCCAGTTCAATTTATGTCATTTTGGCTTACGAGAAGTTATGATTAGAAAATTACTTTCAGATAGAGGGAGAAAACCTGTACTTATGAGAATATAAAAATTGGTACAATTGAGCAACCATAGCCATCAAAGATGGCAAAAGGTTTGATCCTTTTTTTTTCATGAGTGCATGTGTTTGTTCATAAGCTCCTGGCCAAACTGTTTTGTCTACAAGCTTGGAGTTTGACATTAGTACTTCACTAGAGCCCTTTGAAAAAAAAAGTTTTTTGGGACATGATTACATTGAGTTTATTAATGACATCTACATTCCCTAGAATCTGAATATTTCTAGATGTTTTTACTCTGTTTAAGATATTTTCCAGTGAAATATGCCTTTGTCGTTATAAACAGAATTTATTCAAAACATATTCTATTCTTTTAATTTTTTATATGACTTTAAACTTTAATGCTACAATAGTTCAATTATTGACTGTGATATTGTGTTTACATTCATTGTTTTAAATTTACATCCGCTTTCATAAATTCATTTTTATATCATAAAATTCATTGTTTTTACATTCTATAACCTTCATGTAATAAAAAATTGATATGAAATTTATTATTTATCTTTAATCCAATTTACATAAAGTGTTTCGGACTGATCGATTTGGATAATAACCGTTTGATAAAATCGTCCATGACTATAATAACAAATGGTTTCCTCGGTAGTTCATTCATTTCACACCAGGTTTTGATGCCTAGGCTTACTCTGGATTTATACACACATGACTTTTGGTTTATTATGGGCAAAAGACTTTCACCCACACACTTACACACAGTTTAAATATAGACATGTAATTAACTGGTTGAAATCAACCAATTTTCCTAAATCAATACTGGCCAAGCAACTGCCAAGCCTGAGGGTTAAATTAGTTCACAAATGTCCCATCCCAAAATGAATTCTTCCAGTGATTCTACAGTACCAATCAAAAATGCTAAAGTTGGCACTACGATCTGGTTTGGAGGAACATAGAGTAACCTTTCTTTACCAAAAGATAACAAGCTTATGCCTCGGGGTAATAGAATAAACAATTGTATTTTTCTGTTTTTTCTTTCTCTTGAGCCAATCAAAAATTCTCAAATTAGCAGTTGTTGAGTGGCGGAGAAGATATTTACTATAGGACAGACACGGGAAGTCAAGTTCAAATTCTGGCTGAGATAGTTTGTATTCACTTTACACTAAGAAAGGCATGCATCTACCTCTCACCCTCTTTGAGGGAAAAATAGTGTAAGTTGAAGTGAGTGATACCATTGGGTGCTGTTTGTGTTAAGTTTATTTCATAAATCATGAACCGACCAAGTAAGTATTAAAGTCACATAAATGATTCACTGTAGCCTGCATGTGTACCAGAACTTATTATCTTAAATAGATCTTTTATCTAAAAAAAAACAAACTTTAGCATAAAGTTTAGGAATTATTTGTCCAAAATGATCATAGAGACCCCAAAAAGCAGTATTTTGAAAAAACAAAACAAAAAAAACCTTCCAGATGGTGTCTCTTGGTGTACTCATTGAAATTATCAAGGTTGTAACCCCAAAAATGTGACCAGGAGTGTCTGGAGACAAACACAGACAGACAGGCAAATGAGCAAAGAGGGAAGAATCTGTAGCCCATTCAGCTGGTCGGTCAGGTGGGCCATTTGTAGGGCTACAGTGTGATGATGTGTGGAGCCCAAGTAGAGACAGATGAAGCCTTGGCAAGTCTAAGAGCTGTACTTAACTTTCTTACAATAACCAAATAAAGTTAAATCTTATACTGACACACCCGTGACTTTTTTTTCCTTCTTTCACGAGAAATAATGAAATCAATATTATGTCAAATACAGGAGTGAGTGATCTAATTGTAAATGACATTCACTTTGTACTAATGCTCTTGGGAAAAATATGAATCCACCATAAAAATTTTTTTTTTTTAATGATTTAAAGTTATACTGAAAAAGTGCCTATGATCAATATCTCAAATTGCATTTGTAATGCAAAAAAAAAGAGAAAATAAACAATGACTGCTATATCTCTCTCTTTATATTTATATATATATATATATATATATATATATATGAGAGAGAGAGAGAGATCTTGAAATATTTTGTTAAATTCCTCAGTCGAATATATTGGTTTAAAATCAACTTGAAGAAATTTTTTCTGACTAATATTCTTCAAGCTGTATCATAAGTTTTGCATGTAGTCCAAGAATAAAATCAACTTAACAGATTTAATATTCACATAGGTGAACACTCAACAGAAGTGACATGAACGAGTCACATTTATTGTTATACTTATTGATCCCTCATTGACAAGTACAATTATTGGGGTTACCTATGTGAATAAGCACTCAGTTTAAAAAATTGAATGAAGTGTAGTATAAAATCACATCCATGTACAATACATTACGATAATACCTTATACAAAACAACAAATTACATGTATTAAGACATCACCTTAAAAATGATAAAATGAATCTGTATGTTAAAATCATAGCTTATGGGGAGGTAGAATTTGATCAAAACTGCTGAGGAGCTATGTCAATATAAGTGCTTTGTTTTTAAATCCCTGAAATGGTTACATGGTGAACAGCTGATAATCCAAAAAAGAAAAATTCACGCATAGTACCATAACATCTAACTGTGTAAAACACAAAACCCATTAAAAAATTACATGAATAACATTAACAGATATTGAGAAATAATTGACTGAAATGATTAAAATTTTGAGAAGATTAAACAAGAAAAGATTTTGTAATATATCTAGTGTATAAAGCTGTAAAACTTTTTAGAATACATACATATGTACTGTTATATGTGTGTTGCCTATTAGAAAATAAGAAGTCCGTTGGCAAACTACCAAGCCACTTTGAATATCTTGAGAACTTGTCGTGCTACCATAATATAACTTAGAAACCAATAAGAGGTAACTTTACTGCACATGCTTGAATAAACACTCTCCTGAGGAGTAACTCTGTCAACAGAGAGATACCATTGAGTTAGTTTACGTACTGTGTGACAAACAACGTAATAATACATTCATATAAGCGAGGGTTACCTTATTTTTAGTGTATCTCAGGAGCAAATAAAAATTTTATGAATATGTTTTCTCTAAACAATCACAAATAGTTTTTACTGGACTTGGTCTGTCTTTCGTGCTTAATAACTCAGGAACAGATTAGGATTTTTTCTAAAATATGTCTTCACAATGATAGAACATCAAAAAATAAGTACAAATTCTTTTTCAGTTGCTAGAACTGACAAAGCAGATACCATTTTTTTTATATCCACATTTTCTCTCTCCCTCTTTCCCCAGGGGAGGACAGCAACCATAGAGAGGTTTGGACATGTATTTTATATCGTTTATTTAGTTGGGCTTCTTTTTTTTTTTTCATACAGAGATGCCAGAGTAGTGCTCCGTTGACCTTCAATAGCATTGCAACCATGTGTGAGTCGGGGACTTTTTATTTTTACATAGTTTCCACCAATATTGTAAAACAATGAGGAAAGGATTTGAGTGGAACTTGGCAAAAAAACATGAATAAAACATGCAATGGACTCAGTTACTTGTGTTTGGAGGTTTGGGATATTGTGTTGGTCCAATCAATATATATGCTACCATTATTTGAACAACTCTCAGAATTATTATGACACATCGAAGACTTATAGACAGTATCTTTTGAACAGACTGTATATCTGAGGAAGGCTGAAGATTGAATCAGCCAAAATATTGTCCTAACGATAAAAAGAATGAGATTAAAAGTCTGAACAACTCTTGGAATGATACTGACCCATTTCCGAATTACAAATTGTGCACTTGAGGAAGGCAGTAATCATCATCACCATCAGTCTTGTCGTGTCCGTCCTTGGAACATGGATTTTCCCTGAGATCCATCGAAACTCGCTACCATAAACAGTGAGGATTCAATGTTCCTTGAACTTGTCTAGGTCGTCACGCCGTCTTATATTTTGCCGGGTACAGTTTCGAATATACCCAAGTTGTAGTGTATCTATTTAATCACTGTCACACCACAGCAATATGTGACACAAGATTGGGCTTAACGAGGGAAGAAATAGGAGCAACCCTTCCAAAAATGGCTCCAGTCGACGCAGTTACCATTGAAAAGCTCATCGTAATGTCTAGACAACGTCACCCGCGAAAGCATCCACCAGGGGACCTGCTCCTTTAAGTGCAATGGAGCAGTGCTGCCCTGGGGAAACTGAGACCCCGCAGCTGGGCTGAGTAATAATGGGAGAGCCAAAGGACGAGTCTAAAGGCTCCCGAATACGCTTAGCAAACGCAGCCTCAGTGAAACCTCATTGGCTAACGCTTGCACCGGCGCATTCGGTCTTTGATGTCAACCAACACACAACCTCCGGCCCATTCGACGGGCAAGTGTCAGTACCGACTCCTCGGGCTCTGCCGTGGAACAGATACTACACTTTGATTCCGAAAAACAGGCCAGAAAAATGTGAGGTTGAGCAAGTCGTAGAGTTAGCAATAATGACAATTGGTTTGCTGCACAAGTCAAATATATTTTTTAGACGGGGGATGGTAGAGGTGTCAGCTCTGTCCTCAAATGAGCTAATGGTGTATAGTAAAATACTGCTCAGTCAAAAATATCAAATTTTGGGTGTGTAGTAAAATAGAGCTGGGCCCAAAATATCAGGCTTACTAGTTTCATGGATCAATGCGCTGGTTCCCAAACTTTCTCCCTTCTCTCATTCTCTTTTACCTTGCTGGGAGCCGCAGCGTACGTTTTCGGAATCACTGCCTTAATATGAAGTGACATGAGTGAATGACCAAGCCTCTTGAAACCTTTCCTACACAAAAGGATACTACTCTGCCAAACTTTATTTCTTGATGTAAAACTGTGTGGGCATACTTAGAGGACTAGAAAATAAGTAGTATTATATATACTAAGAGTGGACGTATTCGGTCCAACACAATGAATTGAAAATTGC
>OY735236.1:9635308-9747808 GCA_963457665.1 Thysanoteuthis rhombus | reverse complement strand
CTTAATTCTTCCGCTAAAAGAATTGTATCAGAGTTTGTTTTTTTTTTTATAATTGAAAATATCATTTAATATGGTCTAAAATAAATGATAAAAAATATAGTGCCATCTTAGCTTGATATATACCCATTGTTTTATTTGTATAAAAATAAAGAAAACATACTCAATCTGGCCCACTTCCAATAAATCTTTCCAACACCTACTCTAGAGCACAGGTCCTCAATCAGGGGGCAGTTCAAAATTTTGGGGGGCAATTTTAGGGTCTCAGGGGAGAATTGGGACCACACATTAGAAGATTCAAACTATTGGAATATACTTCAAAAAATCCTTCTTCCTCAACCAAGTTTGGGGAAAATAAACAGTCTAACTTGAGTGGTTGTATAATTTATCTCTTTTTTATCAATTATTAATTTTTAATCAATTGCTAATTAGAAAGCCACAAATATTCAGGAGAAATTTTCTTGTCTGTTTATCTAAACGACTCGTCAGAATTCTCAACTCCATGGATTTTCAATAAAGACCTGAATGAGATGCAGATCTCATAAATAATGAAGAAAGAAAACTAGCCTTGGGGGCATAAAATTCCGAGTGATTTCTAATTTATCAAGTGTTTTCTCTGCTTTTCCTCTATCTTTATTTTATTGTCTTTTTTTACTCCACTTTTTGCGGTCATCCGCAAGCAATCAGACGCTTGCGTTTCTATGATTTATACTTTTAAAAGCTCTGAACACATGAGATATAAACATTCGAAACTAATAAAGGACAATTAGGCTACCCAAGATTTGCAAATCACATCGTCCTTTTTGCCAAGAACCTTCAGGACTTCAAACAAATGCTATACGAACTGAATAAAAAAAAAGCAATAAAGTTGGATTTCACATGAACTTCAAATGTTTTTCTCAACAAACCTATTGTAAATAAACAGATAACGATCAAAATCGAGAACACAAAACTGGAGAAAGTAGGCCACTACATCTATCTAGGACAACAAATCTCCATAAAATCATCAAAAAGAGAAATCAAAAGAAGAATTACACTTGGCTGGCAAGCCTTTGGCAGAGAAAGCTGAACCTGCAGGACAAAAAATTCCCATTAGTCCTAAAATGAAGGGTTTTCAACCAATGCAACCTCCTGGTAGTCACCTCTGGAGCTGGAACACGGAGCCTAAACAAAAGATTGACCCTCATACTAAGAACCATCTAATGTGCACCTGAAAGGATCATGTCCAACCTCACATGGATAGATCACAAGACAGCACTATATATCAGGGAAAAACAGGAGTCAGAGATAACATAGAATCCACTGGAAAAACAAAATGGCAAGGGGCTGGTCATGTTGCAAAAATGGCAGACAGCCACTGGACAATACGATTCGCAGCATGGATCCCTACAGAGCACATGTAAAACCGAAGTCAGCAGAATATAAGATGACAAACTAGACAAGTTCAGAAAGTATTGGCTCTTGATTGGTAGAGAGGTGTGGCAAATGTTTGGGAAGGTCTATATCCAACAATGAATAATAAAAGACTGATGCTGAATAAAAACCAATATCCGTTTATCCAAACGTGAGTATGTAGTAAATAAAAAAAGTTCATGCCTCACTGAAACAAAAAAGTTTCTGACCACTATATAAATATTTTAGTTCTATTAATGACTTCGTCAAACGGGCAGCTTAGTGACAGAGTGCTGGACTTGATATCATAAGCTTCAAGGTTCAATATCTCATGCTGGGTATCTGAAACCCAATAACAATAATGCGAGTGATGAATATATGTCATAATATTTTTATCCTACCCTGGTAACTATTCATGAGCTTAATGCTTGGTAAGAGAGGCTTGATACCATGATTGGAATTAATTGGTTGACATATTGATTGTTATAGGATGAATTAAATAAGTGAAAAAGCATTGTGAAACATAAGCTACTATGATATTTGTATATATATCTAAATCTCCTTATTGTACTCACGTCTTCCTTGCTTTTTCAAAGGGAAAGGAACAAATGTCATCCATCACATATCTTTCCCTGAGTCTTTAGCTCAACCAAGCTAGGTTTTTCCTCTTCAGCCTATTTCTCTTCGCTTTCACTATCTGGAGAACTTGTCACAAATATGACATATGCACTGAATAATGGAAATTTTCATCATACCTTTTTGAGTAATAAAATTGCAATGACTAAAATTTAAATCATCAGCAGTCAATGGGTTTAAAGGTCAAATGGGGATGTATCTACAATTGAGTGTAAGTCGACTGTATATATTCATTGATCTAAATCTTCCTTTGGTTCCCCCCCCATCATTTACCAGTTGACTATTTCTTTCATAATAATTCAATTCACAGTTGTTTTTTCTTGCTCTTATCCCGCTTCCAAAGTCCTAGCCTTGAGCCTACTCAGCCCAATCTTTAATCTATCATTGCTCTTGAGCCATTTAAACTGTCTAAATAGGAAAAAATATGCAAAGTGTCCATAAAGGCATGAAACCCTTTCCATTCTTTTTTCCTTTTCACACAGCTTTCATTTTATTCATTATGTTGTTGCACATGAAATATCATTTATGGATGCTAGTGGATCTATTGCAACGATTGTCATCACTGACTTACAATCTGACATAGCTAATACATCACCCCATCTCCATATAGCATTCCCTTCCAATCCTCTTCTGAATCTGATGTGGCTTGAGTGACATTTTATTAATTCATCATTGCTCAATTCACGGAAAGGTGTAGCTGATGTTATGGAAAGGGGTTTATTTAAAAATGTCCCTCCCCCAAAAAAACCCAAGGGGGGTGGCAGGCAAAATTTTATAAATAGCAGTTCACCCACTGCATTTCTACAGACATTATACAATAACAAGGATATATCTGTACAAACGTGAATTGCATAAACCAGGGACGTCAAAATACATAAATTTTGATAGTAGGGGTCAGGCCATGTACCGGAACTCAGCTCTTAGTTATGCAGCTACAACTTCATCTCCCACCATTTTAGTAAGCAGCCTCACCAACACAGTTCAAAATCTGTGCATTCTGACACCTCATTCCGCTTTGTAATAAATAAGTCACACACTTGTAAACAACTTTAAACCTAAATGTTTTTTGCTAACTACATACGTGTTAATAACAGTCATTTTTTGAATAAGGTTGGGTAAAATAGAGTGAAATTCCTACTGTTCAAGGCTTTCGAATTATTTGAACGTTCACAAATGTTACTTTCCTTTCTCTATATATAGAAGAAATGTTATAGAAAAGGAGTATTTGGATGAAAGAAAAACAAATGATTGCAAGAAGAAAAACAACATTTGAAAGAAGCTCACAATGATATTTGATCAAACACGATGTTAGTCAGACACTACCTCCCTTTCAGCTGATCTCCCACCAACCCAACTACCTATCAGTAGAACAAATTGGACCAGAGCCAAATGTTTTCCCCTTTCTCTGGTTCCAGTCAATACAATGATCTTTCACGCTGACAAAGACTATATTCATCTCTTCTGGTTACATTATTTCCCTAACATTAATACAAATTTATTCAATCTAATATACATTGCTGATTTATTCTATTTTTAATCTCTTGTTAACATATCCTTCAATTTTCACGATTATTTTGTTATGGCCAAGCTGATATGTTTTAAAAGGATGAGGATGCTTATATAATTAAATTATTAATTCATGGAACCTAATCAAGAGACTGACCCTCAAATTGAGAACCATGCAACATACACATAAAAGAATCATGCTCAACCTCACATGGAGAGATCACAAAACAGCACAAAATACTAGGGAAAAACAGAAGTGGGAGACATCATACAGTTCATCAGAAAACTCAAATGGCAATTGGCTGGTCATATTGCAAGAACGGCAGATAACCAATGGACATCACAATTAACAAGGATCCCAAGAGATCACATGCAAAACTGAAGCTGGCAGAATACAAGACGGAGAGACAAACTATACAAGCTCAAAAAGTATTGGCTCCGCGACACCCATGATAGAGAGGTCTGGCAAATCCAATGGAAGGTCTATGTCCAATGACGGGCAATAAAAGAGTGATGATGATGATGTATATATTTATATTCAGTTTCTTTTCTCAAAAAAATAATCTCATAGGAATTCAAAAATATCTGTTCTGAAGGAATTTCTGAAGAGGGTGTAAAGCTGTTTTTGTCCCCCACGGTTCTACCCATAAAACCTCAGGGCACCCTTGGGCCTCTGGGCCCTAGTACAACACACTGGTTGCACCCATCCTCCTCTCAAAGGCAAAGGTTATCGAATATAAAAAAAAAGTACTTACCTCTCTGTAATTCCGCACACCAGCTTCCCTAAACGTTGGTTTGCACCTCATATTCCTCTGAAAGAAAATGAACAACACATTCTCAGTATAAATAAAAAATAATAGCATTTCAAAGGAAATTATGAATCACCACCAACCATATATTTGGTGTTGGGGGTGATCAATTAAAAAGCTAGAAAAAGGGGTGATCAATAAATGAGTTACTTTTCTCATATTTTGTAGGGCTATGATCACTAAAAAAGATCTGTATTTTCAAAAAACAAGCGGGCATAAATAAGAGATCAATTTAACATAAACCCCATTGCATATTGAACCCCCAGTAAAAACCTATTTTGAGGGGGAATCTGAAAAAAACAAAAACGAACAAACATTTCCCCAATAGAGAGAAATGTGTGTGCAAAATTTCAAGTTTCAAGATATATATAGATAGATAGATAGATAGATACATAAAAATGTCAGAACTCATGAATAACCTAAATCTGGCAACAGTGATCAAACTGGTTTGTTGTGGGTTGCGGTGATTAATAATTAATCTTTCATTTATATAACACCAAATTCAAACCCTCCAGAAATACTTGTAATCAGTGTATTGAAAAGACAAATTGTGTACAAGGCCTGCCTGAAAATTATTCAGACATTTTGAATATTGCAAGAACTGTTTGTGTGGCCTGGATGAGACTTATCCACCAATTGACTTTTTAAGACAACTGAACTGCTGGTCTGTGGAACAAACTTTCCCAAGAATGCTTCCCCATCGATCCTAATAATCCTAAAAAGAAGAGTATACAACCAATGCATCCTCCCAATAGTCACCTATGGAACTGAAACACAGAACCTATCCAAGAGACAGATCCACAAACTGAGAAGCACAATGAAAGCACATGCAAGAATCATGTTTAACCTCACACGGAGAGATCACATAACAGTACAATATGTAAGGAAGAAAATGGGAGTCAGAGACATCATAGAATATATTAGAAAACTTGAATGGCAATGGGCAGGCCATGTTGCAAGATCACATGCCAAACCAAGGCCAGCAGAATACAAGATGGGAAGATGAACTAGACAAATTCAGAAAATACTGGCTCAGCGACACCCAGAGTAGAGAAATGTGGTGAATCTTGGGGAAGGTCTAAGTCCAATGACGGACGTTAGAAGACTGATGATCAATCATCATCACTTTAAATTCAGGATCGACGAAGATCTAGTGAATCTATCATGAATACCTAGAGTGGCCCTTAACTTTGTATCAAGTGATGATTACAAAGAACCCCCCCCCAAAAAAAATTAGAGGGGACCTTACTGTGCATGCAAAAACACACTTCCATGGGGTTAATCAGTCAGCAGTGAGATGGAATTGAGTGAGCTTGTGTACTGGGTCACCATGGCATTTGTAATGATGAGGCAAATAATTTTTCAGGTCTCGTGCAGGGATTTTGGCAAAACATAGCATATACCTTCCAGGTCTCATGCAGTTCGTGTGGGGCACAAACATACTGATACATTCTCACTCTTTCATGCATTTTATAAAAAGTGTAAGATTTGTGTAGATTCATTAAATTGGTTTAGATTTCTGATAAAAATCATGTCTTGGATGAGATGTTTTATAGACTTCTAGACAACACAATTTCAACCAATCTTAGATACATAATTTTCAAAATTTTCTAGTCCCCACTATAAGCCCCCCTCCGATGTTCTTCCCTGCAATCACAGGGCTTGGGGGTCACAATGTTATTGTTGACAAACCATCTATATACCTACATATATTTGAATTATCTCTCTTGGAAGGTAACACTGACAGTAAACACAGAGGACACCATGTTGGTTTTCCTTAGATAAGTATATACATGAATAAAGTAACATGTACGTCTCTTTAATCTATGTTTGTGCTTTCTGTTTACAGCTGATTAACTAAGTTGAGTTCATAAAAAGTTGTTTACTAGCAAGGTGAGTCAAGCTTTATTAATTCCAACATACAATTCTCACTCATGGAAACTTGACCAGTATGCATTCCAGCACACTAGCCTGTTAGCCCCTCCACAATACAGATTTCGCTCCCTGACACTTCTGGCTTTCCACTGCGGAAAGGGAGGAGATTTCAGACCATGGACAAGATTAAAGAAAATGTAATGGGGCAGCTAATGGTGAACTGGAGAAGGATGTTAATGTGTGAAATCCCGGGAAAAATACTTCAAAGAGAACTAAAACACCATTACCCTGGGTATTTACCAGTCAAGTCAGTACATGTAGCTTGGGATTTGGGGGCACAGGGGGCTTGGCTCCTTGAGAGTCCCCCCCATCAACATTTTGGTGGACTAGTATCATATCACTGTTGCCCCATTTATGGCCCATTCCTCAATTAACAAAGTGGGCTACAAATTCTTCTCTCTTTCCTCGGCTATGTATGTGTATAGGTGTGTGTCTTGGGGCGCTCCAGGTCATATTTCAGGACCTACAACCATGAAAATTTGCATCAGCACACCATTATGCACCATCTGAAAAACGTTTAGTCTTTTTTTCAAAAAAAGTGGTTTTTGTGGTCTTTATGGTCATTTTGGACCAACAATGCCTTAAATCATGTGTCGGTATTTTCATATCATTTTTTAGATGATTAGTTCTGGTTTGCGAGCAGTCTATAGTAATTCATTTACATGAGGTATGGATATTCCTCTCAATATCAAAAGGCTGGGTACTGTTAAACAAAAAGCTCCCCATCGAACACAAAACGACACTTCAAGTGTAACTACCACATATCTCGCACTATTTATACATTCTATAATTCCATCTCTACAATCTGCTACATGTCAATAATGGAGAGCTGAAATGTAAGGAAAAATTTTTGAGCTGAGAAAAACCAATAAATTTCACAGCATTTTGGGACATTTGTTTGTGCTATGAGCAATTTTCCCCGATGAGCATGGTGGTATAAATGGTGTAATAAAACAGTTTCAACTCTTTTACAAGTGTGGAAAAAAAAAAAAAAATAAGAAAAAGAAACCGATGCTTATGAAACAAAAAGAAAAGGTTCGCAAGATAATTAGTTCAGATAAGGCTAATTGATCTTCTTGTTCAGGGCAAACAGAGCTATTAAAATATTATAAAAGACAACATCTACTGAGCAAATAAATGAATGAAATATGTCGAAAATGACAAATGAATACGTTTTTTTTGTTTTTTTTAAGTATTAAAGAGGGAATTCCATGAAAGATTTTCTCCTAATTTGTTTTTTTTCTTGCTAAAAAGCTTAATGGCTGATTTGCATGTCAGAATAGTCTGTAATCTTTTTTTCTTGGCTTCTGAAGTTTTTGAAACAAATAAATCATACTTCTTACTAGTGATGTAGAATCTTAACACTTTTAGCACCGACATTTTTTTTTGCTAACTTATCTGTTCCAACACCCCTTTAGTCTTGATTTAGCTCCTTGTGACTGATAGTATTTAGATATAATAACTCAATGCCAAACTTCCAAAGTAAAGGTTCTAATGTGAGCTGCAAAACTCGCATAATTTTTTTTTTTTTGGTGGAAAGAAGTCATCTTGGAACTTTCAAAGCAACTAGCTAGCTTATATTATTTCATTCACCAACCAGATATATTGCCATTCCAAATATATTGCCATTCTAAATATATTGCCACTCGAAATACAGTAGCCCAAACAAATATATTACCATTCTAAATACAGTGCCCTGACCAAATATATTGCCATTCCAAATACAGTGCCCTGACTAGATATATTGCTATTCTAAATACAGTGAACTGAATAGATATATTGCTATTCTAAATACAGTGACCCGACCAAATATATTGCCATTCTAAATACAGTGACCCGACCAAATACATTGCCATTCCAAATACAGTGCCCTGACTAGATATATTGCTATTCTAAATACAGTGACCTAACCAAATATATTGCTATTCTAAATACGGTGACCTAACCAAATATATTGCCATTCTAAATACAGTGACCCGACCAAATATATTGCCATTCTAAATACAGTGACCCGACCAAATACATTGCCATTCCAAATACAGTGCCCTGACTAGATATATTGCTATTCTAAATACAGTGACCTAACCAAATATATTGCCATTCTAAATACAGTGACCTAACCAAATATATTGCCATTCTAAATACAGTGACCTAACCAAATATATTGCCATTCTAAATACAGTGCCCTGACCAAATATATTGCCATTCTAAATACAGTGCCCTGACCAAATATATTGCCATTCTAAATACAGTGAACCGACCAAATATATTGCCATTCCAAATACAGTGCCCTGACTAGATATATTGCTATTCTAAATACAGTGACCTAACCAAATATATTGCCATTCTAAATACAGTGACCTAACCAAATATATTGCCATTCTAAATACAGTGCCCTGACCAAATATATTGCCATTCTAAATACAGTGAACCGACCAAATATATTGCCATTCCAAATACAGTGCCCTGACTAGATATATTGCTATTCTAAATACAGTGACCTAACCAAATATATTGCCATTCTAAATACAGTGACCTAACCAAATATATTGCCATTCTAAATACAGTGCCCTGACCAAATATATTGCCATTCTAAATACAGTGCCCTGACCAAATATATTGCTATTCTAAATACATTACAACAACCAAATATATTGCCATTCTAAATACAGTGCCCCGACCAAATATATTGCCATTCCAAATACAGAGCCCTGACTAGATATATTGCTATTCTAAATACATTACCACAACCAAATACATTGCCATTCTAAATACAGAGCCTGATCAAATATATTGCCATTCTAAATACAGAGCCACACCCCAAGATATTGCTGCACTAAATACAGTGCCCTGACCAAATATATTGCCTTTCCCAATAAATATTAGACAGCATCAACCAAAACTCTAAACACAGGTTTCTTTCAGTTTTTAAGCTTCACTGGCTAGCTATGTGTATACGGGCTGGATCAACAAAGCTAGAGTGCTTAAAATTTAAACATCCGCCCCTTATAATGTCTAGAAAACACCCCCATGTAGACTTTAAGTGGGGGAGTAAAATTTGTGATGTAGGTTAATGCTAAATAGGTGTTTTAGTTTATGTCAGCCTGTTTTTCTTTTTTCCAAAATTGAGATTTTTTTTTGTAAACACTGTCCACAAATGGTGAGAGATGTAACTCAATCATTCATCACCTGTTCTTGCAATTTTTTAATTGATCACCTCGAACATGACATGATGGTTTCTATTGAGTCACTAACTAGATCTCTCTTTTTTTCTTTTTATTCATCTTCTTTCCTGTTGTTTCAAAACTTGGTATCTTTCATCATTTGACTTTTTTATCTCACAAAACATCTGTTTAAAAAATTGTTTTAGTCGTATATGCTACTTGGTATCTTTGGTGTGCTCTGTGCTATGGAAACACAGAAATGCAAAAATATTTTAGTGTCTATAAAAAGCAACAGAGATCAAAAACCTTTTTGGCATAATGTAGGAAAGATGGTCCCTGATTGTAAATTGTAAAGTTTCACACCCTTGCTCATTCAATGTTACAAACAGTGAACAAATAAAAAGTTCACAGTCTTTGGAAAAAGTTTGGATGAAGGTAAAAACTAATTAAAATTATTAATAATTTTGCAATACTTCATCGAATAATGAGAATGAATTTGAAAAGACTAAATATATCTTTGCATTAAGAGACTACTAGGTCTCAAATGTAAACCTCAACATCTGGTTAGAGTGTGCGAGTTCGATTCTCAATATTTGCTTATTATTTGTGATAATATTATTTAATCATTGTCGTAGAATCATGGTCCGATTCAAAGTTGTGATAAAAAAAGACACTAAGTTGAGGTAAAGGTAAAAATTAGTCAAAACGAACAATATGTTACGATACTTCATCCAATAATAAAAATAAACTTGAAAAAATTTAAAATGAATTTTTTCAAAAGACTATAAAGTCTCAAATGCAAACATCAACAAGCATTGAATATCAGTTGTAATGAGTTAAGTTTAAGGTGTTAAATCCACTTCTGTTTAGCTATGGAGTCCTTGTGGCCAAATGGATAAAACGCAGTGAGGTATATACTGGACTCCCTCTGGAGGGAGTTCAATTCTCACCATTCTGATTATGCTGTTTAATCGTTGCTATAGAATTATTGTTTGTGTCTGAGTTGTGATGAATCAACTGAAAGCTACGATAAATGTAGAAAACTTGTCAAAATTAATAGAAATGATTATTGCATGGATTATCTAAACTCGTATCATTGAATAATCATTGCCATCAAAGAAAGCAAAGGGTTTTATATTTTTTTCATATATGTGACCCCTTCTGAAAAATATTTTTTTAATTTCTGGAGAAGAAGCTTCATTAACCTTTCTTAAACCTTTTTTTTGATGGGCATAGTTTATTAATGACTTCTAGATTCTGGAGAATATACACGTTTATTTCACTCTATTTTAGATGTTTTCCAGTGGAAAATGCTAGAGGTGTCATTATTAGAATAAATTCTGACCACATTTATCCTTTGATGAAATATCTATACATGACCTCAAATTTTGTCTCAGGTGTTTTTATCCATAAGTCTTGACCAATGTGTTCTTTAGCCCTCTTCAAAAAATATTGAACAACATTGAGTGATTAGCAGAGAAACATCCAACCGAGGAAGACATGAGAATATATCAGCCAAAATATGATACAAAAGATTAAGTCACTTCTACCATTAATCTTGGAAATATTGGTAATACTTTATGAGAAAAAGCAAATGCTGGATGCTGATTTGTTCACAGTGCAATAAGTGAACCTTGCGACCTGAGTTCAATCTCTGACTGAAACTGCCACAAATGCTTTGGGAAACGGTGAATCCGTCTCCTAAACCCATTATGGGTAAAATAGCATATCAAGTGAGTGCCGCCACTTTGAGTACTTGTTGTCTGTAAGTCTATTTTACATTATCACAAAGGGAGGGATGGCTAAAACAATAACCATCATAAGGGCTTTATTTTTTCTTTTTTTCTAAACAATACCAAAAGGCCAGAGAGTATAAAGGCCAAAATACAGTAATCAAAACAACAATGATCAGGATATTGGACGAAGTAGTTCATAGGATACAGACAACAGTTAATCTCAAAATCTTTAAACAACTCTATCAGGACTGAAAAACACACTGGCCTTAACACAGGAATTGAAAAAGCAAATCTTAATTTTTAAAAAAGATGATTTGGTTCAGAGTCTGAACCCTTGGTTCTTGAAGAGACCCTGTGATATTGAGGGAATAAAGTCAAATTGATAAAAAAAGGTTTATTTCATTAATCAATGAAATGTTCTTAACAAATCAACTGTAAAAATAGAATGAATAAGACAGATCAAATATATTTCTTAGTGTGCTCTCATACAATCAAGTTTGATATCAGTCTTATGCTGTATACCAGAATAGTACTCAACCTAAAATATCAAACTTTTGGGTTCAAAGGATTAACTCTGAAGAATGGGGACAATAGTAGCTCCAGACTAATTAGTTTTATTTTGGTCAGAGCTGAAGGAATCAACAACATTTATTATTAACAGGTTACGGTCTGGATTGTTTATCATATAACAGCTGGTGACAGGTGAACTTTGGTCCTTTCGTCAGTTTGCCGATTATTTCACACCTGATAAGTTCACAGATTCTAGGTTTCCGAGAAAGTCACTGTACACCATTTTCTGCCCTGGTCAAATTTCCACTCACAGAATAAAGCAGTCAAAAATTAAGCTGCACACTAGTTATTTATTGTCATCAGCCATTACAAGACGACAATTGGACAAACGCCAGTCCAAGTTCTTACTATGCCGACTGTAACAGGGCAAACCTTAGCAATGTCTTATCGACAAACCTTTCAATAGCATCTCACAATCATTTGTCTGGTCAACTCCTATAACATTTACTATCTCAAAGGCATCTATCTGATAACCATTTGCACTATCCGTCATCCTTCTTGCTGAGTGTTATGCCCATCTTCATTTTTGTTGCTTAATCAATTCTACGACATCTTTCACCGTGGTCTGCTCATGGATCTTTCATCATGTTGGATTTTTTTTTTATTTCTTGGATTTATTTCAAGTAAAACACTTTCTATTGATCATTGTGATTTTGAGTTTGTTCTCAAGAAATATAAGTATAATGCTCAAATGATTATGAAACTCTCATTATTGGTACTTCCTTGTGAAGTAAGGGGCAGCCATTTAGTCTAACGACAGACTAATTCATGGAAGTCTTGGTGTGATAAAATAGTCAGCCAAGCTTGTTGACCACTACTCTTATGGTGAGTTTGAATCTCAATAGGTGCCCCACAATCATGCCCTTGTATCAAAAAAATATGATAAATACCTGTAAATCTTTCACTATTATCTGAGGTTTCATTCAAACATAGAGTAGACTATAAGAGTAGTCATCTTCATGATAAGTTTTTAAAACCCAGCGGGACATGTCTTTCCCAAGGTCTGTTGTTTCAAGTTTCAGACACTGGGAGTGATGGGCTTTAGCCTGCAATGATGGCTTGTGACATATTGACGGGGATAGAATGAACTTAATTTGATAGTTCAGTCTTGGCCTCCTTGACAATATGGAATGTACTTGGTATAATTCTAGATTTTATGACTGTTCTGTGAGCTTTTTATAGTTTTTTAAATCTTTTTTTTATTACTTCTGGTTGTTTCTTGAAAAATAATCGCTGCTTTCTTTTATTGTCAGACTAAATAATAGATATCTCCATGAGATACTCAAAAGAGGAGGAAATCAAGCAAAGAATCACCCTAGGATGGCAAGTCTTCGGCAGAGCAAGCCCAACTTTCAAAAACCAGACGATCCCAATAATCCTAAAAAGAAGAGTATACAACCAATGCATTCTCCTAATTGTCACTTATGGAGCTGAAACATGAAACCTAACAAAGAGACAGACCTACAAACTGAGAAGTATGCAACGTGTGCATGAGAGAATCATGCTCAATCTTACATGAAGAGATCACTAGACAGCACAGTACATAAGGAAGAAAACAGGTATCCGTAACATCATAGAAACTATTAAAAAACTCAAATGGCAATGGGCAGGCTATGTTGCAAGAATGAAAGGCAGCCGATGGACATGACGACTCACAACATGGATCCCCAGAGATCACATGCAAAACCACGGCTGACAAAATGCAAGATGGAGAGATGAACTCGACAAGTTCAGAAAGTACTGGTTCCATGACGCTCACAACTGAGAATTGTGGCGAATTCTGGGGAAGGTCTACGTCCAACGACGGACATTAAAAGACTGATGATGATGATGATGAAATAATAGAAAGATAAACAGATAATCACATTTTGATTACATCCTTTGAGAAGAGTTCTTTTCTTGGAGTTCAAAAAAAGATGTCCATTTTCTTTGATTGTATTTACAAATAAAAAAAACCAGATTGCAATAAAAAAGAAAAGTAGTAAAGATGGATGCAAAAAAATAGCCAGAAAATATTTGTAATTGTGAAAACAATTTATCTCGGAATCTAAGAAAGAAAAAAAGAGTTTTACTGTCTTTAAATGTTTCGGTTAAGCCTAGATTTTTTTTACAAGAATGCCTTAATTGGAAAAAGATTTTGAAGAATTGGTCTTCAGAAAAAAATTCAAAGCAAGAAAAATGCCTTAATTGGAAAAAAGATTCTGAAGAATTGGTCATCAAAAAAATTCAAAGCAAGAAAAAAACTATATTTTCAAAATATATATTTTTCTGCTGTCTGAGGCCTATTAATGAATCTTTTTGAAGAAGAATCCTTTATTAATCCTCCATCTTGTCTCTGATTACTGATGATATCCATACCTTGTATAAATGAATCACCATAGTATGTGTACCACAACTAATTACCTGATACAAGTTTTTAAACCAAAATTATCTAAAGATAAATTGATTTTTATCTGAAATTGTCCGAAAAATACATAGATCTTTTATCTAAAATTGTCCAAAAAATACATAGATATTTTATCTAAAATTGTCCGAAAAATACATAGATATTTTATCTAAAATTGTCCGAAAAATACATAGATATTTTATCTAAAATTGTCCGAAAAATACATAGATATTTTATCTAAAATTGTCCGAAAAATACATAGATATTTTATCTAAAATTGTCCGAAAAATACATAGATATTTTATCTAAAATCATCCCCGAAAATACATAGATCTTTTATCTAAAATTGTCCAAAAAATACAGATATTTCATTTAAAATTCTCCTAAAGATAAATTGATCTTTTATCTAAAATTGTCCTAAAAATACATAGATCTTTTATCTAAAATCATCCCCGAAAATACATAGATCTTTTATCTAAAATTGTCCTAAATATTAAATATTTCATCTAGATTTAAAAAAAAGAAGGAGATGTGTCATCTAAATCTATTGAAAAAATCGATCATACATCAAAATCAAAACAAAAAAGACCTCTTTTCTAAAATTATCACAAAAATAATCTAAAATTGTCCTAAAAATGAATATATCTTTATCCAAACTTATGAAAAATAGATCTCTGATCCAAACTTATCATAAAAAATAGATCTCTGATCCAAACTTATCATAAAAAATAGATCTCTGATCCAAACTCATCATAAAAAATAGATCTTTGATCCAAACTCATCATAAAAATTGTTCTTTGATCAAAATATTTGAAAAATAAAATAAAAAAGACCTTCGATCCAAACTCGTCTTTGAAAAGAAGTCTACCAGAAAAAGCAAAATATTCTCAAACAACAATTGTTATCAGCCTTTTTGCAATCAACCTTTGATATTGACCTTCCCCAGGATTCGCTCAAACTCTATCACTTGTGTTAGAGAACCCAAACTTTCTGAGCAGATCCAGTTTGTCTCACTGTCTTATACTCTGTTAGCCATGGATTCACATGTGATCTATGGGAATCTACTTTGTCAGTCTTGATGTCCCGCGGCAGTTTGCCATTCTCACTACATCAACCGGCCTATTGCCATTTGAGTTTTCGGATGTATCCCACGATAATCCTAACTATCTCCAACATGATTCTCTCAAGTGCATATTGCATGCTTCTCAGTCTGAGGGTCAATCTCCAGGTTAGGTTCCATGTTTCAGCTCAATAGGTGACTATCGGGAAGATGCATTAGTTGTAGACCCACCTTTTTGAAATATGATTTTCTTGTTCTTTAAGTTTGAGTTTTCTAATGGATTCTACAATATCTCTGACTCCTGTTTTCCCCCTGATATATTGTGCTGTTTTATGGTCTCCAAAAAGCACTTTTTGAAAGAAAACAAAAGAATTTGGGGAGGGATAGTGCCCAGAGTTATACTCCAGCAAATTTTTGAGGTTGTAGAAAAATGTGACCAAGAGTACCCAAAGATATGCAAACGAGCAAAGAGGAAAGAATTGGTAGCCCACTCAATTAGTTGGGCAAGTAGGCCATTTATAAGACAATGGTGATTCGATTCTCTAGGATTTGCTGATTATAAATAGATTGATCAATCCTGTTGAGAACACCAGATCTACTTATAAGAGAGAGTAAATTCATTAAAGAGTGATTTCACTGTTCCAGCAGACTACAAAGTAAGATTAAAAGATAGTGTGAAGCTGGACAAATACTTAGACTTTGAAAGGAATGGAAAAACATATTGAGCATGAAGGCAGTGGTCATGTCCATTGTCATAGGAGCACTTGGAGAAATCCTAAAGAGCCTAGTAAAAAGATTGGAAGAACTGGAGATCCAAGCAAGGATTGAAACCTTCTAGATGACAGCACTGTTGTGAAAGATTGGAATATGGAAGAAGTATGGTAGAATTGTGGAGACTTGCTGTTACTCAAGCTCAAATGGTAACCCTGAGGTATCTGGTGTGAACGAGCGAAATAATAATGATCATAAAAGTAATAGGGTCTTCTTTTTCGGCTTCATTAAGAAGCTTAAGCAAACAACGGAGTAAAATGTAAGTAATTGCATCCGTAGGACTAAGTACTCTAGGCTATGCCATTCTTTGAAGGAAGCAGAAGTTCCTGTTTTGGCTGAAAGATTTTGGTAAGATGCCAAGTCTTTGAATTTTCAGAATCCAAACCTGTTCTGTTCTTGGAGGGAACTGGTAAAACTGCCTTTCAGGCAAACAGTGAGTTTTAGAAACCGTCTACTGAAACAGTTACCATAGGTTTCTTCAGTTTTTAATTGATCTGGCTGCCTATGTATGTATCATGTATACAAGCCATACCAATGGATCCACAGGGCTGAAATTGCGAAAATTTACTCCTTATTATGCCTAGAAAAAACTCATTTTTTTTTTTTGAATGATGCCTCGCCCAAGCTTTTAAAGGGAAATTCGATTCGCAATGTAAGTCTGAGCTAAATTGGTCCCTTAGTTTGTGACTGGCAGCAGTCATGCTAATTTTTTGAATATTCATTCTTTTCTAATGATCACTGCTTAAACTATGAGAGAAGTAATTTTTTCATTGATTACCCCCAACATGGCATGCCGTTGAAAAAAAAGTTGGTCTTCCTGGCTGGCAATTTATGTATCACTCATCCTGGCTAAATCAATGGAATAAGAGAGCAGAAATTTTCAACATTTACTCTTTATTATGCTTAGAAAAAATGTTTTTCATTTTTTAAAAATTCCCTCTAACAGATTTTTAGAAGAGGGTTCAATATGCAATGTTAGTTTCTGCTAAATTGATCCCTCATTTTTTGCCCGTTTTTTTTTTTAAAATTCAGACTTATTAGTGATCACTGCCCGAACAAATGACAAGAGGAGAAACTTTCATCGATCACCCCTTTTCCAATCTTTTAATTGATTATCCTAGGACACGGCATGCTGCCCAAAGATGTTGGTCATATGACAGTTTCTATTGAGTGACTAACAAAGCCTATTTTTCTTTCTCTTTTTGACTTCTTATACAAGAGATAAAGACCTTTGATCTGACATCAGATGTTTATTCTACAGCCTCCTCCGCATTCTTCACCTGATTAAGTGTATGTTTTCTTTTCTTTTCAATTATGATCAGAAGCTAAGAAAAAGAAAATTAGGTCTGGTGAGTCGTACAATAGAAACTGTCATGTGACCAACATCTTTTCACAGCATACCACGTTGGGGGTGATCAAGGAAAAAATTGAAAAATTCTTAATTTACAAGAAACAAGTATGAATATTGCCAGTCACAAACTAAGAGATCAATTTAGCACAAACTTACATTGCAAATTGAACCTCTCTTAAGAAACCTGGGATGAGGTAATATTCATCAAACAAAAAAGAAGTTGTTTTTTCCAGACATCATCATCAGTCTTTTAACGTCCGTTGTCGGACATAGACCTTCCTCAGGATTTGCCACACTTCTCTATCATGGGCATTGCGGAGCCAGTACTTTCTGAATTTGTCTAGTTTGTCTCTTTATGCTGGCCTCGGTTGCGCATGTGATCTTGGGGGATCCATGTCATGAGTCATGATGTCCATCGGTTGTCTGCCATTCTTGCAACATGGCCAGCCCACTGCCATTTGAGACAAAAATATTTGAATATTTGGATTTTTAGCCATTTTGATACATTAATATGGTCTCTATTCATGATACACACATAGGCAGCCAGATTGATTGAAAACTGAAGAAACTTATGTTGACAATTTTGGTTGATAATTTCTAATTGTAGTTCTGATTAACCCTTTGCAGAAATAACCATCAGCCATTGCTGTAGTTACAGCATTTCTTTGCCATCAATCTACAGCAATACTTTGAATAGTGTAGTTTTGATAACTGCGAGTTTTGATATAATAAACTTATTCCTATAAAAATTAATTCAACTAAATATAAGCAGTAAAGACCCACATTATATTATAGTAAGATTTGAAGAGTGAGGTTTTGAACAGTACTGAAAACTTTGAAATGCATTTACCACACTAATCAAGGTATGAATGAATGGATGGTTTGGCCGTCTGTATAACAAAGTTCAAAGATGAATTGCAACTTGCATAGACTAATCCCATCCTTTAAACCAAGGGTTGGCATCATATGGACCACCAAGATGTCATAAATAGGAGCAAGGATCAAAGGTCGGAGGTTCGGCAGGAGTTATCTTCTCCTGGCAGATGCTTGGGTTAGCTATAAGGGCCTGCCGCCTATTTGCGGGAATATTTCAACAGTAAGGCTGAAACTGTTCTTTGAATTTCTTTGAAGAATCATTGCATTATCAAATCTTTATGAGCTTTCTTGTTATTCATCTTTGTTGCTCTTTAATTGCAATGCTCAAGTTGTTTTTACATTTTACTATTAAGCTTTCATCCTAGATCCTTGAGGGCAAGACAGTGAAAACGACAAGAGCATTGTGATAAAAAGCAACAAAAATAAGATGAAATTTTTACTTTTTTATGCCCTTATGCTGGCTATGATTCCAGTCATTGTTGCTTTGGCCCAACACATCATATTACTACTTACTAAATCTGTTTGTGACATGCAAAATAGAAATGAGAAATGAAAAGAATTTGAAGTGGCATCATCCTGAGCTATTTAACCTGTAGCTAGGAACCTAACGAAGAGACAGACCCGCAAATTGAGAACCATGCAACGTGCACGAGAGAATAATGCTAGGCCTCACATAGGGAGACCACAAGACAGCACAGTACATCCAAGAAAAGACAAGAGTTAGGGACATCATAGAATCTATTAAAAATCTTAAATGGCGGTGGGCTGGCCATGTTGCAAGAATGGCAGACAATCGATGGACATCACGACTCACGACATGGATCCCCCGAGACCACATGCGCAACCGAGGCCGGCAAAATATTAGATGGAGAGACAAGCTAGACAGGTTCAGGAAGTACTGGCTCTGTGACGCCCATGATAGAGAAGTGTGGCAAATCCTGGGGAAGGTCTATGTCCAACAATGGACGTTAAAAGACTGATGAGGTGAAGAGATAGGTTCATGCCTTTCGCATAGGTATTAAAGCAAAGTGAACTCAAGCTTTCAGTAGAGCAAGCTCAACCTTTAAGAATAAGAAAACCCTATTAGTTTTGAAAAGAAAGGTCAACAACTAATGCATCTTGTTGATAGTCATACTTGGAATTGAACCTACGACCCTCTGCATATAAATCTTATTTACATAACATGGCAGATATGCTAATCATTACACTCTCCGAGTGGATGCGTTCTTAGAGTAGGCAGCGTAAAAGGTTTTGTATCTTCTAACCAAAGACATAAAGGAAACGTTTCAGATCAGATCTTGTTATATGGTCTAAATGTTGTAATTTCAGGAATCAATATACTAAAACATGATGCTATTTTCAGAATTCCTTTGTTTTCTATTTTGAGAATTCCTTTAATGTTTATGCAAATTCCATTAAATGAGACATAATTAAAGCCTTGGAGAACAGATTTGATGTTGAAATTTCCCCAAAGATTTTAAATAGTCGGCAGAAGTTCCCGAAGGAATGTTAAAATCACCACAGCAACTAAATTTATCATATATTGATAATTCGAGGAAAAACAGATATTGAAACGGATAGTAAGGGGCTAGGGTATGTTGCAGTGAGTGCAAGTACCGCAAAACCCCTATACACCAGACATGTTATACAATAGAAAATATGATATGTACGTGTGAATATATATTATATATATATATATATATATATAATGTGTACTTTAGAGAGTGAGACAGACTCGGGAGTGAAGTTTTTGGTGGTAAGGTTTATTAATCCTTATATGTCAATAGTCCATACATGTTTCGGGATTCTTCCCATCATCAGTGGTGTGTGCTGTGTGATATATATATATATGCAAATGTACATTCAAGACAAAAGAGGAATATTTCAGTGAAAGAATTCATTTTTTTCAATTCTTTTTGGTTCATAAGGATATTAAAAATAATATGGGCATTTTACTATATTTTTGTGGGGGGGGGTCACTCATATTAATAAGTGAAAAGAAAGATTAATAGTACTAAATTATCAAATTCAAAATTTAGATTCAATTGGTCTGCCAATTTGACATAAGTAGAAGTGACAGGCTGGAGTGTTAGAAGCTGGGAAGATCTTATATTCTTTGGTTAGAGTTTTGGCTTTCATTTAACCCAAAGCAAAATCTCCCGAAGTTGCAATTTATGCTAATATTGCTGAAATGTTTTGTTTTTTTTTGTAAGTGCCAAAAAGAAAATGGGAAAGAGTCAGTGGGTGGTTCCAGAAATAGAATTAACAAGGACTGTACAAACTTATACTAAGTTAAATCTTGATTTTAGAAAAAGAAAATACTACTGTGGAGCATCTACACCAGAGTTTCAATCACTGGAATCACCTTATACAATTGGAATACCCCCTCGAAGGGGTGGCAGACCTCAGCAGCTACCTTGTGCATCTGTCAGGAGAAGGAAACCTCAATAAAACCTACATCCTCTGGACATTGCTGCAATTGACCGATCTCAGTCGGCCATGCAATCCCTAGGTTTAAAGAGTGGGGTCAGCTGTGTGCATGTCACATCTCAAATTGAAACTATCACATTTTGACTATCATTGTGCCGGTCCCACCAGTCAAGTACCTGAAAGACATGGAAAACCTTCCAAAATCTTTGTTTGCAAAGCCAAAAGTCTCCGATCAGCACAGTTAGAAGATGCCATGGTAAAATGCATGTACTGTTCTTCAATGTCCCTGAAACAGGTCCATGGTAAAACAGCTGATGATCTCCACAATAAAATCAAGTGTACTACATTATTATCCAAATTTAAATAGTGATATAATCAAATTCTGTATAAAACAAGGAAAATTCTGAACATAGATTAACAGCGATCAAAAATAACTGACTTGCAGAACATAACATTTTAAGTTGATTTGGAAATAAGATTTATGATATTTCAAGAAGAAGAAATCTTTTTCCAGCGGAAAATCATGGCACCCCAGAAGTGTTGATCAAGCACCACCTCCATTTCAGCAATGATTTTGATATAGAACTTATTTCATAGGTTTAGTTTGTTTTCACACACACACGGTCTGAAGCAAAAGTTTCAATCCTACCTCGCGGTACTGGATGGGATTATGGAAAGTCTATAGCCACACTGAAGAGATGTAATACATTGAAACAGCTGTCCGTGGATGACACAATAATTAATGCTCCTCTATTCAGGGTTGAGCACTCTTTAAGTGAGGTAACTCATCTATTGTGAGCTTATGCGATGCTCTTACATAGGAATAGAGCACTCTAGTGGATGGAGATTTATGTGTAAATAAATATATCGCTTAAATTCAGCCTTACTGACCATCCAGTTCCGTAGCTCAGAGGTAGGATATCGGCCTCCGGGTCTGAAGCAAAGGTTTCAATCCTGCCTCGTAGTACTGAACGGGATTATGGAAAGTCTATAGCCACACTGAAGAGATGTAATACATCGAAAAAGCTGTCTGTGGATAACACACACATATATATATATATATATATATATATATATGTGTGTGTGAGTGTTTTTGTTAATAAATAGTGCTCTATATTTTAGTTAAATTCTCCAAATAGAGCTTTGTATATTCTTTTTACTTCACAATGCATATTGCAACATTCTGGTAAATTGTTTGCATTGAATGTTTTTAATCTTTACTTCATAAAAATTTTTTTTAAAAAGTTCTTTCTTCTTGTGGCTCCATCATATCACATGATTTCTTCATTCTTTATCGTCTTGTTCAATTTTCAGGTTGAGCACACTTTATTACTATTTTCTAAATAAATCCTTAACATATATACTCTATGGTAATTGTTTTTATACGCTATTGTCTATTTTCACTAATGCTATAGGTGTTGAATTATCTGTAATTTTAGGTATATAGGCATCATATGTATTTTTTGTCTTTAAAATTCTTGTCTTCATTTGTGTCTTTTAATATATTTTGATATATTGTTTTCATGTCTGCATTTAGAAATCATTTCACTTATTTGTTTTTATGGTTGTTTGTATTACATAATATCTAACTTTTCTTTCAGGCACTGCATATCTTTATACATATATATACATATTTCTATGTATATATGAGAGAGATAACTTAATCTACAAAAAGATTTTACAGTTTAGCAGATGAGAAGGAAGAAAAAAAACTATTTTGAAACTCCCTGACTGCTAAATAAACAATATGACCTCAAAATGTCTTGAAAGCAAGAAGGGGATCTTGGCCATTATCACAAAAAACAGAACTATCAAGATTAGACTATGTCGTGACAAAAAGCTTCTAACAAATATGAATCACAGACATTTCTCTGAATCTGAATTCATTTCAGCATTTGATTATTCCCCTTAGATTAAGTGACTCAGGTGATTAAATTAGATGACGTAATAGCAATCATGACTAAAGTGATTAAATCAAATTATGATTAGTTGATCCAATGGCATTTTTAAAAAAAAATTTCTTCTGATATTATTAACAGCGATTTTTCTGTTTTGATTGTTACTATAAACAACATCATAAACAAAAAAAAACAGCATCTCGTGCACCTTTCAAACGGGCCTGGTCTAATTTAATTAGTATGAGAAAATGCAGTAGACTTTCATAAGTATTAGATCTATTAACTCCCCCATAAGGGCAAATTTGAATCATGGCGGATTCAAAGTGGGGGTACACATACCCACATGGGTAACACAGTCTTCACCTTTTTAGGGTAATAGGAAAGTGCTACCCCCGGCAAAACTGAGACTGAGCATAAATTAATTTTTTGAGACCATAATTCAAATCCTGAGGCAATGAGTATGTCTATGTTTGTCACTATTTTCTCTTGATTAGTAAAAGATGTGTTTTCATAGTGAGCATTGAAAAAAAAAATATATAAGTATTGATTTTACATTTCCTTGTTGAATCACCATAGCCTCCAGAATGGCTTGCCCGACAATCATCCAAGAGGGTTTTAGATTCATCTCTGCTTGTCTCTGAGTGTGTCTCCGGGTTCTCCTGGTTACGTTTTGGGGGCTACGACCATGGAAATATGCATCAATACCCCACTTGGGACCATCTAAAAAAATCTATTTTTGTTTTTGCAAAAAAGTACTTTTTGGGATCTCTAAGGACATTTTAAAACCAACTATATTGTGCAGATATTTTTCTTTGATAATTTCAGATAATTCTTTAGATAATTATGGGTACATATACAGGATATGATGATTCATTTATGCAAGGTACGGATATCATTATTTTCCTTGTTTTGTTCTAGATTTTGACTACATATTAATGGACTTATTCAAATGGAATTCAGATTCTTGATCCCACCAAGATATATGATTTCATAGCGGGTCAATCAAGGATGATGTGGAATTAATGGAGAATTCAATCTTACCTTTTCTAAGATTCCCATGCACTCTTTATGAGCAACAATTTTACAGGCTACACACTTTTGTCTAGGTCCAGTTTTCTGAAAAGGAAAAAAGAAAACAAACATCTTAGACACCAACGATCAGAAGTTAAACATACATGAATGTATTGATAAATCTGTTCAACTCAAATTTCAAATTACACTTGGTTTCCCTGCATTTTGACACACATTTCACACATCCCTTGAAATCACTCCAAAATTGAAGAAGCCATTTTGAGCCTCAAGTTTATCAAACTTTTGGGTATCACCTTCTATATCACTGAATTTTTCCGAGTCTTTTCAAATTACACTTGGTTTCCCTGCGTTTTGACACACATTTCACACATCCCTTGAAATCATTCCAAAATGGAAGAAGCCATTTTGAGCCTCAAGTTTATCAAACTTTTGGGTATCACCTTCTACATCACTGAATTTTCCCAAGTCTTTTCGACTCTTTTGGATCTTAGTAGGCAAAAAATAAACTCTCAGCTCTAAGAAAAATGGCGTTCAGCCTACTGAATGTTCGGGTGTCACTACCAAGTGGTAGAGTCATATTCTTGTCATTGGCGAGTGTAGAAAGGTAAGGCCTATTGCTCTATCCATATCTACTCATTAGGGGAGGGAAATCCTGTGTCCAACATTTCCAATAGGCCTGTCAAGCCGGGAGTGGATTATGGTTGATTGCTCAAGTAAAATAAACAAATGTAGCAAACAGACAAAAATATTTCTTCCACTATCTCCAGCACCCCCCCCCCCCCGTGACAACTTGAGAACATCGGAGGAGAGAAAAAAATTTTTTTTCAGATGTGTCCACACGTCTCTATTAGATTCTTTTCATTCTGACAGTTGATCCCAGTTATGTCAAACAACAGAAAGTGGAAAGAGGGGGTTTCGTGTTTTATTTACCAGCTGTTATTATGTCAAAAGAAGTGTGATGTCATAAGGAGATCATGTGTCAAGCATTTGTTTTTTTTTTACAATGTTGCCAAGAAGCATTTGTCATTTATAGCTAAAACTGTCAAAAAATGGCTAAAATTGGCCAAACTTTTGAATTTCCAGCCTACTTTAGAGCTAGAAATGTTATAAATACTCACCTAAAGCCTACTTATCAAATAAAATAACCATACACTCAGACTTCAGAACAAATTATTGATGAAATTGTTCATTTACTTCAAATTAAACTTACTGATTGTTTTTTTTGAATAGCCAGATTTTCAGGTGAACCATCCTCACCATCTTGCTGCTACTACTAGCTCCTTTAGAATACTTTTGAAATTAAAAAAAATCACAGATATGGACGTATGGATGGTGGACACATCAGTGTTGTTTTTTTCATGAGAACGATGGTGCTCAGTATTCTGACTGACTGTAAAATGTCACTACCAGCTAGTAAAGACGTTATGTATGGAAAAATTGGTGGGGGGGAGACACAAACTGATTTTCAAGATGTAAAATAGCAGCCTCCAAGTTGACCTGAAAACAAAAATATCAAATGAAAGACCGAGAAAAGACAGAGAGTGTACACCTCTACCAACCCCATCATCACTAAGAAATACTGTTTTTTCTAGACATAATAAATATTGAAAATTCCAGCCATCTAGCTCCATTGGTGTGTCCTATAAGATCATATATACACACATAGCCAGCCAGACCAATTTGAAAACTGAAAGGAACCTATTGTGACAATTTTGACAGTTCCTAATGATTAATGTGAAAGACGAGCTTGATGTGATGAGACGACTGCAAAATCCGCTTTTTAGATATGATGCTTTTACGCGTAGGAGGTATCGATTCGTATTCTTTGCCCTTGTCTCCTTACACCCCATTACCGTCCTGTTACCTTCTAGCACCCCCTACAGGGCGGTGGCACTCACTTTGTGAATCGCTGTTTTAGATCAACTGACATACATCAATAGCTGACATGACACATTTCCTTTTTATCGTTAACTAAGGACGCCACCTCTACCGCCATGAAGCCCGAAGGATATTGAAAAGTTACAAGCATCAGTTGGTATGCATTGAACTGCAAAATTACTGATCACTGGTTCAATCCTTGGAGGTGTGGGCAGGCGTAACGGTTAACAGTATTACATTCCAAGTCAGATATTTATGAACAAGCAGAAAAGAAAAGGCCATTCATGGTTTCTCAACCAGGGGTAAGTAACTCTGTTGGTGAGGTAACACGTCGGATTTTTTATGAACTAACTGAAAAGAAAAAGCTATTCAAGAATTCCCAACTAAGGACATACATTACCACATTGTGTATTCATGTCAAATTTGAACTCAACTTGCAGATTCCATTGTCTGCGCTCTTAACAAGTACGCTCCTCGCACCTTGATCATCAAGAACGAATTTCACACTTGCGGAAACAGTCAAGTATAAAAACAATCACTTGGTAAACTTTTCTGGTAATTTCATACCTATCTGAACACTGCAGATATTCTAAATCTATAAAAAGAATCAAGGGCACTGGGCAGGTGCTTCATTTAAGCTCTTTAAAGATAGTACCAATTACCAGCCATAATCAAGTTTTAAAAGGTATTCTTAACTTTCCTGGGTTGATTAGTTTCTATTCTAAGAGTATGCTCGTGCTTGGATTCTATGGATAGGATAAATCACTAGAGTTGATTCTATTTAAATTCATCTGGTGAAGCATTGGCAAAAGTTTGGCCATGGACTACAAGTGGGTCATTGACGTGTTCTCTATGGGCCCTGGACATTGAATTGTAAAATATATTCACTAAAAGGCATGTCCATGGACTTTTAATGAGTCGCTACATGTTATACCTAGATTTCAAAATTCTATCAAAAATTAACTAATCCGTGGATTTCAATGAAATTTTCTGTATTTATTCACTGTATAAATGAATAAACAATAACTCTATATAAGTTTTTATATTACTTCTACTTGCAGAGTAAATATTCGCAATGAATAGGCTTCAAGATCAGATTTGTTCTTGTGAGATATGATATGACATACATGTGGGTCATGATCCACTACAAAAAGAAGTTCCTAATCCCTGATCGGGGCCAATGTTCTCTCAATTTTTTCATGGACTGTGTGGGACCAAAGAGGCCTTAGAGCAACCGAGCAAGTCGAAGGTGCAGAAAACATTTTAAAATTCGAAGATAATCATTGATTTTTCATCTCATATTTATGAAACTAAGATCACTTATTATTTTGACTAGTTTTTTACCTCCATCCTAACTTTCAATTGCTTTTTATCATAACTTTAGATCAGACCGTAATCAAACGGCAATGATTAATGCTGCAATACTTCATTCAAGAAGAGAATTTGAAAAAAAAAAATAAAATTCATAAGCGTATGATAAAAAAAAAAAAAAAAAAAAAAAAAAGAAGATTTTTCTCATCAGTTATTCATTCTTTCAAATATCCAATAAAATTTTCAGTATTAAAATTTTACTGCATGGTATTTTTGAATTTCAGAAAAAAAATAACATTTTTGACCAATTTATAGAAAAACTATGACAATTTTCCGATAAAGTTATTGGTTTTTCAAGTGATTAAACCGAAAATACGTTCTAAGTGCAAATTATACCAGTGTGCCTAATGGTGCCTGAAGACTTGTTGCGATCTTTTAAACTTTTCACTATTTTAAGAAGCACATGCTGAGACTACAATATATTAGATCAGTGATCCTTAAAGTGCACAAAACAGCTCTCTGCAAATTAAGGGAAAATGAGGGAGAAGCAGATGCCGGCCTCTATTTTGTCGACGAAGGGAGGAAATCAATGTTGCCAAGTATATTCTTTTTATCTATAGCCGAAACTGTCTTTTGAAATGTTTAAAATCAGGTTTTATACATATATATATATATATATATTTCTTTTTCTACTGTTTCTTCCACATCAAAGGAACCTGAATGAAGTTTCTCGATTTTATCTCCAACAACTTTCTATTGGCTACTTTCAGATTATCAAAAGTCTGTTTGTAAAACTCTGTGTTCTCAATCAATTTGTTTTTGGTTCTCACCCGTGGCACGACTTTTCATTAAAAACTGTTTCATGAAAATGCTAAATACACATATAGACACACACAAGTGTTTGTGGTACATGTATGTGTGAGTGTACGTGTGTGCACATGTCACCTTTGTGTGCATGTTTCGTTGCGAGGATATGGTATGTATGTGGTATGTGTGCACAAGTATATATATATATATATATATATATATATATATATATATATATATATATATATATATTTATGCCTCTTTGTATATGAAAAATGGTAGATTCGCACACTTACAAGCCACAAACACACGGGTGTATGTATGATATAAGTGTATGTGTATGCTGAGTCATATCTAACCAAAAAATGGTGAATTTGACAACTATATAGTAAGCAAATTCTACATGTCAGAAATTGTGTGTGTGTGTGTGTATATATATATATATATATATACATACACACACAAACAGGTAAAACTGGTATCTTGCACAAGATGGCTTTCAAGAAAATGGACAATCCAGGAGATTTCTACAACCTGGAATCAATCATACATATACATATATATATATACATATATATATATATATATATATATATATATATATACCTATGAAATGGACATTTTGGTCAGACAGAATGAATTATAAATTGCATTATATCATAGAGAGACTTATTTGAAATAATCTCCTATCGTTACACGGTTAATATCTAATTCAATTTAAACAGCGTAAATAGAATAAGCAATTGAAGAAAATTGGGCTGCTGCAGAAATTGAACCATTTTATTTCTATTAATATTCTGACCATCCTCATCTTGATTGTTTTTCCTACAACGTTTCGGCCGTTGCACTCTACAGCCTTCATCAGGTATCATCTGGTACGTGTGGGGAAGTAACGAACCAAACCCTTTATTTATCCGATGGGGGAATATGGACCGCACTCCCCTCTTAGGATTAGTAGTATTATTATATTGTTTCACACTAGGATTGAACCTAGAACCATCAGATTACTTTGCAGTAATTTGTCTGATGCTGTAACCACTGCGCTATGTGTCCATGTGGACGATAATAATACTAATAATGCTAAGAGGGGAGTGCAGTCAATATACCCCCGTCAGATAAATAAAGGGTTTGGTTCGTTACTTCCCCACACCTACCAGATGATACCTGATGAAGGCCATAGAGTGCAACGGCCAAAATGTTTTATGAAAAACAATCAAGATGAGGATGGTCCAAATATTAATAGAAATAATAGTAATAACACCTCATCTCAAAAATTCAGAGATATAATGAACCATTTTATCAGACCAAATATGTCTTTTTTCTCATACAAATTCAGTCGCGTTGAAAGAGACAAACAGACCAAAAATAAGAATGAGAATTTGGATTGAAAGCAGTTATTTGGCTTTGGCAATACTGGCAACTGTTTAGCTCAATGGTAAGAGCATCCCTACATTGAAGTGGTCACCCTATTGGTGGCAGGTTGGATTCCTGTAGCAGCCCCATTGTTTAGTCTATTTACATGGTCTAAATTGAATATTAACCGTGTAATGAGAGATCATTTCAAATAAGTTTCTGTATGATATATCGCAAATTATAGTTCATACATATATAATATACCTGTAATGAGTAAATATATACTGAAGCATATTTATCTTAAAATTGTTCTGTTTCAAATTGCTTGACACAGAAATGTTGAGTAATTGATGTTACTGACTCAGTTACCATTATTTCACCACCAATAAGATTATTCAAATTAATTTGAATAATCTTGTTAGTAATGAAACTAAAATATATATATATACATATATGTATATATATATATATATATATATATATAAATGAAGTAATCATTTAATTATATATATATATATATATATATACACATATATATATATATATTTAAATGAACTAATCATTTAATTATATGTATATATATATTTATATAAATGAAGTAATCATTTAATTATATATATATATATATTTATATAAATGAAGTAATCATTTAATTATATATATATATATTTATATAAATGAAGTAATCATTTAATTATAGATATATATATATATATGCAATTAGCATCAATCCATATGGGAAACACTTTCTAATGTTCCCAGATACAAAAAATCAAAAAACATGTTTGAAAAAAGAACTTCCCAGCCTACGCAAACATAAACGTATACGTGTCCGTAATTTGTAGACTGATTGGCAAAAAGAACCCAATACAATATGGCCATAAAAAAATACTTCCTCAGTCCCATCTAACTTGTTATATTTAGTGTATGAGCTGCACATGCAAATACAACAACTATTGTGGACTAGAGGAAGGAATTCAATTATCACCCAAAAAAAATAAATGAATTAACCGGGCTGTAGAGTCGCCACATAAAAAAAACAAACAGCTAATTCTCAACACATCTGAGTCAATGGAAAATGAAATATTTCATTAAAAACAATGTCACATTAGTTAGCAAGGTGTGAAGGTAGCAGACATTCAATAAATTAGCGATTCATTGATACTAACTTATTTAGTAGATAACAAAGTACTGGGTGTGGACTGGAGACCCAGCGGACTGGCACTACCAGACATTGATAGATTAATTCTTATAAGTGTTCAAATATTAAATTATTAATTGTTATTGGAAATGTGCAGACAATGTGGAGACAGGAAATGAAACAAACGCAGAAGGAAAACAATCCGCCACAATTTTATTACGTAGATGAACATCAGTATGAGGTCTTTTAATTCAGTTAGATGTCTTTTTGAATCAATGTTCTCATCTTTATTATTTTCGCTTTTTTTTCAAACCCAGAGGCCTAGCTGGGTTGGAGTCAAGGAGTGTTTGAAAATGATTCAGCCCCACCAGTTCTGCAATGGAGGGGAGCCCCCCAAACAGCTTAAGAAACAGGTCTGTTTAGTCACTCACTCAATAGAAACTGTCAAGGGACCAACATCTTTTGGTATCATGCCTTGTTAGGGGTAATCAATTAAAAAGATCAGAAAAAGAGGTGATCAATGAATAAGTTGCTTCTCTCGCATTTTGATCACTTTGCGGTATAAATTTTCCAAAACAAGCGGGCACAGGATGGATGATCAATTTGGCAGAAACTTACAATAGAAATTGAACCCCCCTATTAAAAACCCATTTAGAATTTGACACCCCCACCCAAAAAAAACAAACAAATGTTTTTTGTAGACATAAGATGTATATGTTGAGATTTTTAGCTTTCTTGCTCTATTGGTGCAGCCTGTATATGTGATACATACAGATATAACTAGCTAGTCAGACCAACTTGAAAACTGAAGAAACCTATGTAGATACTTTTGGTTGATAATTTCTGATATTAGTTCACCTACAGCAATTCCATGATGCAGGGGGGCCTCTCAAGGAGCCAAGCCCCCCGGCCCCCAAATCTCTAGCTATGCACTTAGATTTGACCAATAGATATCCATAGCTTTGCTGATTATATATCATGGGTTGGATATCTAAAGGACTTTAACATCTGGAAAAACACATGGGGGTTGCATGAAGTGACCAGAGTTCAATTCCACCTCAGTTTACGTTATTGCCTTCTTTTCTTGATGGACGAGTTCAGCTATAAAATCTTTACGAAGTATGTTTTTTCATAGAATGTTATCATACCTGTGCAATGTTAAAATATGCCAATACAGTTTTATTATCCATGAGAGAGAGGCTGCGTCAAAATCATTTTGAAACAATTTCAAGTCTACTTTTGTACAAGCATTCAGTGTGAATGTGTCACAGGAAAAAAATAGCGGAATCAAAGATTAGAGCATGCATCAATGTGTGTGTACCAGTGGCATATGGTGCTGTCTGCGACAGACACACAAAAACGTAAAAATTATTCCATTGATATGTTTTTCAACTGAACAACAACCTGAACTTTTTCAAGTATAGAATAAAATCTCTATTAATAAGGTCACTTAGTAGAATCTGATCATACTTGTACAATGTTAAAACATGCCAATACAGTTTTATTAGAAAGAGAGGCTTTGTTGAGATTATCTTGACAAAAGTTTACCTTTGCACAGTCATTCAGTGCAAATGTAGTTTTGTCACAAAGCAAGAACCCCAAGTTCAATGAAGCATCAACCATCAATGATGGTAATAGTATGATGGAGAAGAAAAGCAAGTCGCCTTCCTTTGAGTTAGTTGATTCTCATACTTGTAAAATACTGTGATATGGAAACATTCAGCAGGTATCATTTTTAACGACAATCAGAAATGGCCATTTTTGCATTCCTAATTACAAAGATTCTGAACTCGTACATTCCGTTATGAAATCATAGCAGTTGGTTTCCCAATGACGTTACAACTCTACTGAGATCACATCCCATCTTTCCTTCCTATTTCCATTGATTAAGCTAACTGGGACCGACTAACCGACTGACTGACTGATAGACAGACCTACCAAAAAGTGTCTTTTTAGATGTGTGGACAAATCTCAAAATTTGCACTTCATGCACATGGCCAACTAAAAGTTTGAGGGAACATTGCTGGAAGAACTTCAATGGCTATTTTCATATGCTGACTATTAACTTACATAAGTAGTTACTTTCTCCCTGGCAGCTCCTCCAACCAAGCTGATGCAAGCTCAGCAAGGCTAATAGGGGGATTTAATCAACCTGGCATCGTGGGGCTTTCCATACACTCCATCCAGATTTGCACCCCGGAGAGATCACTTCAGTGCTATCGTTCAGCATCAGATACAGTCTACACCTGCAGAAATGGTGACAGTCTGTCACTGAAGAATTGGGCTGTATCATCACAATGGGTGCTGCAACTAAATCACAGACTAATTCTTGGCGCGTACTCCATTGTCTTCTGAAACAGGAGGAGGCCAGCATCGACAAAATGATTACACAGCTTTATCTACACCTCGCAGACTTTCAATTATTTCAAAGAACTCAACGAGTCCTACCCTCTGGCCTGTTCATGGCATGAAGATAAAATTCCAATATTTTCAGTCTCAATTATGGTTATAGTTTTTCCAAGTGGGAGATAGCCAGGATGTAATTCCTGAACTACTGATTGGCTACATCAGCCATACAAATGCAATAGAAATTGATGAAAATGTCCGACATTCGTCTTCTTTCTTTTTCAATTGGCAGAAAATAGGTTCCTTCCAAAAAAGTTTCTTCATTTTGGCAAAAAAGAAAAATGAGAAAGTAATGAAGTTCTAAAAAAGAGTTTTACTGACAGAAAAAATGCTGAGACTTAAGTGCCAGCTACATTATTGCACAGTCTTTCGTCTATCATAGCTTTCTTTAATATCTTCATTTCTTGTTATGAGAGACCATCAACTGAAATTATCAACATAGGTTTCTTTCAGTTTTCAAGTTGGTCCATCTGGTTGGCTGACTGGTTATGTATGTATGTATCATGTGTAAAGGCTGCTCCAATGAAGATAGAGGTCTGTAAATTTGAACATTATTATGTTAACAAAAAAACGCTTTATTTTATTTTTTGAAAATTCATCCTTGAATAGGTTCTTGAGGGAGGGGGGTCAGTAAGCTATTCAAGTCCATGCTAAACTGGTCCCTAGTTTGTGCCCACTTATTTTTTTTTTTCAGATTTCTACTGATTACTGTCCAACAAGAGGCGAGAGGAGTAACTTATTCATTGATCACCTCTTTCAATGTTTTGATTTAACACCCACAAGATGGCATGCTGCCAAAAGACATGGATCACAAGATGGTTTCTATTGAGTGACCAATCAGACCTATCCACATATATATTACTGCACATGATACGCTATATTTTTTGTCTGTAGTATTCAACAAGAGATTACAATTAAATTCTCATTAAAGAGTAGTCTCTCTTATTAATTCAAAAACCAACAATTGTCTATTATACACCACATGATCGGCTGAATATTTTGTCTGTAACATTATTCAAATACTTCCATCATGAGCATGGGTAAATCAATATGATATAGAAAAAGAGTTAGATGCCTTGCCATGGAGCAGTAGTTTGTAGTCTTATAGTTCATTACTAATATGTAGTGAACTTGATCATCACTAAGTGCCCATTAGTTACTACCAGCCTGTCAAATTTTAAGTCAAGTCTGAGGGAAAGTTTCATCATCATCAGTCTGTTAGCATCCACCGTTGGACACAGAATTTGCCAGACACTTTGATCATAGGCATTGCGGAGCCAGGACTTTCTGAATTTGTCTAGCTCGTCACTCCATCTTACTTTCTTTCGGCTACAGCCTCGCACCTAATCTCCAGGGATCCATGGTGTGAGACATGATATCCAGCAGTTGTTTGCCATTTTTGTCACATGTCCAGCCCATTACCATTTGAGTTCTCTAACAGATTCTATGATGTCTCAGACTCCTGTCTTTTCTCTGATATACTGTGCTATCTAATTATCTCTCCACATGAGGTTGAGCATGATTCTTTCACATGCAAGTTGCATCGTTCCTAGTTTGAAGATCAATCTTTTAGTTAAGTTCCAAGTTTTAGCTCTGTATGTGACTATCGGTAGGATACATTGGTTGCATACTCTTCTTTTAGGGACTCGTAGGATTTTCTCGCTCCAAAATTGAAAATGCAGGGTTGGAGAAAGAAGACCACTGTATCTACCTAGGACAACAAGTTTTCGTGAAGTCATCAAAAGAAGTAGAAATAAAGTGAAGAATTATTCAGGGTAGAGCAAGCTTGACTTTCAAGATCAAGCAGGGAAAGTTTACATGGCCCATAAATAAATAAATAATTTGTCTCAACTGAAATACTTATGCAAAGATCGACTCATGCCTAAAGAAAGAAACTAATATAAAGTGTAATGAAATAGGATGACTTTGATCTCATTGTTTTACCTTTCCTGTTTCTAAGTGAACTAAACATTTCAAACAAACAAGGTTATGTCGGGGGTATACATTAACACCGTTGTCTTTGAAGCCAAAGAGGAATCTATTGGGGGTATTTATTTCCACTCAGTCCACCCCTGATAATAATTCAGTAGAATATTTTATTTTTGAATTAAGAAATATAAAAAAAATGATAAGAAAATCTTATTTTCAGCATCTGAGAAACCTGAGAAACTTTTGTTGCCTGAAAGAGAGTTGACTCGACTGAGTCTAGTAGTTGAGGCAAATCATTTATGCTAAGTATGACCTTGTTTCAGATTAAGTTGAATTCAGTGGAAAAAGTTCAAAGGGGGCTCATCAGTGACTGACCAAGTATCAAAAACCACCAATACAATTGTGTACTGAGTTTCATTGTCAGAAGATGCCAGGTTTATGAGGGGTAAGTACAGGGGGATACATGCTAACTGGACCCAGTGCGGTCCAAAGGACACCTAGGAGCTTTTGGCATGAAAATAGGATGACTAATAGAAAAGGAGAAGGGAGTCTGAAAGAATCCGTAGAACAACTGTTGGTTTTCTCTCAGAGGCCCTATACTTGTAGCCTTATGCCAGACTGAGTTGAGATTAGTGAATATCTAGGAAACAACCCATAGTGGGGGAGTTAGTAGAAAGCTCATTCTACAGACCAATATTAATGAGGTGCAGGGGCACCGAAAGTGAGTTCTGTGGAACCCCGGTGTTCCATGGAAGAATTTTGTGATTCTGATCATCAGTCTTTTATCGCCCATTGTTGGACATAGAACTTCCCCAAGGTTAACCACATCTTTATTGTGTGTGCCGTGAAGCCAATACTTATTGAACTTGTCAAGTTTGTCTCTCCATCTTGTATTCTGCTAGCTTTGGTTGCGCATGTGATCTCTGGGGATCCTTGTTGTGAGTTGTGCTGTCCATCGGTTGTCTGTCATTCTTGCAACATGACCTGCCCATTGCCATTTAAGTTTTCTAGTAGATTCTATGATGTCTCTGACTCCCGTCCTCTTCCTGATATACCGTGCTGTTTTGTGATCTTTTCATGTGCACGTTGCATGCTTCTCAGTTTGCGAGTCTGTCTCTAGGTTAGGTTCCATGTTTCAGCTCCATAAGTGACTATCGGGAGAATGCATTGGTTGTATACTCTTCTTTTTAGGATTATTGGGATCGACTTGTATTTGAAAGTTGAGCTTGCTCTGCCAAGGCCTGCCATACTGATCCTTTGTTTGAATTAATAAAACTTTTTGAAATATATTGAAAAAGAAAATGGTCACCATCTCAAAATGATAAATGATAAATAAATAATAAACAAATGATCCAATACACAGGACGCTGCACCAGATATTCAAATTCTATTATCTAATATTAAATCAAATTTTCAGAAGATACCGGAGTCCATGAAGCAACAACATACTTTGTAATAATTTGTTTTTGATAACAACAATTGAAAAAAGATTCTTTATTCTATTTTGATGTTTCTTTTATTAAATGCTTTCTTCATATAAATAGGTACTCTCTCTAAAACGATTTACGTTTCATTTAATATCTCATTGAAATTAGGGTCGGGAAGGTTGTCTATAAAATATTGGTATAGATTCCATGATTTTTAGATAAAATCATATAAGGGTTCGGTGACAAAAATTGTTTGTGAACCAGTGATGTAGTGAGTTCGATCATTACTGAATGACCAACAATTGTGGCCTTGAACCAAACAGTGCAAATCAATGAACAACTATTGGGTACCTTCACATAAAGCAATGTTTAGTAAGTTAGTCTCACTGGTCAGTACTATTGTGTCATGAGTCTGATTGTCACTGGATCCCCGGCACTTAAATTAATTAAATCAAACTTACCTTATTTTCTCCCCCTCTCCCTTCCTACCCTCTTATTGAACTACTGACTACAGTAATTAAACTAACTTTATTTTCTCCCCTCTCCCTTCCTACCCTCACTGAACTACTTGACTTTATTTTCTCCCTATCCCTGGTTCAACGGATTCAGAAGGTTGAGCCGCATCACTTGCTTTGGATGGGGGTGATATGCTCCAAGGGCAACTTCCCAGATATAACACCGAAAGATGACGACAATATCAATAAAACAATTCTATACATTGGCACCTACGATGTCAGAACAGTTCCTCCAGACATGCACCGATCTGATCTGGAGAATCAAAACAAATGGGACATTGTCAGTATTAGTGAAATGCAAAGACCCTCGGAAGAACTGATCAAACTGAAGAGCAAGCACCTTCTGTGCAACTAAGGAAAAGGGAAAACAAAGTGGAATCGGTTCTCTAATTCATAAAAAAAGTCAAAGACAATTATGTAGGATTAAAAGCCATCTCAGATTGCATAGATCTCAGATCCCACTTCACAGTCAACCAAGGAGGATAGACAACATCTATGATGACTTGAACTACATACTCCAAGATACCAAAACACTTGAATATTGTTATAGTGGACTTCTATGCTCAGGTAAGGCAAGGTAAGGTAATAAAAGTTACGCTGGCCAGTTCAGATACAAAATACGTAACAGAAGAAGAGAAGATCTAGTAAGTTTTGCAACAACAGACTGGTTCAAAATCATGAACACCTTCTTCAAGAGGAAACCCAGCTGAAAACGGACTTGGAGGAGCCTGAACAATGAAATCGATTATATATCCTGGTAGACAAGAAAGAGACATTATCAAAGACATCCAAGTCCTTAATCAAGTTAATATAAGGAAATGAACCATAGAATGGTAAGATGCAAAATAACACCGAGAAAGAATGCAAGAAAATGTTCCACTCATTTGTCCCTTCAAACTCAATCTGAAAAAAATATATGAACTTCTCACCAAAATAGAAAAAAAACAAACAAACTGAACAACATAACTTCTCCAATTGAAGTTACCAGTATGTTTAAGCCAAAGAGCCAAAAAACACCATCAGCAAATTCTTGGAAGAAACAAAGAATCTCATAGAAGAATGCAGAAATCTTAAGCCACCATCTACAAGATTGGAACACCTCAATCATAATGCTGTTATAAGAAAATGGGAACCAAAAAGATCTAAATAATCGCAGACCAATAAGCCTACTTTATACCAAAGTGAAACCCTGGATGAAAATTAATTATAGGAGCAAGCAGGCTTCAGAAGAAGCTACTTGACCATCAACATTCAGTAAATCGACTAAAAGAGAAAGTGGCAGAATATAAAATGCCACTTGTTGTAGAATTTGTTGACTTCAGGAAGGCCTGTGACTAAGTGGAAATCCCCAGTCATTGATGCTAGTGTACAAGGTACAGACCCCGTAAGTCAGATTCTGGCAACACATTTACTGGAACAGCAGTTTCAGTATCAGGATATAAAGACTCTGAGCCCTTTCAGTTCGAAAAAGGAGCAAGACAAGGAGATACCAGCTCACCTAAACTCTTCACAGGCTGCCTCGAGATCTTCCATGACTGAGACTGGGAAAATTAAGGAATCAGAATAGACGACAAATTCCCAAGTTACCTCAGACTTGCTGAGAACCTTAATGATTTCCAGATAATGCTAGAACTGAGTGAGGAGAGCAAGAAAGTAATTATCTACAAGATCTCCAGTAAAACGAATGTCATGTACAACAAACATATTAAGGACAAAGACACAAAAATTAGAATAAAAAAATGGAACTGAAAAAAAGGACACCACTACTAGGATAATGAACCTTTATGAACTCTCCGAAAGAAGAAATCAAACAAAGAATCACTCCAGGTTGGCAAGCTTGACCGTTCAAAAACAAGAAAATACCACTAGTCCTAAAAAGGAAGATGAACAACCAGTGCATCCTCTTGATAGTCACCTATGGAGCTGAAACATGGAACCTAACCAAGAGATTGACCCTCAAACCAAGAACCATGCAATGTGCATAAGAGAATCATGGTCAACATCACACAGAGAGATGAAAAAAACAGCATGGTATATTAGAGGAAAATCCAGAGTCTAGAATAACATAGAAGCCATATGGAGAATAATGGCAATGGGCTGATCATGTAGCATGAATGGAAGACTTCATGATTCACAACTTGGATCCACAGAGATCATACATGCAAAACTGTGCCAGGCAGATAGTAAACCAATTAGACAATTTCAGAAAGTAGTGGCACAGTGACGTCCAGGATAGAGATATCTTGCGAATCCTGGGGAAGGTCTATTTCCATCGATGGATGCAAAAAGACTGATGATGATAAGTATATGTTTATTTAAAAAGCAAGGTTATAAGTGATTGTGTGCAAATATTCAGTTTTTTCCTCAAAAGAATAAATAAATTGAAATTTCCATCCACTCCAGTTGAGTACTGGTCAGAACAAACCATATTATAATTTTGCTCTTTCTTCAGGCATTATAAATGTTTCATTTTGTAATGTTAAGAAAGATAATTTTCAAAAAAAAGAAATAAGATATTTATTCTTGTTTTAATGTTCCAAAACATTCACTCAAATTCTCCATTCATTTTTTATCTTTTCTACGAATGAAACATCTGAAAACATTCATCCAAATTCTCCATTCAATTTTTTTTTTTTTACAAATAGGATAAATATTTAAAAACAATAATTTAAATTCTCCATACGTTTCTTTAAGGAAATGGGCCCTCCAATAAGCGATTGCTGAAGTTTTTGATGCAGTTTCGTTCCAGTAAATTTTTTTTCCATTCTTAACCTTCATGTAATTTTAAAACAAAAGATCTCAATAGATTATATAACTTGGAAAATTGAATCATCCTGGTAAATATTGGTGAATCATTGATAGTGAATCTTCTAGGACCAATGATATATAACTTATTAATGGTATAGATAGATTTGTTTTTATTTCCAGATAAGGCACAAGATCACAGTTTCAAATAGAAAACTGATGTGTGTGTATATATATATATATATATATATATGACTGCAAGAATTATTTTTCAGCATGAGTGATCCCTGTGTTGACTTCTATCAGGCAATTTGATTGAAAGACAATACACATCATTCTTTTATTAAAGTAAAGAAATAGAAACTTATGTGTCCGGCATCTTTTGGCAACATGCCATGTTGAGGTGATCGATAAAAAAACTTGGAAAAAAGGTTATCAATAATAACTTACTTCTCTCAACTTTTGTTGGGCAGTGATCACTAAAAGAGTCCAATTTTGAAAAAAAACAAAAAAAACAAGCATTAATGCTGCTGGACACATACTAAGGGACTAATTTAGCATAGACTTACATTGTGAATTGACACCCAAACTAAAATCTTGGGGGGGGATTTCAAAATTTTCTTTTCTAGATATAATGAGGGGTAAATGTTCAAAATTTCAGCCCTCTAGCTTGATTGGTATGGCCTGTACATGTGAAAGATAGCCAGCTAGACCAAGGTAAAAAGTGGAGAAACAGATTTGATCGAGGGTTTCTGATATAATCAAAGTGTGCCATTCTTAAGATCGACAATGTGAATCAACAGTCGGCAAAACAAATGCGGGAGAAAATCCAATTTTTAGCTTGGTATGTTTTATGCACACATGCATATAGAGATTAACTTAGCTCTAGCATACGTAGATGTAGATGAAATAAGTTGATCATATAATTATACATATCTGTACCTTGCAAAAATTAATCAGTGTAGCCTGTGCATATACCATAACTAATTATCTAAAAATTGTTTTAAATTATCTTAAAAAATTTGATATTTTATCTAAATTTATTCAAAAGATATCAACACAAGATTTGGGCATTGTTGTTCCAAAATGGCCATAGAAACACAAAGAAGCACTTTTTTGAAAAAACAAAAAAAAATGTTTTTTGATGGGCCTCATGGTGCACTTATGTAAAATTGCATGGTTGTAGCCCCAGAAATGTGACCAAGAGTGCCCTGGAGACATATACACATAGATGAGCAAAGGGAAATGAGTAATCTGTAGCCAACTTGGCTGGTTGATCAGGTGATTTGTGGGGCTACAATGATTGATAGATATATATATATATATATATATATATATACATACATATCTATCTACCAACCGCGGATTGTTCACCACAGGCCAGCCCTATCATTGAAATACTTCCACAAAGTAGCGGCAGACCCCCATAGCTATCTTGCATCTGCCAGAAGACAGACCTTCCTGTCAAACCTACAACCTTGGAATCCTGCTCCTACTCATGCCACCTTGGTGGAACACAGGATGCTAACCCTTGGCTAAAATCCTGGGGTTGACCCTGTGCAAGTTAGCCTTACTTTAAAATTCCATGGCTGAGGCTGGAGGAAAAATCTGCCCATAGGCCCTGCTGTTGATGGACCCACTGCTGTGGAAATCTCTACCAGGAATCTTTGTTCTGAAAAGCCAAGCCATTCATATATATATATATATATATATATATATATAATAGCTTGATGAATCAATTCTGTAAGTCCTTAGCCACCTAATTATCTAATCTAATTATCTTAATTATCTAATCTAATTTTCTAATCATCTTTTTTCTGATCTTTATACGTCTTTGGTTGCTGAGAAAGCACCTTTTTGAAATATTTTGCCGCCACATGCGCTGAATTATGACATAAATAAACTCAAAAGTATTCACAGACGCCATATCTGGGGGGAGTCTTATTTATCAGCAGAATTTTTATCTATTTATTATTCATTTGAGAGCAGACTTCAAAGCTTGTCTGGCTAAGCAGCATAATCAAATAAAGAGCTCCAATGTTCTAGGTGTAAACATCTATCATCAATTTATACATACTTTATTAAGTTGATAAGTGATGATAGCAGAGTTCAGACTGGTAATTTACCTCATCAGCAGTTGGCTCAATGATTTTTCTGCCCATGACAGCAAAATATGAAAATAGCCATTGATAATGATAAGAAACATATGTAATCCCATTATTGAATTTTTAGATAACAGTTTAAAATCTATAAAATTTGCTTTTGAATCTACTGAACCAAAAGTGAGAGTTGGCAGTTGTTTTGGTTCGCCAAGAACTTCACCACAAGTCTATCGTCATCAGTCTTTCATTGGCTGTTGCTGGACATAGAACTTCCCCAGGATTCACTACATCTCCCTATCATGGGCATCGTGAAGCCAATACTCATTGAACTTGTCTAGTTCATCTTGTATTCTGCTGGCTTTGTTTGCGCATTTAATCTCTTGGGATCCATGCTGTGAGTTGTGAAGTCAAGTGGTTGTCATCATTCTTGCAACATAACCAGCCCAATGCCATTTGAGTTTTCTAATATATTCTATGAATTTTCGTCGGATTCCTGTTTTCTCCCTAATATACTGTGCTGTCTTGTGATCTCTCCATGTGAGGTTGAGCATAATTCTTTCATGTGCACATTGCAGGCTTCTCAGTTTGTGGGTCAGTCTCTTGGTTTGGTTCAGCTCCACAGGTGACCATCAGGAGAATACATTGGTTGTATACCCTACTTTTAGGACTAACGAGGATCTTCTTGTTTTTGAAGGTTGAACTGGCTCTGCTGAAGGCTTGCCATCTTAGAGTGATTCTTCACTTCATTTCTTTTTTTTCTGAGGATTTCAAGTTACGGCCGAATAGCATTGGGCACATTATTTCTTATATGATCGCTAAAATTGAGCAACATCAAGCATAGTCAGTACCTTGATGCGTGACCGTCTTGGAAATACCAGCAACTCGGGATCACGTACATAGCTTCCATGGCTGTCCTTTTAATCTCTCTAAAGAGGAGACCAATCTCTACACCCTACTTAAAAACAAAAACCAAATGCAATCCCATAACCCCTTTGCAATCAGCTAGAGTTGAACAAATGAATGACACGTCTATCAAGTGCACTCCAGATACAAATTGAAGCTAGATACAATTTCTTGCTTATATACACAGAGGATGCTGTTTGTAATATCAACGGATAATGTTATCAAATGGTTATTGTTATCAAAATCAGTTGGTCCCAAACACTTAAAAATGAAAAATTAATATGAATTTTTTCATTCATTTTAAACTATGAAAAGTTGTTACCTCTGCAAATAAGTTGGACATAGGTTATGTATTCACCGATATTTTTCTGTTTCTTTGCCCGTTTGCACATTCCAAAAGTTCATCATGAATCTCAATGATAAATTGAAGAAGGGTGGGTCATGGGTCAAGGAGTGATTGATTCAATTTTGGGGGATATAAGGATTTGTTTTTTCATTCTTGCTAACATTGTGAATAAGGATATTCTTTACAGCTTAACAGATGTAATAACACAATGTTGTCATCAGGAATGAATATGATGAACTGCATTATACCTGTTTTTCAAGCTATAGATAAATTGTCTCAGATGAATGATTATCATATACTTTTGTCATCATATAGTTTTAAATTTGTAACGTGAAAAAATACTATTCTTAACTAATACTCAGCTATATACATTTACATTAATTAAGTAATGTAAGTAATCTACTCAAAAAGACATCTGTGAAGGATAACAATTCTGGAATTATTTCTAGGAATCAAATTATTTCTATTACTATTCGAACAATAGAATTGAAATTCTAAAATACTAAAGATCTGAAATACTTCTCAATTTGGGAAGCTTTTTTTTTGTTTTTGTATAACTTCAGATTCTTTCAGGCTATTAAGAAAAAACTCATTCAGAAAATGCATCAAATTCAAATTTTGACCTAATCAGTCTAATAATAGTTTTATCCAAAAAAAAAAGTAGGCCTTCACTAAATATATCCTTTCATGCCCCCCCCTCCATCTTTCTTGAGTAAGACCTTTTGCACCCAACTGGAAAGTGGAGGAGTTGTATTGAAAGCACAACGAAAAATGATAAATATTTAATCGAAATATGACCCGTTTGAAGCTACTACCTTTTTTCAATTATTCGTACCTGTTAATATGCAATCTCAATAAAAAATCTCCTTGTTTCATCATCATGAGCCTTTTAGCATCCGTTATTGGACATAGAGCTTCCCCAAGATTTGCCAGACCTCCCATTCATGGACATTACAGAGCCAGTCCATTCTGATTTGTCTATCTTGCCATGCTATCTTACTTTCTATTGGCCATAATTTTGTGAAAGATCTCTAGGGATCCATGATGCAAGTCGTGATGTCCAACGGTTGTCTGATATTCTTGCAATATATCAAGCCCATTGCCATTTGAGTTTTCTAACTGTTTCTATGACAACTGAGACTCCTGTAATATGATCTCTCTATATGAGGTTGAGCATGATTCTCTCATGTGCACATTGCATAGTTCTCAGTTTTTTTTTAGTGATCACAAAATCAGTTGAAGTACAAATTATTGTTTCCCTATTATTGAACCTTTCAATATGAATATGAAGTTCAAACTGATTGATAAGATGATAATCTTCCTATCCCAGATAAATTAATGATAATGGCCTCATCACTTCACACCATTTCAGTTTATGAAAAGTTTTTATAGGAATGTTCTCACTCTTAATAGCAGAGGAAACCAGTAATTTAAAATTCAAATGAAGGGGAGAGTTTGATGTTTCAAAAATATTAATCAATTAGCTGCCGGCTATTTAGGCTTATTTTTCTTGCAGAAATCAACTTTTGGATTCATGAACCACTTGAAAACGCTGTCAAACACTTCAATGAATAGAATTGAAAAAACGGAACTCTTCTGTGAATTAAATTAAAGAAAAAATTACCAAAAAGTGCCAAGGAAGTAATTTTTATTTGAAATTATTCCTCTTGATTCAACTTTTAAATTCTCTGAAAATGATTTTAAGAGTCAAGTCTAAATTGAACAAAACCTATTTTGTATCTTTGTTCATGATTTATTCTAAAATTCTACAATCAATATTTCATATCACAACTAGCGTATATTAGTGAAACTTGGACAATATATCATCAAGTCAGACAACTCAATATAATTCAACAATGTCATCTCAGGGCCATTATGAAGATGAAATAGGATTGTTACATCAGTAATGAATAAGTACAGCCAAAAGCAGACAAGGAAGAGTAAAGCTTGTCACAAACCGTCTATGGTGGTTAGACCATATGTCCAGAATGGACAATGACAGACCAGTAAAAGCCTTGCTATATGGCGAATTGACTGATGGAACCAGACCATGGGGCATCTTGAATTATGCTATAGAGACACATGCAAAAATACTCAGGTGTTGTCCTAGACCACAGTAGATAATCATAACAAATGGAAACAATTAATTCATCACACTTATGCCAAAATGTCAATAGGAAAAAAATTGATGAATATGAGAGAAAAGTAACAAAAGAAGGAGAAAGACGATAACAATAATAAACTTTTGAACTTTTTGAAGCTGCTATTTACAAACTGTGATGTAAGTCGACAATTTCTAAGGAGGGAGGAAATTTCATGTTAAGAAAAAACTGAATAAATTGCCACTTTTGTAGGTAATTAAGTGATAAGAGAGAGTGGTTAAAGAGAGACAGCATTCGTAACAAAGACAGAAAGCTGTTATCTTGATAAGAAGGGGGGATATAAGAATAAAGAAAAAGAAATTATTTCTTTTTTGGCACAGGTCATATCATTCCTTTTAAAAAAAAAAAATCCTTGTAATAAGAATTAGATTACAAGAAAGGAAGTAGAGAAGGAAGAAATAAAGAACAACAAAAAAAGACAAAACAGTGTTTATAACTAATACATTCATTTCACACTTTTTATATATATATATATATATATATATATATATATGCACACACACACACACATATATATATATATATGCACACACACACACACATATATATATATATATATATATACACACACATACGTACACACAGTCTAGAGAGCTTTACAGCTTTGAACATTAAACACATTAAAAAAGTTTCAAAGATTTTTTTGTGTCACTTCAGTCACTTATTTCCCCAATATCTATCAATGTAATTTATTTTATTTTCTTCAGTGTTTTTTCATGTTTTACATATAGTTTGTTATTTTTTATATATATATATATATATATATATATACATATATATATATATATATATATAGATAGATAGATAGATAGATAGATAGATAAATGAATAAACAAACTTTTTCCTTTGTCAATGAATGATACTTCGTTTATGATATTTTTATTTTCATTTTTGGTGCAGTGACTATTTTTTGCTTCAGACGTTTTAATGGGGATTAACTTAAAAATCAATTGGAAATAAATATTTTTAATATTATTAAGATTTTTATCACGGTAACCAACTTTTGCAGATGTTGCCAAATGCTGTCAAAAATTGTACAATCAAAATCGCAGGTTTAGAACAGTGTCTCTCCTCCTTCTTATTTTGTTTATGTTTGCAGTCATTGAACATGTTGTACATGTTTCGAGTTTAAGGCGTATCTAGATGAGTGTATTGTTTTATAGACATATGATCTGCACTAAAGTCTTAAATGAAATCAAAGCACAAAGACATATTCCAAGCAATCTGATACTTCTTTTCTCTCCGGAGATTTCTTTCAAGAAATAGATCCATACCAACACACAACTATTTCTATTCCAGCTCAAAATATCCATCCCTCGTTCAAATATAGGCTTTCTAAGAATATCAACTTGAATGATAAATTACTATTTTGGGAGGTTTTTGTTTTCCCATTTCAATTATAACGATTCTAGGAACAGTTAATGACCATTATAAGTTTCTTCGTATACAGAAAGATAGCTCTAAAATAGACAATCAAATGTATAAATGAAATTTCCTTCCTGTGTCTGTCAGCTCATGAACAAACAGATATTTTTTGTAAAGCTTTTACAAATAGATATTTTATGGGGAAAGTGAAAGTTCAATATCTTTGTTAATACTGTTTAAATAAAGGGTTGATTGACTAGTAATCTAGTGTTTCTGTTTCATTGGACAACTTGAAATTTATAACTAAAGGCTTATAATGAAAATATATGAAAGAAATTGCATCAGTCAATAATTGAACAGCTGTTTCGTCAAAATTTGAAGACATGTAAAGAAATTCCTTCAAAGAATAACTATGGTCAGAATAAATTCCTTTTATGACATCACTGGTGTTTTCCACTGGAAAACATTTGAAATAAAGTAAACGGAGAATCTCAATGTAATTGATAATCCCCATCAAAATAAGACCCAAAAAAGACAAAAAGGCTTTTTTTCCATAAGTTTAAAAAAAAAATTTTAGAACGGGTCTAGTGGAATACTGATAGCATTTTCCAAGTTTGTAGACAAAATGGTATGGCCAGGAGTGCTGGAATTCACAGACTCATATAAAAAAGGATAAAAACCATTGCCACTTTTGGTCATTCAACAAGTCTATTATTTCATAATAGTAAAACAGCATTAAACAATACTACTAAGATTTTTAAGTACTGTCAATTAAGTTATACAATGTTAAAGAGTGATACTGTGGGCTTGTTGTAAGGTTATTTACTAAGCTTAGTTTCGTTTAGCACAAAGCTACAATAGTAGAGTACTAGCAGGGTTTACGCTCTGGCCATAAGCAAATTGGTCCATGAGACAAGTTTGAGGATCATCACAAATGGTGCTGAAAATGGATTATCTCACTAATTCCCTTGGGAAAGGCATGGATCCATTGTTATTTCATCCAACTAGGGCTAAAATAGCAAGGTAGACAGGGCCCTCAGGTGTTGGCAGGCCACCAGTTTTTTGCATAACCGTACAATCGTCTGAGTTGGATGGCACATTAAGAAACATATTTCACTTGGGTATCTTTTCATATCAGCATGCTGATATACATAGTCATCCCCCTTATCAATTTTCAATTGTAAAGGTTGAGAACTAATAAAATCACAACACCAGCAATTCTGTAACAGGAGTGAGACAGACAATATACCTGTATTGAACATGTTCAAGGCTTCAAATACATGTTTGTGTACTTAGAAAAATTCATGAAGCAAATTTGGGGGAGAGTAACAGCACACTAATAAACTGCATGCTTCTCAGTTTGTGGGTCTGTCTCTTGGTTAGGTTCCATGTTTCTGCTCCATAAGTGACTATCAGGAAGATGCATTGGTTGTATACTCTTTTTAGGATTATTGGGATCGCCTTTTTTTTGAAGGTAGAGCTTGCTCTGCCAAAGGCTTGCTATCTTAGGGTGTGTGCGCATGAGAGAATCGTGCTCAATCTCACATGGAGAGATCACAAGACAGCACAGTATATCAGGAAGAAAACAGGCATCTGAGACATCATGGAATCTATTAGAAAACTCAAAAGGCAATGGGCTGGTCATGTTGCGAGAATGAAAGACAACCAATGGACATTACGACTCACTACATGGATCCCCAGAGATCACAAGTAAAACCGAGGCCAACAAAATACAAGATGGAGAGATTAACTTGACAAATTCAGAAAATACTGGCTCCGCGACGTCCATGAGAGAGAAATATGGTGGATCCTAGGGAAGGTTTATGTCCCGCAATGGACGTTAAAAGACTGATGATGATGATGATGTATATACTGCAACACATGATGTGAGAACCACGGATTAAAGAAATGAATCTCAGATGAATATCTAAATATGTTTTATCTCCATGGTTGATAAAATAGAAGCAAAGATCCTGAATCACAAAATTTAACTTTGACAAGTTTAATAGCTAACATTTACTATAAGTCCAGTACCAGTGCTGTTTCTAAGCAGTTTTTGATCCTCAAAAAACAATAAAAATGAACAGCTGTTGCAGTTTCTTTAATAAAAATCACGATAAATAGTACCATCAAATGTTTGGCGCATACATACTGTGTTTTCAGATACCAGCAATGCGATATTTATGTCTGGTAAGAAGCAGTTAGTGCAGTCACATTAAGTTTACATAATGAGCGATATCACAGTTCTGTTTGGCAGATTGATAATAGAAAATCTCACAGTTGACTCATTATTTATAATCAATTACAGACTTTAATACTCAAAATCTGATACTGCTGATCAAAATTTCAAAATGCTGACATTTTCAGTTCAGTTGCTCACTGCCTACCCAGGAGTTGAAATTACCCACTGATAAGGGATTTTGCCCAGATTCAGAAACTCAGTGTGGCAGCACGGACGTGTACAAGAAATAATCACTCAACGTGATGAAATATCAAGGCCACACACTAATTTCAAAAGCATCACAGAAAGGAAAAGAGGATTCAATCATAAAACTATGTGGCTAAAAAAGCATCCATCATTAACCAAGAGATAGACCTACAAACTGAGAAATATGCAACATGCGCAAGAGAAAATCATGCTCAACCTTATATGGAGAGATCACAAGACAGCACAGTACATAAGGAAGAAAACGGGAGTCCGTGACATTATAGAAACTATTTAAAAACTCAAATGGCAATGGGCAGGCCATGTTGCAAGAATGAAAGACAACCGATGGACATCATGTCTCACAACATGGATCCCAAGAGATCACATAAGAAACCACGGCCAACAGAATACAAGATGGAGAGATGAACTAGACAAATTCAGGAAATACTGGCTCTGCGACGCCCATGATGAAGAATTGTGGTGAATCCTGGAGAAGGTCTATGTCCAACAACAGATGTTAAAAGACTGATAATGATGATATCACTCTGGGCATCATTTTATTGCAGGTTTATTAGAAGAGTACAAGGTGTACAAACTGGTACATAAATGAATAAATAATATCTAATTAATAATAATGAATAAATGATATCCGTATCTCACATCAATGAATCATTGTAGCCCAGGCATGTACCCAGACTAATTATCTTGAAAAATTATCTAAAATAATGGATGTTTTCTATCTAAAAATATCTAAAATAAATAGATATTTCATCTAAAAAACACCAGTAGAAGATTTGGGCATTGTTGGTCTAAAATGACAATAGTGACACAAAAAAAGCACTTCATTAAGGAAAAAAAAAAGGTTTACTTAGGCAAATTTTTGAGATTATAGCCTCAAAAATACAACCATGAGTGCCTAAAGACACACACAGACGAGAAAAGGGAGAAGAATCTGTAATCCATATAGCTGGTTGGTCTGGTGGGCCATTTGTGGGACCACAGTGATTTGATGATTAAGAAAAATCAATAAATACTAAGTGCAAAATCAAATCTTTTTACTACACTCATTTTCTTATAAGTAACCGACTTTTGTTTGATAAACTTTTAGCAAAAAATCAATGATTGTCTTGAAAGTAAAAATATTTTCTGCACACTTCACGGCTTGAGTTGCTTGCAAGCTCTGGGGTATTGCACAAGCCATGAAAACACTAGAGGAAACACTGTCCACAACCTCACCCACAAGAAAACTTCTGCTACCCTGACTCCATAAAAGTACATAGTTATCACAAAATGTGTGAAGCAAAAATCTACCTCAACTTTCTCTGCCTACACAAACTTTTCAAGCTTTTACTGTTTACAAAGTCAACAACTCCAGCACAAGAATCGCATTCTTCAAAGCATTGGTGGGGAGCCACATGACATATGGTAGGCAAATCTTGAAAAACAATTTCAAAAGATAGAATTGGTGTACGTAGAATATGCGTACAGGATAGATAAGAACACTTGAAGACTCCCAGGAAAGGAGATGCAATGTTGAATGCTATCAAACTTTTCAAATTGATAAGTTTTTATTAATCAACGATTCTTTTAAACTTCAGACTTTTTGGTACTGAACAACCATGGCCATCAGAGATAGCAAAGGATTCATTTTTTTTATGTATGTGCTCGTGTTTGTGTATGTGTTTAAGGACTTGGAAATCATCATCAGTACATAGTGCTCCATAAGACCTTGAAAAGTTTGGGGTTTTTTTTTCACCTTTTCGGGGCCTTATTCTGATATATCTATTTGCTGGCACGTTCCAGCATCCCTCGTCATACTGTGGTCCACAAACTTGAAAATTGGCATCAGTAATCCATAAGACTACTCCCTCAAATTTTTTCTTCTGATTTTCAGAAAAAAAGGTTTTCCAGATCATTTATTCGACCTTATTCTAGGGTTTGTTTGTTTGTTTGTGTATTCCAGCCATCGTGGCCATACAGTTTTATCGACAAACTTGAAAATTGCCGTCAGTACTCTATCAAACTCCTAAGAAAGTTTTTTTCTTTATTTTTCAGAAAAAAAGCTTTCAAGGGCCACATTCTGACAGTTTATCAATTTGTGCTTTTCAGTGCTACTAGCAATACCATCTACAGTCTTGAAAAATACCATCAGTACTCCACCAAATCCCTTCTAAAAATGAGGAGATGCTGTTTACATTCTTTTACATCATGTCTGGTATCCTTCCTGGCAGGAGATTGAGATATCTTCAGTTCAATTCCCTTCATTTGGATAAAAGAATCCTGTTGAATTATTTTATATATATATATATATATATATATATATATATATATATATATATATATATGTGTGTGGATAAAAATGACAATTGGAAAATTAACAGAAAAACTCAAGAGATAGGTGTTATATCTCAAAATTTTTTATTATTATTCCATGGGCTTATTTTGATGCACTTCGACGGGTCCAGCCATCTTTTTCTGAAGAAAATTTTTGCGACGGATAAAATATGCTGTTTACATGTTCGATGCTGGAGAGGAGAATGTGAATTTCAGCATCAAACATGTTAACAGCAAATTTTTCTCTGTGAACCGCCACAAATATTTTTCACTGAAAAAGATTAATGGCCCCGGTCAAATTGCATTGAACTACGCCCACGGAATAATAATGAAAATTTTAGATGTAACATCTATCCCTTGAGTTTTTCTGTTCACCTTCCAATCGTCATTTTCATCTAAATTCTGTCGGATCACGTCACATCAACAATACAAACACACACATATATATATATATATATATATATATATATATATATATATATATATATATATATATATATATATATTGTTGTCAGAAATGCTTCCATTAAATTCTGACCAGTGACAATCTCTCTTTTTCTACCTGAATTTCAGTACATTTTAATACTTAAAAAGCTAAATTTGCAACACTAATTCATTTTGTCAAAATGTAACCTTCTGGTGAGGTGTCATGATTTGAAAGGTTTTTAATATCTATTTCTCTCTTCTTGCTGGACAAGTCTCTCTCCATCCCCATGGTTTTCTCTTCATTTCTTCAAGAATTATGAGGATCAGTTTTGAAAAAGTTGGGCGTGCTGGTTCTAGACACCCCCCCTGACTCCACCAGTGGTGGTAACCTAAAACCTTATACTTGAACTGTTATTTGACTGCCCTTCTTTTTTGCACATATTGTAATCAGTGGATAGAATTTTAGAGCCTTCCTCCTGAGGAAGTGCAAAAAAAGTCATATATATGATTGAAAATTCAGTCAAAAAGAGTGATATTAATTCAAGAATACTCAATAAAAATCATCATTTGACCAACGTCTTTCAGCAGCATTGAACCCCCCACAAAAAATATATTTAGGAGGGAATTTGAAACAAACAAAAACAAAAAAGCCCTATTTTTTCCCTAGACATAAGGATTAAATATTTAAATCTTCAGCCTGTACGCATGATACATAACCAGACCAACTTAAAAACTGAAAAAAAACAATGTTTTTTGGATAACAGTTTCTAATTAGTACATGGAAAAAAGTTCTCTTTTTATGAAACTTCTGATCAATAGCGCAAAAAAAAAAATAATAAAATAAAGCCACTTATCTCTAATGGAATTTCACTTCCATTTCTATGAAGACCACTCCCCCCACCAGCGACCTTTCTATTAACTCTCCAAGGGAAACATCCTTGCACTAGCTTGACAATGTTCAAATCATAAAGAAGTTAACAGACAGAAATTTACACCTCTGATGACGTAATATTACAAGAAGAAAAAAAAAAGAAAAGAAATATCAATACTCACAGCTAGAATAATAAACCTGTTCACTCTCACATTAAGAAGAGAAAAAAACCTCCTTTCCAATGATCTAACATCAACAGAGAATAGAATCAGCCCTCATGCCATTGATCGTATGGTGAATGCATTTCTAAGATTCCTTTTGGCTGTAAACACAATCGATCATATAATTCAGGCAAGATTTTCACAGTTCTGCCGATTGGAAAAAATTGCTTTTAGTTACCCAACTTCGAACAATGTAACTAAAATGCATGGCTCAAGTTGGTCCTTTCCAGGTAAATGTACATTACGCGGACAACTTAGAAATCATTACATTTTATCAATGGTACCGAGAACCTACATCAACAAGACTAAAAAATGTATGGAAAGTAACGTTTATCAGTACCTCAACTGCAAGTATTTTAGTATTAATACAATTTCTTGTACCAATTGTTGTGCTACTTACACTAGACAATCTGAGAATACACTTGGGAAATGGTCCAATGACCAACGCAAGAACTGGAGGGGTTACGACGGGTCTAAACAAAATGACTCTAGCTCTTTTGAAACATCCTTCCAGTAAACACTAAAGTTTGCTCAAACCAGATCCAGGTAACATTCTTGGAAGGATGTATTGCCAAAGACCTCGATTTGCATGAAAACCACAGGAAAGAGCCTAGGATCCTTTCTCTCTTGATATTGCTCTAACAGTATTGCTAGTGCTTATGTGAATTCATTTTTAAAGTGGCTGGAATTTTTTGCTACTTCATGGTGTCACTTCAGACGGATAATGTGGTTAGGCTGGTTTTGCCACTGCTGTTTGGAATTACAGCGTTTTGAACACGATTTGGAGGAGTATTATTTTTTATGCAGGATTCAAATTGTGTCTCAAGGGTTGCTTGCATCCTCGTCGTGTTTTTGCCAAATTTTGCACAGAGTTCACAACTGATTTTTCCAAATATTGAATGTATCTGGAAATTTTATTTTAAATGTTTTCAATGTCATAAAAAGCCAAAATATTTTTGTTTTCTTTTAAATATGTTCTAAGGTGAAACATTAATATTCATTCATCAAATTGAATTGCATGTTACAAAATTGAAATTTTTGACTTTATTTCATTCAATTCCATTCAAATAATGAAGATCAAATGATTCATTCATTTGAAACTATCATGTGATATATAAACTTATATAAAGATCATGTATATTCTACTTCAGAACATATAAAGGGCTCCATGACAAAACGTATTATATCCAAATTTTTTGAAATGAGAAACAAAGGAAACATGTTAATCGTGTATAATGTATTCTTCAACAAAACAAAATTTTCTCTTCATCTATAGGAAGGCTCGAAATGAGTTTTGTAGGTAAAGTAAGGCAAACACCAATAGATTGCACTCTGGAGAAACAAACTAGCGGGGTTACCTCATTTTTTTTCAAATTTGGTCATGGAGCCCTTCATAATTATTTAGTGAAGCTTAGTATAACACAAGGCCAAAGACCCCCGTGAAGATCAAACTCAGTCATAATGGTCAGTATCACAAGCTTGTTAACCATTACTATATAGATTGTGAAACTAGAGATTCCATGAAATTAATGTAATATTCAGGGAATTCACAAAATCACTAGTTTCACAATCTTACTCTATCATATACAAACATAGATTGTAATCATAGCAGATACTATTTATCAGGAAACCCCCGGACAGTGTTACCGAAAACTTATCCAATAGTTCTTGAACTATTCTATCCTAATTAAATTTCTACATGTCTATTTTCAAAGTTGATAACTTGTCATAGGTCATGCCCGTAGTCACAGTAACATTCCGAGAGAAGAAACTTAATTTACCATTTTCTGCTTACTTGCTAAGTCTTCAGAATCAAAAATCAATCAATAATGTTTATTTCAGGCAGAGATATGTTTCATTAGATATTTATTGTTTTTCTCGGGATTTCCAATTCATTTAATGTTCATTTATTGAATTCAATAGCTAGAAGTGTTTGTGAGAATATTCCGGTTTCCTTTCTGTCTTTCATGAATTTTAATATTACATTATTAGTTTCTCAATGCAGTCACTCTCAAGTTACTGGTGAAAGTTTATGAAGTTATGACCACAAGTAAACTTTCATAAAATCTAATGTTTCGAGAAAATAACATTGTAACCTTTCAGAGGGGTTTTGAAAAAAATCACTTAACATTTGTTCTAGAAATCGTCTCTTCTACATCTAATGAAATTAGGTAAGCTGAATTGTGGTTTTATATCACTCACTGATCGAAACCAACAAAATCTGGTTGTCACACGGTACTGCTCAGTCGGACTGGGTTAGTGGTAATCAAAGCCTAGAAAACACACTCGACTCCAGAATCATTATTAGATGAAGGCTTTGTTTATTGGCATAACAGTACATGTGTGAAATTATAGTATGTAAATCATATTTGCATATGTGTGTGTGTGTATATATATATATATATATATATATATATATATATGTGTGTGTGTGTGTGTGTGTGTGTGTGTGTGTGTGTAAACATCATTTTTTTAATAAAAGAACTTTTGACCATTCATGGATGTCCCTTGTAAGCAAAAACTAATAATTTTGGCAAAACTAGTTATTCTAGACCAGGGCTTCTCAAAGTAGGTGTTAGGACCCCTTCTAGGGGTAAAGTAAAGAATATTGGGGTCTTCAGATATATTTGAAACTTTTTTTTTCTCTATTCATTGTAGAATGTCTCAATGCTATTCACTAGTTATTTAAAAAATAAATTTTGTTTTGCAATGTGTTGGTAATTTTGATAATAAACACAATAAGACTTATAGATTATAAACAGTACATTGTTGTTCAGATTAGATTAGATCAGATACTCATATTTGAAACTCCTATCTTCAATGAGTCAGATCTCTTATATGATGGATCTTGTTTTCAAAAGCCTGATGAAACTAATATTTGTTTGAGTTTCTTGTTTAGCCAGCTTGATTGTAATATTATCCAATAGCTTTGCAATGTTTATCCATGGGTCACGGTAATGGCTGGTTTCAGAAATAAAGAAAAAAACTTAGCTTGGTCAGACTTTTAATAGGGTGATGATAGATATGAGCAACAGACTTCAGATATAGAGTATTGATAAACTATAGTAGACTCTTACGTTGCAATTTTATGAATTTTCTTGGTCTGAATTTCTTTCCAGGTTTACTTACTGTTTATGATTAAAGACTAATAAATAGTCTTAGAACCAATTGCTTTCATAACATTGAGTCATCATCATCATCAGTCTTTTAGCGTCCGTCGTTGAACATAGACCTTCCCCAGGATTTGCCACACTTCCCTATCATGGGCGTCACGGAGCCAGTACTTCCTGAACTTGTCTAGCTCGTCTCTCCATCTAACATCTTGCCGGCTTCGGTTGCGCATGTGGTCTCAGGGGATCCATGTTGTGAGTCGCGATGTCCATCGATTGTCTGCCATTCTTGCAACATGGCCAGCCCACCGCCGTTTGAGATTTTTAATGGATTCTATGATGTCCCTAAGTCTTGTCTTTTCTTGGATGTACTGTGCTGTCTTGTGGTCTCTCCATGTGAGGCCCAGCATTATTCTTTCATGTGCACGTTGCATGGTTCTCAATTTTCGGGTCTGTCTCTTGGTTGGGTTTCATGTTTCAGCTCCATAAGTGACTATTGGGAGGATGCATTGGTTATACACCCTTCTTAACATTGAGTAAGGAGCCCCAAAGAGATTTGTGTCATCAAAAGGGGTCACAAGGGAAAAAGTTTGAGAATCCCTGTGCTAGAGAATATCTACAGATATTTCTTATTAAGTCAGGCCTTCTCATTGAGGGCAATGGGGTTTGAACATTAGAAGCCAGGGGATGGAGGAGAGGGGGCAAACTACCCACCAATCCAGGCAAGACAGTATGAAATTTTGGGCAAATCAGTGTAATTCAGGCAAAACCAGCCCTTTGCCCCCTCAACCAAAGGGTGAATGGTTGACCGTAGTCGGGGCAGAGTGTCTTGAAAACTCCTCATTCTTTCAGGTAGGGGTGGATAACTCCTATACTTGATTCATACCTCCACCTCAATCACACAGTTTAGAGTGTACTCAATTAGCAATTGAGTGCACAAGGAACTTTATCCTAAAGAAGAATTTTCAACAGTTCTCGCTCATACGAGAATGCAAACACAGAACCTTCTGCATGTGAGACATATATGCTCACCATTACACCATCTGAGCAGATGCTTAAACAAAGAGTCCCCCTGTGTGCACGTGTATGTATATATATATATATATATATATATATATATATATATATAGTTTTCTTTTCAACATCTTCAGGGCTAAAGGATATTAATATTCTTGTTACCTTACTTGCTAAGTGCCAAATGACATTAATTAACATTACCCTTTTTGAAATTCATATCTTGATTTTGTCCCCCACAAGCTTCTGTGACTAATATGTGTTCTCCCGTGATACTATTCAGGCTCTGGGGGATCCCTATTGTTCTCTTCTCAGTCTACACACAGCGAAGAGATGCTGGTATTGACGGTGTTAAAGTAACTCGAGAGAATGTCATGCTTTGCAGTTTCCAAGTTATCTATGTAGATAAAAAGAGCTTTTATAGCATCCATCCATTCAGTCATATATATAATAAATATATATATATATATATATATTATTATATCATTATCTTGTTCAGCGAGCAAGAAATATTTTTTCATATTTGTATTATTGAATGGCTCTGTTCATTCAACCCTCTTGAGATAAGCCATAAAGAATATCCACATGTAATAGAAGAAAGAAAAATACACAAGTACCTAAAACAAGAAAAATTATTTCCACAGCTGAAAGCATTATTTTAAGCTCATATGGAAATTCTATGATGCCTTTTTGCAATCTGAACAAGAAAACAAAAGAGTTTTATACAGTGTAGGCGGAAAGTATCCGATACTTATAAAAAAAAGTTTATTTTCAACATTATCACGAACATTTTTCGGTGAGGGCACTACAGCAGGGGGAGCTGGAGGGAGCAAAGGGAAGGTCAGAATATATCTTTGAGGCAACCCTGTTACATGATAGACATTTCATCTATGGAGAAAGTGCTTCACTCACAGCCATTTGTACTGCAAGTCAAACAGTGCGCTTCATTGTAGACAGAAACACACAAACTGACTCCGGGGCAACATGATGAAGTGGACACCAGTGATTACTAAATATGGTCTTTTTATATGGGAACATTATGTTGAGGTTATATAAAACAATTGTACAGCACCATTATCCTTGACTGAGTATAAGGTTCCAACTTCCGAACCCGCTTGCCTCCCTCGCAGCCCAGAGAGAAGGCTTGGTTCAAATGGGGGGAACAGATAGAAAGTTAAGATGTCTACAAAGCTAGCCCTCGCCTAGCAGAAAAATACTCGATGAAAATGATTATATAAAGGCCAGTATAAGCTGCAGATATTACCATATGTAATATCGAAAATTGTCAGGACGTCTTAGCCATGATGAAAGGAAAACATTTTTTCTCTCTCCCAAGGATTGTCTTCTTTTGTTTATCAGTCTTGTCAAGACAAGAACCATAAGTTCAACAATACATCCACCATCCATAGTAGTAGTAGTAGCAGAAGGAAGTATGTAAGCTTTTGAAAAATCTGTTTTCCTGACCCACACAAAATATCACTGATTTCTTGTTGTGTCCATGTATCTTAATATGAAAGAAGAAGAGCAATTAGTCTTTCTTCAAGGCGATTGTTTTGCTTACTTGTAGAATATTGCAGTATGAAATATTCTGCAAGTATTATTTTCAATAAAAATTGTAAATAGCCATTTGTGGTGTTCATGGGCCATTTTGGCCTTTTATGAATACAAAAATACAGAACCCAGACATTCTACTATGATGTCATTAGTGGCTGGTAAAAGAAGATTGGTTGGAATAGATGTTCTTTTAAAGACATCACCCCTTTTCCTTCCTTCCTGTTTCTATGCCTATCAACAGACTAACCAACTGAAAAAAATTTCATTGAGATGTGTGGACATATCTAAAAATCAGTGATAATTTTATGTGGGTCAGATTTTTCAAAAGCTTATACACATCTGAGCCCTGTTTTTTTTTTTTATTTCTCAAGTCTGTACAAGTTTATAAACAAGCTAAAAATATAATACCCATATTGAGGATGTTGCAAGATTAGGTACGTACAGGCAGTTGTTAGTGAGAACCTCTTCTGGCTTATCAGACCTGTTGAAGGTTTATTCTGCTTACAGCACCTGGTACACCCCAATGGTTACTAATCTAGGTGCTATTCAGACTTGATGTTGTTGATCTTACGAGAACTGCTGTATCCAACATGATTTGGCTGTAACCCCTTAGCGTCCAGAAGAGGTTCCTCAATCCTAGACCATACGTTTAAAAACATTGAGAACTATCTTTTAAAGTCTTTAGTATAACAGCAGTAAATTGAACTAAAGTCTGCCATTGGTTAAGAGAGTTCGGATATTTGGAAAATCAAAGAAGCATCACTCACTCTACCAAATACATTAATGAAAAAATTATGATTATTTGAAATTTTGAGGAACTTATAGAACAGAGAATATACTCTTCAAGAAATGTTCTTTTTCTACTTTGCTGAAGTATCATTTAGCAAGAAATTTCAAGTACAAAACTTCATCTACTTACAGCCAGATCATATGCTACGAGAACATACAAGTCGACACATAGCTCTACGTGTAAACTTCAGAAACTCGTCTCAAAAGAGCTAACATTTTAGAAATAATCAGAGATAACATATGCAACATTGGAAAAATCATTCAGAGGTAGAAATAGTAGAAAAAAAATAAATCTCAGGGTAGCTTTCATTGGTGTAAAAAGGAAATAGAATAAATATTTAAAAAAGAAATAAACTTACTGAGCAGTCTGGATCCATTACGTAACAGCTATCCCCTGAAGCACTGGTCTCCAACCAAAGATGTTCTGTAGAAACCGCCATATCCTTGGAAAAAGAAAAAAAAAGAAGAAACGATTGAAGAGACTTGATATTTTTATGTTTGCAAAGAAGCTGGTGCTGATTTCAGAATTTCAAAAAAAAAGATAATTTCCTTTCAGTCTGGGTCCTTGAAAAAAGATAACCGGAAGATTGGTAGAGAATATAACCACTCAGAGTTAGTTACTACATCAAAAGCAACAAGGAGGTTTTGAAATATTTTTTGTATTAAGTTGTTACACATGGAATGTTCAAACATCTCTATAAAATACTTCCCAGTCGGTCAATCTATTGGTCGGTCGGTCCCAGTTTTTGGAAGAGGTGTGATGTCATTAGAATAACATTTACTCCGATCATTTTTTTGGCAGATGCTAATGATGTCATGATAGAATGTCTAAGATCTGCATTTTTGCATTTAAACAACAACAACAAATAAAAACAGCCAAAAATGTCCATTTACAATTTTTATTGAAAATAATACATGCAGAATATTTCTATACTGCAATATTTTACAGTTATGAGAATCAACTGACTCAAGGAAAGACTACTTACTCTTGTACCCCTCCTCCTGCTACTACTACCTAGGATGGTGGACACATCCTTGAACTTATGGTTCTTGTTCTCTCATCATAAAGAATCATATTAAAAGTGAAAGATTTAGGCCTAGAAATATGGACATTAATAATCAACCTCAAGGGAAACCTGAACCAGTTTCCTAATGATGAAGAATTATCGACAAGAATGGCCAATGACCCACAAACAATAGTGCAAGCACTTTCTGAAGACTTTAGGACTTCAACATATATATCACATCACCCCAAGGCAACAGGAAAGGTTAAAATGTTGGAAAACTGGGTCCCACATGATCTGAATGAAATGTTCCTTGATAGTGCAAGGTCCCAACCTCTCTGCAAATCTGACATTTCTCCTGCAGACCATCATCAAGCATTTTCAACTTCATATCCGTAAATTAAAGTTCGATAATAGGGAAACCATAATTCGTGCTTCTACTGAATTTGTGACCGCTAGGCAAAGAATTTTATAGAGATTGAATATTATCCCTGAAGGATTATGGAAAAAGGATACTGCTTCAAATGGGTCATGGTTTGATTAAAATTTATAATTTTTTGTTGTTTATATCATTCTTTATTTTATTGTTAAAAAAAAATGACATTTCATTTGTAAGAACCTAACATTCGAAATACCTGTAAATAGAATACCAGAAAGTAAGAAATAAAAAATGTTCTAGTGATATTCCGAAGTTCCTTGTTCATTCTTGTAGAATTCTTTGGGATTTATCACTAAATAACTTTTCAAATGGCAATGGTTACATCGAGTAGGATTAATGAGTTATCATTTAGGTTGTCTGCTCATTATGAAGAAAATTTAAACCCTTTTAAAAGGCTACCCTCTCTTCTTTTGTTCTTCGGAGCAGGGTTCTCAAGTAAAGATCCTGACCAATCACGTGGTCACAGGCTCACAATAAATAGATGAATAAAATAAGAGCAGATATCGATGATGATAAAATAATTGAGATTTGAAATTTGAATGTATCCAATAATCTCATTTATACCTTTGTTATCAATAGTTTATTCATTCAACTTATTAATTCATAATAGTTTTAGTAGCCTTAGCATCGATAAAAAACGACAACGGAGGTTTGATGAGAGAGGGAGAGGCCTGGTTAGCAAGAAATGATTTGTATTCATATAGTACAACGAGTATGTTCAACAAATCTAGATTTTTGAAATGAATCCAACCTTAGCTGCACTTTGAGAGTGTGAGATGGTACTTTTTTTTATTTGAATTATTTATATCTCAACCCTGAGGTACAATGGATTGTTTACATGTCAGTAGGTCAAAAGGCCATTGGATAGAATTAAACTGGGTCACAATCAGAAAACTATGAAGAAACTTGCTTTAGAGTATTTTATTTTTGGGACGATCACAATTATTTCTACCATTATTCGGACTATCCTCATCTCGGTTGTTTTTTCATACAACGTTTCGGCTGTTGTAATCTACCGCCTTCATCAGGTATCATCTGGTAGGTGTGGGGAAGTAACGAACCGAACCCATAATTTAACCGACGGGGGGGGGGGGGTTATATTGACCACACTCCCCTCTTAGCATTAGTAGTATAATTATTGTCTCACACTGGGAGCTACTATCATTCTAATTTCTTACCTGGATATTGCCATTACTGAACAGCCCCAACAACACCTTTGGAAATTAATTATTTTGATAAGTACTTATATAATAATCAGTATGATCTTTTCTGTCCATAAAAATTGGACTCTTCCACTAAAAGGTAATAATTTTGCTGATGAAAATAATCCTATCTCCTAACAACAAACCTATTGTATTCCATTGTTTTGGAAGAAAGATCTGTTGTGCTGTAGGAGATATAGTGAGAATGTATGGCATTACACTAAGTCAAAAACCATAGATATGGTTCTGAGGTGAGAATGATCTCCATAAACCACCTAAGCTCCAATCTCTCTTATTTAGCATTTTGTCAATGGGCATTGCAGTTCTGGGGATTCTGCCTTTTGGAATTCCACCCTGATGCAATTTTGATCTTTTTGAGATTTAAGTTTGGGTGGTTTCAGCCATTACGGATTTTGATTGTTTGAAGTCTCAACAGGTGCTCAGGATTGAGTTTTTTATTGCCACCGGAATCATAGACATTAAGATGATTGGGTTGATGCTATAATCTATGAACTAATTCTCAAAATGTTTACAGTTTTCAGATCAATGACATTATTACGTAAAAACAAGAACCATAAGTTCAATGAAGTGCCCACCATCCAAGGCAGTGGTAGCAAGAGGAGAAAGAAAAGCAAGCAGACGTCTTTGATTCAATTGATTCTCATTCTTGAATTGCAGCATGAAATATTCAGCAAGTATCATTCTTTTATCATTTATCATTCAAGAAAATCGTAAATGGCCAATTTTTGGCATTTTTAAACATTTTTTTTGGACATTGGATATTTTATCAGGATATACATAATTAGCAGCTAGTAAAAAAAAAAAATTGATCAGAATGAATTTCCTCTTAATGACATCACACCTCTTCTTTCCTTCCCATTTCTGTTGTTTAATCTGAGACCAACTGAAAAGCATCTAATAGAGATGTGTGGGCACACCTAAACATTGTTCAAAAGTGTCAAGCTCAAGATTATTTAATGAAAGAATATGAACGCAATTTTGTTTCGGTGTGGATATTAAAAGCCGATTTCATGAAATCTTTCTCGGAAGTCGACAACAAAATGAACAATTAGCAATAACTATCACTCTCACAATTTTTAAATTGTTCTTTTCTCCCTCACATTCAAAAAAAAAAAAATTACTTTTAAAGAATTCCAAGCTGATTATTACATTTTTTTTTCACATTAATTATATTTTTAAATTGAACCATAAAAAAGTTTGTTTAGTTTTTACCGTTAGAAGTAGTCGGCACATTTAGTTCCGAATAATTTAATTCAAAGAGATCACTTTTGATTGTGCTGTGACAGCTATCACATCAGCGCATATTTTTAACACAAAATTTTCAAAACTGGTGCATTTTTGTTCATTGATTTCAACATTAAAGATTGGAGAAAAAAAGAAAGATTTAGGGGAAAGTGAAAGAAATTACAATCAGAAGTTATTCTGCTGACTTAAAATCATTTTTTTGCATGAATTTAAGAGTTAAAGCTGCCATAAAGTTTCTTTTGAAATCAATATGTTTCAAGATGTCAGAAAAAAGCCATCATTTAAATCTTTTTTTGATGGGGAGGATGATTTTAAAAGCAAATCCTTTCTACACTAAGGAGCGACTTTTTCAAAGTCTGAGACAAGACTTTTTTTAAAATTGTTTCCAAGAGAAAAGATAAGGCAGAGAAAGAAGGATAGATTTAGTAACTGAATCACCTTAGCTCCACAAATGGCCCTACAGACCAACCAGCCAAATGCACTTTATATTCTTCTCTCTTAGCTCATCTGTGTGTCTACTTGTATCTCCTCATCACATTTTTGTGGTTACAACCTTGAAACTTTGCCTGAGTACACCACTAAGCATCATGTAAAAGCATTTGGGGAGGGGTCTCTATGGTCATTTTGGACCAACAATGCCCACATCCAGAACACTTTTATTTTTGTAGTTTATATAAGATAGTTTTAGTACACATGTGAGCTATGGTGATTCATTCATACCAGACATGGATTCATAACATTTAATTCAGTCAACAGATAAGAACAGTCTTTGGATAGAAGGGAAGAAATTTGAGACCCAATCATTTTTAGAAAAACTAATTAAGTTTACATTCATTCTTATATTTCTTATTTAATTAACGTAAAAACAATTAGTGTCACTTTGTTGCTAATGTCCCTAATGTGGCTGTCTAGAGTTGAGAACATTTTTTGTCGTTGGTAGATTACTTGTCTCATCTGCTAAAGATGTTATATGATGAAAGGAATAAACAGAATAAGAATTATAACAATAATAACAGGTCTGGTTGGTCACGCAATACTAACTGTCATGTAACCAACATTTTTTGACAGCATGCCGCGTTCAGAGTGATCAACTGAAAAATTGGGAAAAGGGCTGATCAATGAATAGATTACTTCTCTAGCATATTGTAGAACAAAGATCACTAAAAAAGTCTGATTGTGAAAAAAAAAAAAAATACAGCCGGGCACAAACTAGGGACCAGTTTGGCAGAAAATTACATTTCAAATTGAACCCCCATTATGAACCTATCTAGGGAGGATGTTTTTTGTGTTTTCTAAATTCTCTCTTGACATAATATCTTGCATCTTGTAGAATAGAGATCACTAAAAAAGTCTGAATAATAAAAAATAAAAAATAAAAAAAATAAAAAAAATACAGCCGGGCACAAACTAGGGACCAGTTTCGCAAAAAACTACATTTCAAATTGAACCCCCATTATAAACCTATTTAGGGAGGATGTTTTGTTTTTTTTAAAATTCTCTCTCAACATAATAAGGAGTGAATGTTTACATTTTCAATCTACCAGCTTCATTGGCATGGCTTTCATGCATAATACATGGCTGGCCAGCCGGACCAACTCAAAAACTAAAGAAACCTATGTTGACAGATTTGGTTGACGGTTTCTAATGATAAGATCGTATTCAGCAATGAAAGTCGGATGGAGCTGTGTTCTAATATGAAAGAATATGTCAGAGAATGTCCAGGAAAGTGAAATGACCCACATTACAAGATGGAAAGAATGAAGTGAGGAGGACAGGTTGCTGAAGAAATTTGATTAAAATAGATGGTATCTTGAATAAAACAAAATACATCAAGTCGTTGAAAGACCATTTGATACCAGACTTGGCTGAAGCGATATTTTTCTGCATGATGGAGCTCTATGCCATAGATCATGAACAACACCGCTGAGTCTGGACGATAACGGTTACCATATTAGAAGATTGGTCGGCACAGTGTCTAAACTCACACATCATCGAGCAAGTGCGGACAGAACCAAAGAGCAGGTTTTGTCAGAAGAATCCAAGCCATCTTATAAATTTTAACCATAGTCAAAATCAACTATGGATGCCCAAAAAGGAACGCGGTTAATCAACTGATCAAACTTTGAAACCAAGTATTTATTTAATTCAATATGTAGTACTTAATATCTATTAAAATGCATTTTTTTTTTCATAGAACAACCATATTGATCAGATATGGCTAAGGGTTCTACCCTTTTTAATATGTGCATTTGTTCGTTTATTCCAGTGCTTGTGGTTGTACTGTTTTGTCAACAGACTTGAAAATTTTACTCTATTTTACATGTTTTACATGGAAAATGCCTGTGATGTCATAAATAGAATTTATTCTGACCAATTTTTTTTCATTTTGATGCTAAATTGTTCAATTATTAACTGGTAGGGATGGGGGAAAAGAACCAAAAATGGTAGGGATGGGGGAAAAGAACCAAAAATGGTAGGGATGGGGGAAAAGAACCAAAAATGGTAGGGATGGGGGAAAAAAGAACCAAAAATGGTTGGGGGAAAAAAGAACCAAAAATGGTTGGGGGAAAAAAGAACCAAAAATGGTTGGGGGAAAAAAGAACCAAAAATGGTTGGGGGAAAAAAGAACCAAAAATGGTTGGGGGAAAAAAGAACCAAAAATGGTTGGGGGAAAAAAGAACCAAAAATGGTTAGGGGGAAAAAAGAACCAAAAATGGTTGGGGGGAAAAAAGAACCAAAAATGGTTGGGGGGAAAAAAGAACCAAAAATGGTTGGGGGGAAAAAAGAACCAAAAATGGTTGGGGGGAAAAAAGAACCAAAAATGGTTGGGGGAAAAAAAGAACCAAAAATGGTTGGGGAAAAAAAGGAACCAAAAATGGTTGGGGGAAAAAAGAACCAAAAATGGTTGGGGAAAAAAGAACCAAAAATGGTTGGGAAAAAGTAATGGGACAGTAACAAGTCCTGTGAATCACAATAGAAACCCTTGCTTGACCAATGTCTTTTGGAAACATGCCGCATTGGGGTGATCAATTACAATGAATCAATGAATAAGTTATTTCTTAAGCCTTTTGTTTTGCAGTAATCACTAAAAAGTCTGAATTCTCAAAAAATGAGCATGTATCAAACTAGGGACCAATTTTTACCAATATTACATTTTTGCAAACTACACCCCCCCCCCCAAAAAAAAAACCCTATACAGGGTAAATTTGAAAAAAACAAAACAAAAAAAACAAGACAAGAGTAAATGTTTAAATTTTCAGCCCTCTACCTCCATCAGTGTGGCTTGTCCTCACAATATATACATAGCTAGTCCAACTTACAAGTGAAAGAAACCTTTGCTGACATTTTCAAACAACACTTTATCTCAGAAATTAAGACAGAAAGAATGCTGAATGGTATAGCAGCCAAAAGATGACAACAAACATATTGTCATCACCATTTTTTTGTGTCTGGGAATGCTCAAATTTTTCCCCTATGAATTAGTGGTGATTGCTTTCTTGGTTTACACTATTTTGGCTTACAAAAAAGTTTTAAAGGTACACTCTACCTCAAGATAGCAGCATACCTGTACCTATAAATATTTGATTATCAAAACAAAGTTTAAAAAAATTGAAAAGTAAATTTTGCACTATGACAATATTTGAAGTCTGATTTTATCAAGTGTATCACATTGGGTCATTTCTAGCTCCATGCTCCACTTCAAAAAGCATCTCTACCTTTTATGGATAAATCACAGTAGCCTGCACATGTACCAGATCTAATTATCTAAAAGAAGGAATAACTAAATAAAAAAGTAGATTTTTTTAATCTAAAATTATCTAAAAAGTACTGGCACAAAATTAGGGCATTGATATTCCAAAATGGAGACCAAAAAAACCCCACTTTTTTGAAGACACACACACAAAAAAACAAAACATGCCTAGTGGTGTACTCAAGCATTTTCAAGATCGTAGCCCCTAATATGTGACCAGGAGCGCCCGGATATATACACGCACAAACAGATACATAGACTTAGATAAGCAAAGAGAGAAAAATCTGTAATCCGGCCGGCCGGTCAGGCAATTAGTGGGGCTACAGTGATTCAGTTGTTCTTCTCCTCACTATGAAAAAACAAGTATGGTATTGAAAAGATAGCTCCTATTGAAACTATAGTAAAATAAGTAATTAATAGTATTGTATGAATAGAAATTAATCAGTTAAGTCTCAACACAAATTTAGTTTTGAGCCACAGAATGATTTTCACTCTTCACATCCAAATTCCAAATTGACCTTCAACTTTTTCAAAAATGTCCCTCTTGAGCTGCCAGTGGAGTGACGAAGTTGATATCAAACCACCTTGAGGGGGGCTCCACTCCATAGTTTGAAATCTGAGTTTTCCTTCTCTAAAAATAACACTTTAGTGCTTAGAGCAACATGGCCGCTATGAAGATGTCATTTAAAATACATTCAAATTTTAATCTTGTTTGGCATATGAGGTTAGTTGATAATGTTAGCAGCAGAAGCTAGAACTCATTAGTTTGCCTGGGGAGCTTTGGTACTAAAACCGAATAGAAAACTTGACTTAGTCTAAAACTTTGAACTAAAAGGAAACATTTTGAAATCAATATTCTAAACATGGAATATGCTGCATATCAATGAGTCGAATTGAGAAGACTGATTTTTGTTGCCTTTCAATCATATCAAAATCCTTCCCTGCTTAAAATTATGAATTGCAAACATTTTGCAACCAGCGCACAAAGCAGATTAATGTGTGCAGAGAAGGTTAGATTCCTAAAATAATATAATAATTAATAGTTACACTTATAACCTGAACAAAGTTCAAGAATCTAAGATAAAAATCTCAATCAAATTAATCACTTTTCAGAATACGATCATACTTGTATCATATCAAAACATCCCAATACTGTTTTATTAGCCTGGAGGGATAGGCAGGACCAGAATTATCTTGAAACAATTTCAAGTGTACATTTGCTCTAGTATTTAGTTTGCGCATGCATTTATCTCAGGAAAAAATTTGTGTGACAAAATTTCTGCACAGAAAAAATTGGAGGGAGCATTCATGTCTCCTGACATTTATATCTATCTATGTATCTGCACTTTGCCCAGCCATAACCGTTCCTGGAAAAAACTTGGAATTTTGCACGCACACTCCTTTCAAAGAGTAGGGAAATTTTTTTTTTTTTCTCTCAGATTTTTACTGGGGGCTCAATTTACAATGAAAGTGTATGCAAAATTGACCCTTTAGTTTGTGTCCAGCAACATCATTTGCTTGTTTTGTCTTTTTTTTTTTAATTTGTACTTTCTAGTGATCACAGTCCCCTAAGCAATAAAAGTAACTTTTTCATAAATCATCCTTTTTTTTTCAAATCTTAATTGCTCACCCTATCAAGTGACTAACCAGACCTGATTTGGGGAAAAAATTTTAAAATCAAATTCATGATTGAAACCATACTGGTAATAATTTTATCAAGGTTACTTTACTGCCTTCACTGCAAAAATTATGAGAAAAAGATTGCATATATAGGAGGCGGAGATTCATAATTTCCCTTGGAATGCGAGCTTTAGTTGATCTTCATCTCAACTACAGGGTCCTAAACAGGCAACTTCAAATGTTCATATTCAAAATTTCAATTAAATGGGTAGATACTTTCCCTGTGTTAAGTTCCTTTATGATTGGTTGCCAAGATAAACTAAGGCCATACAATTGGTAGCGAGATATTCAAAATAGCTGGATACTTTCTGCGGACAGATCTCATAATTGTCCATTCAAATAGTTATTTTTCTCCACACACTTTCTGGGATGGATCTCGGATTTTTAGCAAAATACCTGAAATATCACCTCTGTATAGACCAAAATTTTGAGCAGAAAAACCTTATTTCAAAATAATTTAAGCATGGTCATATATACAGGGATTGATTTGATATCTGTCAGCTAGCTTCAAAAATTCTTGATTAAATGTGTGATCCAATCTTATTCTTCTTTATTTTAATTGATGATGTATGAAACATTATTATTGGGTTCCAGTGGTTTGGTTGTAAGAACAGACAGGCGTTAAGTGAGCCATTCTCTGGTTCAGATGGTTACGAGTTCAATTCTCACCTGGAACTTATTCTTCATTTCGACCCGTGCAGTCGATTTATTTACTCACTTCTGAAGAGCATCATGCCTGAATTGAGTTGCAATAAAATGCAACAGCAATTAAGATGGAGATAAATAGTTGCAAAACATTAATGATAATAATTGTGCAATCCTGAAATTTTATTTTAGCGTTTGCCAGAGCAGAAAGGAGTTAATCATGGTTTAGCAATCAAGTCAGAGTGCGATTCCCTAGCATTGATTGGAAGTTATTGTTCTAATTTTACCTGACAGCATAAGAGGAAATCAAAATGTCCGTAATAAAAAAAGGGCCAGCACAAAATATAATTAACTGATTATAATCCATGAAATAATTTGAGCTGTCATGATCAATGTCCGACATTAAAAGAGAGAGGAAGGTTCGTGATAACAATAAAAGATGAATTCAGATGCCTTTATAGTTTTTCCAATACATGCAAACACGTTTTTTTCTAAAAATTCAATCGATAATAACAAAGAGAAACAAACCAAAAAGCTTTTTTTATATTTTGGTGTCCATGACTGACAAGTGGACATATTTAAATCTTGGAGGCTAATGAGATTGTCAGTGACAAATCAATATTGATAATACTTTTTATACCTTTGCCCGTTATTACCGAAGCGTTTTGGATTTTAAATCTAAAGAATCGATGCAACAACTAGAATTTTAAAAGTTGTTAAAAAAAAAACAAAAAACAGGTCTGCTCAGTTCATCAATAGGAACCCTCACGTGACCAACATCTTTTTGTAGCATGCGCTGTTGGGAGTAATCCATTAAAAAAATTGGAAAAAAGGGCGATCAATACATAAGTTACTTCTCTTGCCATTAGTTGGGCAGTGATAGCTAAAAAGTCTGAATTTTTCAAAAACAGGCATTAACACTGCTGGATCGGATTTAAAATAAAATTACATTGTAAATTGGACCCCCATTTGAAAGTGGGGGATGGGGGCATTAAAAAAAAAAACAGTATTTTCTAGAAGTAATGATGTGTAAATGTTGTAATTTTCAACCCTCTACACATAAAACATAGATGGATAGATAGGCAGGCAGAATCACTTAAAAACTGAACAAACCTTTAATAGTTTTGGTTGACGAAAATAAGCAAAAAAAAAAAAGGCAATAAATCCTTGAGATAATGGAATTGTTTAGAATGCTAGTGAAATTTTTTTTTTGTTTCTTTTATTGACTAAAATGGGATTTCCCCACGCACAAACATTATTCAGATGTCAATCAAAAAAACTTACTAAGCTTGACTAAGTGCTAAAAATAAGACAAAATAGTCTAATTTGCTTGTAAATCAAATTCTGGTCATTTACCATGATGCTTAGTATAAACCAGGGCTTCCCAAATTAGGAGTCGCAACCCGTGTGTAGCATAAAGATTATTGGGAATCACAAAAAGTGGAAAAAATTTGATAAGCACTGTAACAGTAAAAACTAGTAGAGATAGAATGGTTCTATTGGTCATACATTTTATATAAGCCAGTACACTAGTTGAACACAATGATATCCCTGTTAAGTGACGCCAGCGTACCATTCTAGCATAGTAACAAATTAGCACTTCAATGTAATATCAAAATTATATAAACAGGTGGTAAAACAAATTTTTTAATTGTAAAATTAATGATTCATCATCAGTCTTTTAACATCCGTCGTTGGACATAGACCTTCTCCAGGATTTGTTACATTTCTATCATGGATGTCTCAGAGCCAGTATTTTCCAAATTTGTCTAGTTCATCTCTTCGTCTTGTATTCTGTCGGCCTCGGTTTTGCATGTGGTCTCCGGGGATCTATGTTATGAGTCATGATGTCCATCGGTTGTCTGTCATTCTTGCAACATGGCCTGCCCATTGCCATTTAAGTTTTCTTATAGAGTCTATGATGTTTCGGATTATTGCTAATTGATTGGACGAGAATGAAATAACACTATTATGTTATCACGAAAGAACTATTAAATGTAATGCTGAAATAATTTTAACAATCTCGAGCATGAAAAATTCATAATTATTAGTAAAATTGAAGACTCATGCTAATCAGATGGATGAGTCAACCACAAGTGTTATGGAAAAGACAACAAAAAAGGGAATAAGAAAAATAGTTCTTTGTTTACTTCAAACTAACTGAAACTTGCCCTATTAGGTAGTTTCCAACTAGTTTGTATATTCATAATGAATGAGAAGTTATGGTTCAGTTTAGCATCATAGTTACATTTTAGATAGAACACATCCCTAAATCCTTCAAGAAAATTTTCTGCAAACTTTTTACATTGAAACTGTTAGAAATTTCAGTTTGCCGTACTTTATGGTGAAATTTTTTCTTTCAAATCAAGGGAAGGACAGAGTGACTGATAGAAGGGAAAAGTAGATAAGATAAGATCATTGAATATTTCTAACATGAAACAGAAATGCAACTTTTGGTATCCATACTTACGAGAACACGATCTATTTGGTTTTAAAAAAAAGTTTTTCTTTTTTCCCTAGAAACTTTTTACTTTGAAACTTACAGTCGGGAAGTCAAGTTTACTGTTTCCTTTGATAAAATTTTTCCATTGAAATAACGGGATGAACCCCAACCCTAACTAAAAACCCATAAAAAAAAGATTTTTGAAAATAAAAACAAATTGTTTAAGTTCTCCTCCCTAAGTATGGATACCAAAGCTGCATGTCCAAACCAAGATTAATCTTATTTCTATTAATATTCGGACCATCCTCATCTTGGTTGTTTTTTATACAACGTTTCAGCCGTTGCACTCTGCGGCCTTCATCAGGTATCATCTGGTAGGTGTGGGGAAGTAACGAACCAAATCCTTTATTTAACCGACGGGGGTATATTGACCGCACTTCCCTCTTAGCAATGGCCGAAACGTTGTATGAAAAACAACCAAGATGAGAATGGTTCGAATATTAATGAAAATAGGATTAATAGAAATAATGATAAAACCTCATCTCAAAAATTCAGAGATATACAAGGTTAATCTCTTTCTGCACAGGCAAAATTCAGCTGAAGTAAAATTTCAAGATCGCACAATTATTGTTATAAATGTTTTGCTATTTACCTTCATTTTAATTGTTGTTTTTTAACTAAACTCAGGAGAGGTACACTCCTATAAATAAATTTTCGCTTTTGAAGTGTGGATTTTTTTTCAACCTAATTAAGGATCGATAAATCACATGTATGGCATTTCAACAAGCCGAGAAGACACCCCTCTGCCTGGTGGATGAGAAAAACTACGGTGAGTCAAAAAAAAGATTTACGAATTTGGCAACTTTCCATAAATATAGAAAGCTGTTCATATCAATGTATCTGGTTGCGCAAGGGATAGCATTAGGGATATCAAAATCGCAGGATATAGCTGGTGCTCATGGTGTGAAAATAATAACGGACGAACTAGATACTCTTCTTTGAAGACAAAAATACTTACTTGGCCTTTAGAGAATTTTATGATTAATGTGGTTAACCTGGCGTAAATATTACTGATTTTCTGGTCAAATTTGAATTTCTCATCACAAGATTGGAAACTTTAATGTAAACTTACTTTGAGATGTTTAGCAAATGTCTCAGAAGAAAATGAATGCTTGACAAATGCTACTTGTGCCTCCATAACATGAACAAAAGTGAAGAAGTGCATTTGAAAAATCTTTGGAGATTCTGGTACCCCTTTAGTAAAATCTGCACCTATACTAATAATACATCATGAGAAAGTCTTTCAGGTAAGGGGGTTGGCAAGGCCATAGTTGAATCTAGAGAGGAAGAAATTCTAATCCCATAAGTAAAGATGGGAGATTGTAATGTTTTCAATGCCATACCCTGACAACATTTTCCTAGATATCATAATCAAAAGCCAAGAGGTAGAGATTATAATTCAGAACACATATATTACATTACTTCCGACTGAAATGGGAACCATAGTTTTGGAATGATATTATAAGAAGAAATGAATTCTATTTCGTTTACATTTTGAATTTTAATGAAGCTTGGGAGTTTGACCCTAGCACTACTAAGCTCGATTCAATTAATTTTATTAAAATTCCAAAATTCTTCTTTTAAGAATTAATTGAAAAATTTCCTTGTTCCTTTTTTAGCTTCTGTGTTTCCTTCCGACTGAGAGTTAAGATTGTCGTCCATAGCTTGGAGATGTTTTTTCCATTCAAATTAAAGGAAGACATATTGACAGACAGAGGAAAAGAATTGATAAGAAAATGAGAAGGTAAGGAAATAAAGATAATTGAATGAAAAACAAGGTTTCATTATAGTCACGCTGTAGATAGAACCTCCTCAAAGAAAAAATTTGGAAAAACCATATAGTCCAAGTTCTCCCCCTACTTATTGAATCCAAATTTGGAGAGCTTTTGTTTTTTAGTAATCACTGCCCAACAAAAGGCAAGAGAAGTTATTCATTGATCATCCCTTTTTTCAATTTTGTAATTGATCAGCCTTACATGGTATGGTGCCAAAAGACATTTGTCATGTGATAGTTTCTGTTGAGAGACTAACAAGAGATCTGTATATCTTTCTTTATACACCTAAATCTTTGCTCATAAGCGGTGAAGAATTCTTTTCATTTTATAATTGCTATAAAACATCTACACCTGGCTGAAATTGTAACCCAGGTTGTTGCCACAGATCTTGTAAAATTAGTGTTGCCAGCTGAAAGAACTTCAGGATAGATGTCTTTTTGCTCTTTCACTAAAATATAACAGGATGCTTAAATATCTTTTATTCAGTCCAGAATCAAAAGTTATTTCATAAATGAGGTTCAACTTATAATGTTCTGAAAAGAATGAAGTATAAAAAAAATGACGATATTCGGGATAATCCATAAAGGGGTTTAGAACTTAAAGTTCATTGGCAAATCTTGGCTTATATCACCTGGATTAAAATGAAATTTGAAAAATCTATAGATTATTGAAAATACTTCCTCCATGAACTTTAGATTTTTCTTTCAAAAGAATGTACTAGCTAAAACAGAGTACTAAAAATAATGATACAGGAACAACTTTAACCAGAAGAAGCTTTGATCACTTGCTCCGCGATGCCCATGATAAAGAATTGTGGCAAATCCTGGGGAAGATCTATGTCTGACGACGGATGTTAAAAGACTGATGATGATGATGATGACGATGACAAGTGCCGAGGGGAAAGGGTCTTGGGGGTCTGGATCACTTCCAGCTTGGGCAAATCACAAAGAAAAAAAAAAAAAAATGATAGTTTTAAATATCTAGATAGAGAAATTATATTAAAAAAACCCCAAATAATTCTCAAAAATCATGAATCAACCTCAAAAACGAATATGTATTATAATCATAGCCTACTCAACAGATGGAGTAAAAAAGAAAAAAAAAGAATTAAAGCCTCTGGCTTATATCCGGCCTAGACGTCAAATGGGAGGACTGTGTCTTAAACCTTGCAGTCTAAGAAAGCCGAAGCCAATGGCATCAAAGCCTCTATCATCAAACATCAGCTCAGATGGACAGGCCATGTGCATTATATGAGTGACACCGGACTTCACCACCTGATTTTTCTACAGTGAAATCAGCACCGGTAAAAGACCCGAGGCTGCCCTCTGAGACGTTACAATGATCAGCTCAAACAGACTATAAAGAAGCCTTAGAGCAACACCGGAACAATGGGAGATACAAGCAGCGGATTGCAAACTCTGGAGTCAAACCATCTTGACTTCTGCGGAATAGTTTGAACAAGAATAATGAGAACAATAGACAGAGACAAAAGTTCTGTCAAGGCCAAAAGCAACAAAATACTCAGAAACAAAAATAGCTGACAACAACTCTTGGGTGTTTAATTGCCCCCCGGGGGAGGGGGTAAGCAGTGAGCGGGGGTTGAAGAATATGCCACTGATCTAATGAAGGGAAGGGGGAATAAGCAGGGGGGGGGTAGAAGAACTGTCACAATTTATCAAGTGGAGATGGGGGGGGTCAGAATAAACAGGAGTGGTTGGAAAATCCGTTCCAAATTTGATGGGGGAAGGTGATGAGCAGGTGGGTTGGAAAATCTGTCAAAATTCAATAAGTGGAGGGGGTGTCAGAATAAGTAGGAGGATGGAAAACCTATCACAAATTCGATAAGCAAGGGGCTAAGGTTGAGGTGTAAAACCTGTCACAAATTTAATAAGGTGGCGGAAAATCTGTCACATTTCAATAGGTTGGGGTGCTAGGCAATAAGCCGTAAGTAAGAGAGAAACAATGGTCACTGATATAAGGTAATAGATAAAAATATGAAAAAAAAAAGTGAAGAGAAAATAACGATATTGCATTAAACAAAGACAAATTAATACACTTCTAAAGCAGGCTCTATTTGTTCTTCATTAAAAGACTTAAGATATAGAATACACAATGAAAAGTAAAGAACTGAAATGTTTACAACGTATACAAATAAATTCATTTCAAAACAGTCTTTTCAGTAGATATTAGTCCTCTAATTTTCATCTGGAGACAATTCAACCATGCCATGATAGTAAAAACAAAGTGTCACTGAATGACAAATTAGAACAAAGCCTACCAGAATCAAAACTATCAATAGTTTGTATTGTAGATGTGTATTTAAAAAAAAAAGGAACCAAAAATGGTTGGGAAAAAAAAGGAACCAAAAATGGTTGGGACAAAAAAAGGAACCAAAAATGGTTGGGACAAAAAAAGGAACCAAAAATGGTTGGGACAAAAAAAGGAACCAAAAATGGTTGGGACAAAAAAAGGAACCAAAAATGGTTGGGAAAAAAAAAAGGAACCAAAAATGGTTGGGAAAAAAAAAAGGAACCAAAAATGGTTGGGAAAAAAAAAGGAACCAAAAATGGTTGGGACAAAAAAAGGAACCAAAAATGGTTGGGAAAAAAAAAAGGAACCAAAAATGGTTGGGACAAAAAAAGGAACCAAAAATGGTTGGGAAAAAAAAAAGGAACCAAAAATGGTTGGGAAAAAAAAAAGGAACCAAAAATGGTTGGGAAAGAATAATAAGAACCTAGACTTATTTGCCCTTTGAGGAATATTATGGAAGATACATACTGGATAGTGAAATTAATCAACAGTCATGTGACTGCAAACTGGGTGTTCAGAAGATGTCAATTAGTACACGCCAGGAGTGGAAAGTATAAAACAACAGTAAAAAGGATTTTTTAGTTCTGGTAAGTCTCTTTTATTGCTTTTCTGAACCTATCCCAAGTTGATGTGACATTGGTGTACCTTTGGGTTCTAATGAGTTAAAAAAAGGACAGTTTTCTTGGAGCTGGCTTAAGAGTCCAGTACTGTATTTTTTCTATATCTCCATAATGCAAAATAAGATACAAAAATACCAATTCCATGCCTTGGTCAAGCTGGCTATTTCTCTTTGAGTGCAATGGCGAGGTTGAGTTTAGGAAGAGGTCTCTCGTCCTTTGGGGTGTCATGACCTGAAGCGTGGATGTGTGCTTGAGGGGAGTGGATTGGCATTCCTGGCCTTTGTACTCATTATGTACCAGGGTTGCACCCTAGATATATATTCCGAATATATCCCTACCCACTGGAAAAGATTCAATGGATGCCCATCGCCAGAAGATCACAAGCCAGGGATTGATTGTGAAGATAAAACATATCTCTTCCATCACTCAAAAATGTTATTTGCTTACAAAGACTTCTCCTTAATATAAGTTAATGATTTTGGTCGATTGGTCCCAGTAATGTTAATCAACAGATATATGAAGGAAGTAGTATGATGTCATTAAAAGGTGTGTCATCATTCACAAAACAATTCTGATACATTTTTTCATTTTTATTCGTCATCCTCATCTGCATTCTTTGATTGTCTGTTGTTGGACATAGATATTCCCAAGGATTCGCCACACCTCTCTATTGGGGGCATTGTGGAGCTAATATTTTCAGAATCTGTCCAATTCGCCTCACCGTTTCATATTCTGCCTGCCTCGGTTCTGCCTTTGATTTATGGGGATCCATGTTGTGAGTCATAATGTCAATCAATTGTTTGCCATTCTTGCAACATGATCAGTCCATTGCCATTTACCTAGGACAATGTATCCCGATGGAATCCTCAAAAGAAGAAGAAATCAAACAAAGAGCCACTCTAAAATGACAAACCTTCAGCAGAGCAAGCTTAACCATCAAAAACAAAAAGATCCCATTAGTCCTAAAACGAGGGGTATACAACCAATGCATTCGACCAATTGTAAACCTACAGAGCTGAAACATTGAAGCTAACCACAAGACTGACTCTCAAACTGAGAACCATATAATGTGCACATAAAAAAAATCAAGCTCAACATTGCCTGGAGAGATTACAAGACACCACTATATATTAGGGAAAGCACAGCAGTCTGAGACGTCATAGAAACCATTAGGAAACTCAATTTTTTTTTTCTATTACCAGCTGCTAATGATGTCATAATAAAAATTCTGGGGTCTGCATATTTGTATTTAAAAGAAAAAGCCAAAGATGGTAAAAAGAAGAATCCAAAAATGTCCATTTACTATTTTTATTGAAAATAATATTCGCATAAAATTTCCATATTGCAATATTCCTCAAGTATGAGAATCAATTGATCCAAAGAAAAACTACTTGCTCTTTTTCTTCCTCTTCCTGCTACTACTACCAGAAATGGTGGACACGGTTCTTGTTTTTAAATCAAAAGAAAAAAAACCTGCAAATTCCATTTTTTTAATACAAAAAATTCCACCTGTCTTTAGACGTCTGATTCTTGAAGCCACTCAAGATGAGTTGGAAATGAATTCTTCATATGTAATGGGTTCCTCATCATGAAGCAACGGTTACAAGCTTTCCTTGCAGGACATTACTAGTGGGTTTGATTCTCTAAGGGTGACCTACACTTGTGGTCTTATATAAAAATTATTCTAAGCTTATTAAATATCAATAAACATGTGCCTTGTCATTGAGCAATGGTTAGCAAGCTTTTATTGCAAACCAATACTGAAGTCAGTTAAATCCTTATTGAGTGACCTATACACACAATCTTTTGTAAAACTTATTTAAGCTTATTAAATATCAACAAACATGTGCTTCACTACAGGGTAGTTGTAAACAAGTTAGTTTTATAGACTCCAATGAATGAAGTGAGTTACATCCTCACCAAGTTCTTTATACATGCAGTCTAGTGCTGTATTAATCTAAGTTTTATGAAACATCGATAAAAACATTTTTGCTGACCGCATTCTATTCTCTATCTGGCCATTTAAATATATCCTCATACACTTGGAACGATTCTTGTATCTTTTCTATCTAGTAAGTAAGAACACATTTTTTTTTATATCAGATATAAACTTTTTAATCTGCTCAGATTCAATATATAAAAGATACCAATCATAGTGTAATGTAATGGTGGTGCCAGGCCTGGACAAGTCTGGGATCCCAGCAGCCTTACTCAAGCTTGAAAAATTTAATCTTAACATATTATTACTTATATAAAAACTTAAGCTCTTCTTCATATATGTCAGACCAAACCTTGCCTGAATCGGTACAAAGCACTGGCGCCACCACTGACGCAATTTATAGACCCTAACTACCAAGGACTTGTATCAGACTAATCTAAAGTTGGAATAGCAGACCTTCACAAATCCGGCTAACTGTAATCCATTCCTTTCACGGATATGGGGGTGAAAAAGTTGCTAGGGGTGAAACTCAATGTTGCCAACTCAAAAAATATTTTCACATAAGTTCAACTGCTGAAAATCGCATATTAAAAAATAGCCAAAAAAATACCAGAAAGATGCTAAAAATAGTCAACAAATGGCCAAAGATGACCAAAATGTTTAAGCACTTCTATGCTAATTTATCAAAGACAGAATTCAGCCTGAAAACAGAGATTTAACACCCATGACACTGATTTTAAATTTGCCAAGCCACTGTAATGAAGTGACCAATGAGCTTCCAAAGATTCCACTCAGGTCTTTTTTCCGCCGCCTTTCCAAATGGTCAGAAGAGGACAAACAATTTGGAATAAACGAAGCTTGTCCCTCATTTGGAACCAGACTATTTGAAATGAAAAATATGCTTGGTGACACACTGCAGTTGTTTTGGAAATGAGTAGACTCTGAGCAAGAGCTCTAACACTTTTATCTTTGTGTCAGTTTCCACAACTGCCCTTAAATTATCATCAGCAACTGATTCCTTAAGGATCATTATCAGTCTCTTGTTGGACATAAACCTTCCTCAGGATTCACCACACTTCTCTATCGTGGGCATCGCGGAGCTAGTACTTTCTGAATTTGTCAAGTTTCTCTCCATCAAATACTTTGCTGGCCTCATTTGTCTATGGGACCTCTGGGGATCCATGTCATGAGTCGTTATGTCCATTGGTTGTCTGCCATCCTTGCGACATGGCTAGCCCATTGCCATCTGAGTTTTTCAATGGATTCTATGATGTCCCTGACTCCTGTCTTCTCCCACATTTATATTGCTGTCTTGTGGTCTCTCCATGTAAGGTTGAGCATAATTCTTTCATGTACATGTTGCATGGTTCTCAATTTGTGGGTCTATCTCCTAGTTAGGCTCCATGTTTCAGCTCCATAGGTGACTACGAGGAGGATGCATTGGTTGTATACCCGTCTTTGTAGGACTGTTAGAATTTTCAAATTAACAAGGAGAGTTCAGTAGTAGTAGAAATTTTAATACACCCATAATTTCTTGTCACGAGAATTAACTAGTAATTGAATATTTTCACAGATAACAATTAGTTAATAAACAGGTCTGATTGGTCACTCGATAGAAATCGTCACTTGACCAATATTTTTGGGCAGCATACTCTGTTGGAGGATGATTAATTAAAAGATTTAAAAGTGGGTTATCAATGAATGTTACTTAATGAATGAACACTGCTGGGCATAGACAAGGAACTAATTTAGCATAAACATACATAAACTGGACTCCCAACTATGAACCTATTTGGGTGGGAATACAAAAAAAAACAAGGAGTAAATGCTCAAATTTTAAGCTTTCCAGCTCCATCTATGTGGCCTCTACACATGAGATATGCATAGCCAGCCAAACCAACTTGAAAACTGGAGAAACCAGTGTTGACAGTTTTGGTTAATAGTAATACATATCTACATATTTATGATAACCAGTTCATAAGAACAGATAAAAATAAGAGTAAAAATCAATCCGAAAATAAGGATTGAGATAAATTTTGATTGATGATGATAACTTACAATGCTCTCTCTAATAGAAATAAATAATAATAACCAGTCTCAGCAGACTAGACCTTATCATATGTAACAATCGATCTTTGTGCATTGTTTATCAATCTATGAAATACATCACGTTCATGGGAATATCTCCTTTGGTCTGATAAAGATTACAGTATTTTCTCGACCATTTTTTTAATCTTACTTCAAGCATTACACAATGACGACAATGCATAATGCACTGAGGTGTACATTAAATATATATAAATATATATATATATATATATATATATATATGACATCTCAAGAAACATGAACTTCCGTGAGAAAGTCGGTCTATTAAGAGTCTGACATTTAAGTGCCAGGGTTCAATGACTGACACTTTACTTCTCGAAGATGTTGATATTTTTTATAATATCTACATATATATTATATAATATAATTTTCTGAGTTCTCTTTCTGTAAGCATGGACTCTCGCACTTAAAGGTAACAAGTTGGCATATATGTCTCCTACCCACTGTTTTAAACAATGGAATTTTCTACTGACAAGCTTTTTTAGAATCTTTCCCCCCCCCAAAAAAAATATCATCAAATAGAATTCGAATACATTTAGTCTCAGGTTTTCGGAAGTTGGCTTCATGTCGAATTTTTTAAAAAAAGGTAAAAAACAAAAAAAGCGTTGGGCTTTCGTTTTGAGGCAAAAATGTTTACCTGGTTTTCTGTGGAGTTTGAGTAGCTTCTTCACATTTTCTTTCTTATTTTAAGACCTAATAGTTAACTACCTCAGAGCTGTTCATACGAGTAAGTGAATATATTTGTAATGTCTATCAATTTGATCTGAGGTTTTATCAAAAAGTGACTGAGTGCCCAAACAACAGCAGTATTTTATTAAAAAGTGGAAGAATCCATTGTTTCAAGTGGTGGATAGGAGTCATTTCTATCAGCAAAATTCTCATCTTCAAGTGGAAGAGTCCATTGTTACAGACAGAGAAAGCAAAAAAGTCACTGTTCATTATATGTATATATATATATATATATATATATACACATATATATACTCAGGCACATTTAATTTAACAATATACACTCACATGCATAAGCGCACATTTTGCATCTATATATATGCACACACACACACACATATATATATATATATATATATATATATATATATATCAATAGATAAATAGATAGGAGAGCAGGCCAAGAGGAAACCAAACTTTTGAAACTGCACATCAATGAGACATTTTAGTGTGCTCACTACCATCATGTTAAGTAGCAGTGACTTCGGCCTTATGTATATAAAAAAACTGCATCATTTCACTTTGGTTAGTATTTGAGCTACACATGATAGAATGAACATGTAAAGTTGACATTTTTCACTAACCAAGTCATTCAATGACACTGACATTGTAAGACTGCATTCTGATATCTGTGGAAATTGTCAACTGACTTTAATAGATTCATACCCCTTCAAAAATCTTCACAGACAGTTATTTCAGAAGGTACAGTGGCTAAAACATGGTGGCGATAACAAACAATATGAGGATACTAGTCAGAATGAATCAGTTGATAATAAAGATAATGCTTAAATAAAAAAAGAAACAAGTTTTTTTTTCCTTAAAAGAAATATTTGTGATGTATTGGGAAAGACTGAGCTGTTTTTAAAAAAAAGATTTTTATACATTCCTGTAATGTTTTTTTTTTTAGTGTTGCACTGAAACATAATACCATTCCAACTTTTTATCAAACCAAAAATTCTTGTTGATAGTGTTGTATTGACGCAGTCACATTCCTATTTTTTACTGAACTCCTTCTCATTAGTGTTGTATTGACACAGAACACATTTCTACTTTTTACAAAACCCGAACTCCTTTTCGTAAGTCCTGTATTGGGACAGTCATATTCTTGTTTTTGGTTAAATTCCAAATCCTGTTTAATCCAATTTAATTCCTCTCATAATCTAAATTTAAATACAAGTCACAAGTCAATTTACAAATCTGAGATTATCAGATAAATTCATTCTAAAACTTTCACTGGCTCTGCCAACAAATAACCCAAAACTGCCAAGATTTTTGGCACTCAGTTTAGACAAGTTGCTCGCCTGATGGAATATCTTAACTGCTAACAGAAAACTTGCTTGTTAGAAACTGTCAAATAAAACTGTCACCGAAATTGTCAACATAGATTTCTTCAGTTTTCAAGTTGGTGTGGCTGGCTACGTACAGACTGCACCAAAAATTTACTCATTATACCTAGGAAAAAAAAATGGAGCTGAAACATGGATCCTAACCAAGAGAGAGATCCGCAAATTGAGAACCATGCAACATGCACATGAAAAAATTATGCATGGAGAGATCACAAGACAGTGCAGTACATCCGGGAGAAGACAAGAGTCAGGGATATCATAGAATTCATTAAAAATCTCAAATGGCAGTGGGCTGGCCATATTGCAAGAATGGCGGACAACCGATTGACATCATGACTCATGACATGGATCCCCCAAGATCACATGCGCAACCACGGCTGGCAGAATATTAGATGGAGAGGAACTAGACAAATTCAGAAGGTACTGGCTCCGCAACGCCCATAATAGAGAAGTGGGGCAAATCTTGGGGAAGGCATATATCCAATGACGGACCTTGAAAGACTGATGATGATGATGATGATGATGATGATGATACCTACAAAAAAAACTTTTTTTTATTTTTTAAAAATTGCTTCACTAAATAGGTTTTTAGTGAGGGGTTCGATTTACAAAATAGGTTTATGCTAAACTGAAACCTTAGTTTGTATCTGCCTGTCTTTTTTCAAAATCCAGGCTTCTTTAAATACTTGATGAAAGGCGAGAGATTAAACTTATTTACTGATCACTCCCTTTTCTAATTTTTCAATTGGCATGTTGCCAAAAGATGTTGGTCATATGATAGTTTCTATAAAGTGATTAACCAGACCTGTTTATCTGGGTTTTTTTGCTTTCTATCTTAACGTTTTTTTATTCTTTCTTCAATGGATTCAATGCTGGGTAACAAGAGAGCACTCAGGAGAGCGCATAACCCTGCCAACATCATTGGTGCTATGATCAGAATGAAAATCAGTTCATGAATAGTTACGATACAGGAGAGGTAACATTAAGGAAAAAACATTCTTTAATCCACCCCCAACAGTTAGTCACATCTTCTGTAACCCATTGCTCACCTTTCCACAAAGTTTGATTAAAATTCATTGAGAACTTTTGCAGATATTGTATGATCGGGATCTATAGCTACAATACAGACAATACAAGAATTTAACCACTTCTTCCATAGCCCATTGCCCATCCTTTCTATAAATTTCATAAATATTTATAGAGAACTTTTGGAGATATTGTGTGGACAAACAGACGGACACGAATGAATACATATACTTCTCACCACTTAGTTGGTAAAGATTGATAAGTTTTAGCTGGACCCACGGAAAATCCATGGGTGTTGATAACTAAGATTATTCATTGTCTCATGGCTTTCCTCTACTCTCACCCTATGCCTGAATCTTCTCCCTTATCCCTTCCAATTTTCATTGCTTGTCCACATTTTTTATTTAAGCGTTATGCAAACATGAATCAATGTCATATGCAGAAATCTTCCCCTGAATTACCCTTCTTTTCTCCCCTCTCTCTTACCTTATTTAATGACTCAAGTTTCTTTTCTGTCCACTCTCTTTCAACTCCCTTTTCACACAACATTTCTCTTCCCTCTAACTACCCACAAACCTTCCAATCCCCCCGCTCTTCCTTGCCTCTAGGCATCCCCATGAACAATTTACATTAGAAAATACGTATCCAACATTGAAATATATGTTAATTCAAGTTATCAAAACATATGAAACTTGATGAAAAAATGCTACAAGCTTATCAGTACAGAAAAACATTCACCAGGCACATTTATACTTATCCATATTTACTAAATCTTTCTTTATATTTCAGCTGACTCCTGAAATTGACCAATCAATTCATTTTCTGTCCCATAGAATCTAAATTTATCCAAGTTTCTCTCCAGATTTTTTATTCTTGTACTATTTTTTATATAAGATGGTAAACTATTCCGGTATTTCAAAATTATTTGGGAGAAAAAAATCCAATTTGTTTTTGCAATAGAACTTGCTAGTAAATTTCCCGTCCTATCTGACTTATCAAATATTAGGATTCCGTAATTTGTAAAGACATTTATTATCTCAAAAGTTTCAATTAAGTCTCCTCTTGCCTTCCTTTCAAATGAAGTAGGAATACCTGAATTTTCTTGTCTATCTTTATAACTTAAATTTATAACGTCAATTATCATTCTGGTAAATATTCGTTGTACTGTTTCCAATTTCAAAATTAAATTCCAATTATCATGTCTAGCACGTGGGCCCAAGCCTGTACACAATAAGCCAAATGTGGTCGAATTATTGTTTTATGAATTTTTAACATTACAATGAATCTCTTGATAGAATATTTCAGCTAAGCCAGCCATAACTGAATAGTTGAATGACTTGAAATACATCAGTGTATGCTGCAGTATCACATTGTTGCCAATTTAGATATTTTGGGTTGAACATGAAGGTCAGAAATTGCTACTTGGATTATTTTAAACGAAATAATATTATTATTTAATCTATGGTAATAAAATAAGTAATATTCTGATAAAACAAATGTTGAAGATTGAAGTCACTTAATTCATAAATGATACACAATCTATTTCTTAGATTCTAGATATGTTTTTAGTTTTTTTAATCTTTTTTAAAGATGTTTCATGATTCAATTTCAGATGTAAACTTGAAGAAAAAAAAGTTTACAACAGTAGTCTATCCATTGATTGCATGTATGAAATAAAAGCCTATTTAAGGGCAGAAAAAGAATATTATGCCAATAATCCAATGGTATAAGGGCCTCCCAGCCTGCCAAGAAAATCAGCGTTTGAAATCCTGGATTTTAGCAAGGTTTGAACACTGCTGGTTTGCCATATATTCTCCATAGTAAAACAAAAACAAAGAAAGAGTTACGAAGTTTTGTTAATATGAAGAATTGGGGTGTAATTTTTTTTTTTTTTTTTCTTACCAATATCCGAATTACCTCCAACCTATATTTTTTTTTTTTACATAGCCTCATATAAGAAGAGGACAACAAGCACCACCACTTTTCTACAGGATGTGGGATTTATTTAATAGAAAAAGATAAAAAATGATGTATGGACAATAACGATACAAGACGGAAGGAACCAAGAACCACCATAGAAATAATGATGTATAATGGTCAAGAAAAATTCTGTCCATCTCTTTTGTTGCGGTTGTTATGATCATCATCATTGTTATTTTTTTTGCCAATAAAAGTGAATATCAACTTTAAAAAAGTCCCATTCTATGCAGTGTCAGATCTATTATGAAACTCACAAAGCTTAAGGGCTCCAAATCCCAGAGGGGCCCCAGAAGCAACTTTTTCTTAATGAGGGAATTTTGCAACAAAATCGATTCAGTTATTGAACAGATCAAGCTCAGAGATAAGTGATCAAATGCTAAGCTAAATTATATATAGCCAACGTGCTTCTTGGTAGTAGCAACATCCTGTTAATGAGCACTCGGGAGCACTGTTGGGACACATCCAACTTTGCTTTGCGTTTACTATGAAGTAAGCTACAATGACTCAGTGAAAATAAAAAAATAAGAAAAAGTTAAAAAAATGGATGTTGACCTATTACTGCCGATTGTTAAAGGGCCTGTCGTAACAGTTCAAGCTTTAGGGCCTTCAAAGTACAGGTCTGCCACTGATTCTATGTTATAAAAATCGTTCTTTTTTCCAGATAAAAATTTGAGCTTTTTTGAGCCAAAACAAAAAGAAAAATCAAGAATCTTTTAAAATTTACAATACATTTTAAAAAATAGTGTCATATGAGGTATTCCAGTATCTGTAGAGAAAAAATTTTTTTTAAATCCCTGCATCAAAAATCATGCCCTGATTCTCCGCATTTACCAAAGTTTTTAATATCAGAAAAAATAAAAAGGTCTTTTCACAATACTGTAACAACCGAACATAGGCTGAGGAGATTTTTGCAGTGACATCGATCACTCGCTCGTGAAAGCAATTTTCTCTCTTCCCGCCAAGTTTCCAATCTCAGATTTTGCTCGGGGTCAAGACAGATAGAATTTCTATGGCATCGGAAATAAGAAAAAGAAAGCAATGAAGAGTATAAAAATAATCAGAGTATTTTTACCAATATATAGATCTAAAAACACTGTCCCATTTTCTCTTTTGAATGCAATGTTATCATAAAGAAGAAGAGAAAAAAAGAAAAATACAGGGACTTTTTTCTCGCACTGTGTAAACATTTGAATATTAATATTTTTCTGTAGCCAAAGTAATTGCAAGGATTCTCCATAGCAGTAAACCATTTACAATGTATTTCTATTTTAGAATGTTATTTGTGGTGTATTCTATAGCAAAATTGTTGCAATATCTTTCCCTAGTAAATCATCAGCCATGAATTTCTACAGTAAAAAGTCAATGGTCATGGATTTCTTTCATAACCAGGAATTCTATATTTTTAAAACTTATCTAAAAGGATTATCTGAGATTTTATCTAAAAAATGGTCCAAAATGACCATTGAGACCTCTAAAAGCACTCGGGGGGGAAAAAAAAGAGTTTTTAGATGGTACTAGTGGTGTACTAATGCAAATTTTCAAGACTGTAACCTCAAAAATGTGACCAGGAGTGCTGGAACACACACACACATATATATATATATACAAGCGAAAAAGAGAAGAATTCGTAGCCTACTTAGTTGGTCGGTCAGCCGTTTGTGGGGCTACGGTGAATCGATTATCTTTTCACAATATAAAAAAATCATTTCCATTAATTCATTTTTTTTATCCCATCCAGGAAAGCCTTTTGCATAATGGTAACATTCAAACATTAACAAGAAAATTTTTTCTTTTATTTCACAAATATTTCCATCAAACACACAAGTAGTTTTATTCCTTCCTCTTTTGATACAAGCATGACTTCCTTAGAAAATCTTTCTTTAAGGGTAGTGGGAGTGGAAGAGAGGAGAGGAAAGAGGGAAGTCTAGATTTTGCAAAACAATGCGAAGTTGCTTCTCGTTTCAGGTAACACACAAGGCAATGATTTTTGTCTTCATATCTCAAATCATTCATAGAGACCTCATCATCGTCCATAGTATTTGTGGGTTCTCTACAGTTCTAGGACGCTTACCCAACACCCAAGATGGATAGCTTTGCAGAGCTAAAAGGGTCCAATAGCCCTGTTATTTATTGGGGTTGATAGGAATCCTAACCTTCCCCTAGAGCAGAGGTTCTGGAAATGGGGTCTAACAGATAATGCTTGGGTATCCACTGCAGTATTTCCTCTGAACCTGACATTGCGAATCTTGTGGCAGAGAAACAACATCCTTTGCACAACCATCAAAAACATTATTATTTTATACAGACCTGTATTCTATATTAAAATCTAAATAAATAAAATCCATTTGAAATAAATAGGATTCAAAATGTTTTAAAAAAAATTGTTAATTCATTAATTAGTTTAAAAGCTAAATGCAAAAAAAGAGGTCTGTCAGAATATCTCCTTTATAGAAAGGTTCCATGATTTATCTAAGTTTCCGAACCACTGCCCTATAAAATAATTTTTTGGTGAACTCAAAGAGCTGAGTTTGAATTCAGAGTATCAATGTGATTTTTTAAGCCATTTTTCTCTAAGGGTCCTGCTGCTGGGAGAGGGAAGAGGGGGGTAGATTTTAGAAGTGAAGAGAGGAAAACAGGAAGTCTATATCAAGCCTGGCCCTAGGGTTCCTAGTGTTTTGACAAGTAAAGTCAAGTATAATCTTATTTATTTATTAATTTACTTACGTTTCCTCAACCCACTTCCTTCCTCTACCCTGCCCCAGCTATTATAAGTAATCTACTTCAATAATTTAGCTAAGGCTGACTCACTGACCTTGTCATCAGTCAAGAGAATTTGCTTTGCCAATAGTATCTCTTAGTTTCACCAAAACAATAAGTACTTAACCATCAGATATTCCTAAAAAATCTCAACAGCTGGGAATTTTCTCATTTTGATAGCTTTTTTTGTTTGATTTTTTCATTTTTCCATTTGTACTAAGAAAGTCAGACTGTCTCAGCACTTGGTGCCCTGGGGTGACAGCCCCTGTTGCTAATACTAAGGGCTCTCCTTGGTCTAGATTTTGGGTGTATAGTTCAAGGAGTCTGGGCTCAAGTGGGAGGTGCAAGTTTGCAGGCAGCATATATACTGTTTGTGGGTGTGAAAACTTGACTGATGAGACTTTATTTCGCATTATGGCAGTAAGTAAGAAAGGAAGCCAAAATATGGGGGTTAGGGGAAAGTTGAGAATCAGGGTGGCTAGATCCAGAAATAGGAGCAGTGGTTAGAGTGCAAATGGTTTCAGGAGAAGAAAGGGATGAGAGTAGCCACAGCTTTTGGGGGGAGGGTGGTCAGAAGAGAGTCATTAATCAACTTTGGGGATTTTCCTCGAGAGGCAGGATAATTATTGGTAAGTATCTGTTTATGCAGAAGTGTTCTCAAGTTGTTTACCTCTGCTAATGGAGTTAGAAGAGGGATATGTAGTCACCCATGTTTGTCTGTGGCTGCACAATCTCTCTCCAAAAAGTTCTCAATAGGGGTGCAGTGCTAACTTTTTAGGTGCCAGAGCAAACAAAACACTATGTATTTCCTCATTTCTCTCGCTCCATATATATATATATATATATATATATATATATATATATATATGTTACATAAATGGGATAAGGAAGTATCCCTAAGAGGACAAGTACATGACATGAGCTGGTACATATATTGGGTGATTGATATATATATATATATATATATATATATATATATATGTATAAATACATATACATATATAATTTCATTTGTAGATCTATTTTTTCATATAAAACAGTAACCTTTTGGGTGCTTTTTGTTAACAGATAGGAAATTCTATCTCCTCTGCTTTTATTCATTTTAAATCAATTTACAGGTTTTTCGTTTTAAATAATTCTGTTTTTCTCTTCAGATCAATTTATATGTTTTTAAATTAATTTGAGTTTTTTGTTTTAGATTAATTCGTTTTTCTTTTTTAATTGGTTTATATGTTTTTCTTTTTGAATTGAAATGCCGGTTTTTCTTTTTGGATTAAAATGCCGGTTTTTCTTTTTGGATTAAAATGCCGGTTTTTCTTTTTGGATTAAAATGCCGGTTTTTCTTTTTGGATTAAAATGCCGGTTTTTCTTTTTGGATTAAAATGCCGGTTTTTCTTTTTGGATTAAAATGCCGGTTTTTCTTTTTGGATTAAAATGTAGGTTTTTCTTTTTGGATTAAAATGTAGGTTTTTCTTTTTGGATTAAAATGCCGGTTTTTCTTTTTGGATTAAAATGTAGGTTTTTCTTTTTGGATTAAAATGTAGGTTTTTCTTTTTGGATTAAAATGTAGGTTTTTCTTTTTGGATTAAAATGTAGGTTTCTCTTTTTGAATTAAAATGTAGGTTTTTCTTTTTGAATTAAAATGTAGGTTTCTCTTTTTGAATTAAAATGCCGGTTTTTCTTTTTGGATTAAAATGCCGGTTTTTTTTTTTGGATTAAAATGCCGGTTTTTTTTTTTTTGATTAAAATGTAGGTTTTTCTTTTTGAATTAAAATGTAGGTTTCTCTTTTTGAATTGAAATGTAGGTTTCTCTTTTTGAATTAAAATGTAGGTTTCTCTTTTTGAATTAAAATGTAGGTTTCTCTTTTTGAATTAAAATGTAGGTTTCTCTTTTTGAATTAAAATGTAGGTTTCTCTTTTAAAAATAATTCATGTGATTTGGTAATTAAATCAATTTATGTTTTTTAGAGAAATATATTTTAAATTTGATGGAAGACTGAATTGATTAATGGACAGATGGTTGAATATACTTAATTCTTTGATGGAAATTTTTTTACATGACTGCAAATTTTGAAGCTACAGTTATTCAATTATTGACTATGATGGCATATATATATATATATATATATATATATATATATATATATATATATATATATAAAACGAATAGACTGAAAATAAACAAGACAAGAATTTTGGTTAAAGCAGTTATTTGGTCTTTGCATATATATATATATACATACATAAACACATACATTCAGTTATTCTTGATTGAAGAATACTGTGAAAGTTTGAATGCTCCAAAAATAGAAGTACCACGAACTGATAAGCCAATAGAAACTAGTGATATCCCAGACATAACAGAAGACATAGTAGTGTTTGCACTATGAAATATAAAATCACAGACCTAGAAGATGCAGGAGAGATCATTCACAAAAGACTAGCACAGCTATTCACACAGTGCATCCGAGTAAGAGAAGTATCTCAAAACTTCCATCCAGAAATTGTGAGATAAGATAATCGCAATCTTAGCCACTGCCACTCTATTACAGTACAAGCTAAACTGTTCACAAAAAGTCCAATGGGCACTCTAGATAAAATCAACCTTGAGAACGTGCAGGCTTTAGAAGGGGCTACTCCACAATAGACCATCTATGTACAATATATCAATCAACTGAAAAGTCATTATTATACAACAAACTACTTTGTTTGGCCTATGTAAATTATGAGAGAACACTTGACTGGATGAAACATATTCTACAAGAGAATAAAATATCATTAACTATTTATAGCAAGTTTTGAAAGAATGCGACGTGTGTATATGTGTGTGTGAAATCGAGGAACAATAATTCAGTAATTTCTTGAAATGCCCATTTTCACAATCTGGGTAGTAATGGTTAACAAGCTTGTGATGCTGACCATTGCTACTGTCATGGGTTTGATCCTCACAGATTGCTCCATTACAGTGGCCTTATGTCAAACCAAGTTGAACTTAGAATTTCAAGTATATTCTGATTTAGTCTTTGCGATATATATATATATATATATAAATATGAATGAAATATGAATTTGAGTTGAAAGCAGTTATTTGGTCTTTTTATATATATATATATATATATATATATATATATATATACATACATACACATATGCATTCTGTTATTTTTGACTGTAATACTCCCTCATTCAGGGTTGAGCACTGTTTAAGTGAGGTAACTCGTTCATTGTAAGCTTATGCAATGCTCTTCCGACTTAGAAATAGAGCACTCTGGTGGATAAGGAATTCGTGTGGGAGTGAATATATTGCTTAAATTCAACCTTACTGACCGTCCAGTTCTGCGTAGGGCAGAGGTAAGATACCAGCGTCTGGGTCTGAAGCGAAGGTTTCGATCCTACCACGTGGTACTGGATTGGATAATGGATAGTCTATTGCCATACTGAAGAGTTGTTATACAATGAAACAGCTGTCTGTAGATGACACAACTATTTAATTATCATTATATATGTATAATGATATTGTCCACCCTTCCATGAAATTTGGATGAAATTCATTAAGAACTTTTGGCGATACCGTGTGGACAGACATGGCTGAATACATATACCTCTCCCAACTTTGTTAGCCGATGAAAAAACCCCCCCAAAAAGTAGATAAGGGGACAAACAGTGGAAAACCATTGAATCAACAATGAGGAGAAAAAAATAAATTATTCCACATCACTTCCCTAATCTCAGATGTAAGCAAACATTATCTACACGGCAGAACGGGAGAGGGCACCTGATATCAATTTCTTCTCTTCCCAAGAACAAAGCGGCTCCTCTGAGAAATAGATCCAAACGAAGAAGCGAGAGAAGAAACGGCAGACGGGCGGCAGAAACACTGTTTCAACTTGGAACAGGATGCGATTGAAGTGCAAGTTCAAAGGAGTGAAAGAAATCACATTGGCTTCGAGGAGAATACGAATCGACTGATGGGAGATGAGTTGCTTGATTTAAAGGTGGGTTATCAAAGGGGTCGCAGGTAAGAAGAAAACCATCGGGGGGCGGGGGGGGCGGGTTGGAGGATATGATGCAACTTCCTTGCATAAACCAACTGTGCTCTTGCCCAAATCAGAGCAATTGAAAAGGTGTATGTGTAATCAAAGGAAGGCGAGGGTGGCCTAATGGTAAACAGGCACGAGGAGTGGTATAGGCAAACTGAGTTCAAACTCCAGCTGGTGATGTTTGCATTCACTCCACACTGATGCCCTTGGGAAAGGCGTGAATCTATTTCTAACCGATAGCTGCTTGCAAATAGTGGAGTAGTTGGAGCCCTTCAGCCCCGTAAGGCAGTCCGTCTTTGAGGTCAGTCTAGCATCCCAGTGATGTGGAAAAACCCACGATTACTAGAGTAAAATATGATAGTGCCTTCATTGTTCGTTCGAGAAATGGAGACAAAATCATTGCCTTTTATGACATGGCACAGAAGTGTCCGAATCTGAGAATGTGTAAGCGAAAGGTTGGTAGGTAGGAAACAAACTTTCTTGGCCTTTGACGAGGGATACAGAATATCATAAAACTTTTTTAGATAAATGTACAGTAGCACTGCCCACATCAATTAGCAAGTTTTCAAAGACTAACTCGCAAGAATCATACCTGGGGGACTCATTAGTGCACTCAGAAAATTTCATGGGGATATGTCATAAGATTCCTGAGCTACGCTGTCATATACTGACGGATGGGAATTAGGTGAAATACAGTAGGATAGACAAACTCTCAAAATGATTTTTGAATCACAATATTGATTTTATTCATTATCATTGTAAGTATACACTATTCATATCATCATAATCATCATCATCATCAGTCTCTTAACGTCCATCGTTGGACATAGACCTTCCCCAGGATTTGCCACAATTCCCTATCATGCACATCGCAGAGCCAGTATTTCCTGAATCTGTCAAGTTCATCTCTCCATCTTGTGTTCTGTTGGCCTCGGTTTCTCACGTGATCTCTGGGGATCCATGTTGTGAGACATGATGTCCATCGGTTGTCTTTCATTCTTGCAACATGGCCTGCCCATTGCCATTTGAGTTTTTTTAATAGTTTCTATGATGTCACTAACACCTGTTTTCTTCCTTATATACTGTGCTGTCATCAGAAGAGACCAAAGGAGAGAAGTAGAGGAAAGACGAGTTCTTGAAAAAATGTCACATAATTCTCCAGTCGGTCATTCAGTTTCCTCAAAGGGATTGGAGCTTTCTAGGTCTACTATACTCATCTTGGTCCTTTTACAAAGATATTCATACTTATTAGACGTAGTAAGCAATTTCGGAATAGAAAGTGCAACATATTTTTGTTGGCATATTGCGTGCACGGAACCAAGTTTAGACTCCATCAAGTAAATTATACCTTTCCAATGGTCAGACTTAGGAAGAATTTTGATGTTATATTATACACTCCACACTACGAAAAACATTGGAAAAACTTGCTCAAGATAAATAATGAATGAGTAAAAAGAATCTTGAGAATTTAGACATCTTGAAAATTACACTTTTCCTATGGATAGAATCAGATAGGCTTTTGACATGCTCTAGAGGACACTTAATACTACTAAAATCTATACGGAAATTGGGTGGATATATATGAAATTTTGTCGATATCATATTGTTATGACATAACTATGACGTAGCTTATGTATGGGCTACCCTTTAATGAAATCTTGTCGAAATTCATTGAGAACTCTTGGAGATATCGTGCAGACTTGAGTGTATACAGAAATGTAAGATAAAAAAAAATGTAGAAATATCTTGCAATCAAAGTCCTGGATCCGCCCCAAAATTCAACCATCTCTCCTTTATCCCACTGTCCATCCATCCACAAGATTTCATTGAAATCCATTATATTGTTCGGACAGATGGAAAGACTCAACCATATATATATATATATATATATATATATATATATATATATATATATATATATATATGTGTGTGTGTGTGTGTGTACACCTCTTCAATTTCGTTGACAGGTGTGAATAAAATGAAGATTCATCAGTTGTATTTTCAATCTATCATTTTCGACCGACTTTACGGGGTGGGCGAGGGGGGCGCTGATGGAACGTACGCTTTAAAAAGGGGGGCGACAGTCCGAAAAAGTTTGGGAAACACTGTACTAGCTGAATAAATATAGTGATCGCATTCAAAATCAGCAGTAGCGCACGAGTCACTCTTCCCCCCGCCTCCCGCCGTTTATCCAACGATGGGCACCCACCCAACATTAAACCCACGGGCACGTGGGTAGAGGCAACAACGAGTCATCCTACTTGCCTTGTCTGTTTCCCAACTCTAATAGAAAAAGAAGCCGCTTACAGAAATAGCAACAGGGTTACTCACAGCCTGTTATTTTTAGATTTCACTTCCACTTTTTCACGGGGGCGGGAATGAGGCTCTATCTATTTGAGAACACAAAACAATCCAATGAACTCAGGCGCAAACACATACGTTATAACTGAAAAAAAAAAGAAGCTATCTTTGGCTTCTCTGGCTAAGTAATCAACTGGGTGGGTGGGCTGCTTCTTTTTCGTGCAGCTACCCTGGTTCCCGCTGCTACTACCCCTGCGATATTCGGGCTGAAGGGTGGAGTTGCACTGGTGTGTACGTGTGTACGTAGAGAGATAGGTAAACACTGAAGGCGTGTGCATCTATCTACCGTATTTACGCGAGTAAAATACTATCGAACAACCAGAAAAATAAGTGATCATTCATGTTATCATTTTTAGAACAATGGAGAAAGGTGGTCCCAACGGTAGAGTTTCACATCCCCGCTCACTTGATGTTAAAAACGGCGCACAAGTAAAACCAATCTAATATTTTGATTTATTCAAAGCAATAAACAACATTTCTGGTTGGTAATTGAATTAAAAAACCACCAGGTGACAAATGTCATTTGGCAGCACGCTGTGTTGGAGGTGATCAATTAAAAGACATTTGAAATGAGGTGATAAGTTACTTCTTTCGTCCTTTGTTGGGTCGTGTTCATTAAAAATATAAGCTGAATAATTTTTTAAAAATAACAACAAAATAACGTAAATCCTGCCGGGCACAAACTAAGGGATCAATTCAGCATGAAATTAAATTGCAAATTGAATTCTTCACAAAAAAAAAAAAATTGGGGGGAGGCATTTATAAGAACCCCCCCCCCCCCCATGTTTCTTTCTAGACAAAGAGTAAATGCTGAAAATTTCAGCCCTCTACCTCTATTGGAGCGGCCTGTATGCATGATACATACATAGCCAGCAAAACCAATTTGAAAACTCTAAGAAACTTATGTTGACAGTTTTAGTTGACAGTCTCTGATATAATTTATGTATTTATTTTGTTTACCTTAAATTGAAATTCTTATTTCTTTCCATTGTGTGTCATTTTCAACATGGAGGGAGTGAAACTTTACATTTTACTATCGGGACCACCTTCCCTACGTTGTACCCATATTTTTTCTTATCAAATAATTAGAAAACGTAAAAAGTGTAAGAAATTTGCAATAAATAAGGAATATAAGTAATAATAGTTATTTAAAATTGTTAAATAAGGCATCAGTAGTATAAACCAAAATAAGTGGTATTCACATGCTAAATGTTCTATATTCCTTTTTATTTGTGGGCCCCCTCAATCTTGCGGGCCCCACATGCTGGCATAGAGTGCATGTAGGCTAATCCAGTGGATTTATATATATATATATATATATATATATATATATATATATATATATATATATACATATATAGTTAAATACGTTTTTTTTGGTAAGCCGTGTTTCAAAAAACAAAAAAAAATTGAATGATGTGTAGTATGAAATAATATCTATGTCCAATACATGATACCTTATATAAAAAAAAAACTATATGTATGACATAATCTCTTTATTAAAATCATAGCTGATAGGGAGGTGGTGTTTGATTAACCCAGCTGGGTTGCTATGTTAATATAACAGTTTTGTTTTTAAATTCCCCAAATGGTAAACAATTGATGATCCCAACAATAGACTATGTACACAGTGTACCATAATAAGGTAAATGTGAAACAGGGATAAAAAAAACACTGAAGAAAATTGTGTAAATAGATATTGGGAAAAAGGTGACACGAGTGACACAAAAAAATTTGAAAATTCTTTTTTAATGTTTTGTGTTTAAATCTGTAAAGCTTTCAAGACTATATATATATATATATATATATATATATATATATATATAGATAGATAGATGGCTGAGATAATTTTGTACTGCTGTTACTCAAGGCAGGCCCTCCCCATTAGGAAGACTGGAGCAGCCCAATCTTCTGATGCTAGTCCCTTCCATTTAAAGAAACTGATAATATATAGAGAAAATTCAATTTATTTGAAAATGAAAATTTATTTCTGCTTCTTTTATAAAAATTCTTCATTTTATATGAACAATGGATTTTATTAATATCTTTTTAATCTAATAGTGAAGGCATAATCTTTTTTCTATGTATTAGTACTTAAATTTACCGATATACTTAAAAATAGTTTTAAATAGAGAAAGTAACTTGAGATCTACGTTTAGAATATGATATATACATGGCTTAATCTCAATCCCCCTAATCAATGTTATTTTTTGGGTGTCCTTTCCTGTGGTCTAATGATAGAAATAAGAACCATAAGTTAAATAATGCGTCTACCATCTATGGTGGTAGCTGTAGGAAGAGGAAGATGAGAATAGTTGAGCAGAAAATCAGGACCAAGTTTTACATCTCTCCAACATATCATATATATATAATGTATCAGGAACTAACTGACTGACTGACTGAAAAGAGTCTTATAGAGATGCATCGATGCCTCTAGAAAGCAAAAAAAAAAAGTGATGAGTCATTTTTGGTATCCAAGACTTAATTGAGAATCCTTTGTGGCGCTTAGAAAGTGACGCAAGCTTGTCAACATTTTCTCCGCTTTTTTTTTTCCAGGAGGGCGCTTTGTCGTTAGTAATTTTCTGCTAGTGACAATAGATTACTCACACAGCATAAGGCAATCTAAATAAAAAAAGAAAATATCATTCGCAACGATGAGGGCTGAGGCTCTCATCTCTGACTCCACATGTCCTCATGCATCAGGTGGAACAGCCGCCATTTAGTCTCAAGATCAATTTCTGCCTCTTGAGATCAACTCGTATTCAACGCTTTGATTGCTATCGGAATCAGTGCACCTTACAACTCACCTTTTCAGCAAGTTGCAACCATCAGTCTCAGATCTCCGAGCTTTGGAAGAAATGAGCGAATGACCTGTAAAATGTTGATTGCTTTTTCATTCTCTTTGTATAAATGCATTTATTTATTAGGATGAAATAACCGTGAGTGTCTGTGTACGGTAAATTTTCGTTAATATCTAAGACTTGTTGATTTTACTCAGTCAGTGAACCTACTGATAATCAGATGGTTGCGAGTTCAAATCATGGAAATGAAATATGAATTTTTCATATCAGTTAACAATGTTTATCTATCTAGGCTTGTACGAACCCATATAGCGTGTGCAAAAAGATTTTCTGGGTTTGTGAAAAAGAGGTTCTGAGGTGAACTATCTCCACTCTTACTACAATTAAACAATTTGATGAAACAATGGCAAAAACAACCAAGTTGTTTATATTTTTGACTCTGTTATTTGATTGATATGAAATAAGATTCGATTCTACTTTATTTGTGAATTTTCTTATTAAACGTTTTTTTAATTAAAGAAAATGAAAAGATTGTTTCTATTATAAAGTTTAATGGTTCTTTCTATGTCTCTCAGTAATATTTGAGGTTCTTTTGTGTAAAAAAATGGTTGGAGACCACTGGTCTAATGCTCAGCGTTGTATTGAGTGCTCTGGAAAGGGAGGAGATTATGTTGAAAAATAAATATTTGTTTTCATCAGCAGGTTATGAACATATTGATGTACCTATATGTGTGTTCATGTATACATAGATTTTTTTTTCTAAAATTTATTGGACCCTTTTTGTGAAAGTCAAGTATTCTATATCTCCCTCCTATATGTGTGTGTGTGTCTGGGATATATATATATATAAAATTAATGAGTTGTATAAAATAACATCCACATACAATACATAATGATAATACCCTGTATAAAATGAGTGTGTATATATATATATATATATATATATGTATTTATATGCGTTTCTATATTATTCAAAATGTGTGTGTGTATGTATATGTACACATTATATATATATATATATATATATATATATATATATAATATATATATATGTGTATACAGTATATGTGGTACAAATCAAGCTAGCAGTGTAACATAATATAATAATATATCAATAATATAACAGCCACTTCTGAAATGTAATGGATTTATTTCATAGAGTGCTCGGTACATACAACTTTTTACTCATGAAGTCAAGTTGTTTTAGAGTAGAGCTGGAAATAAATAGTAGAATGTGGATTCGCTACACAAACTAGCTCATGTTTCTGCCTCATCAGGCAAAACAGGAGGACGGAAACATGAGCTAATTAGTGTAGCGAATCCACATTCTTATATATATATATATATATATATATATATATATATATATACATACACACACTCCATATTTATTAATGTCATAGACACTGTTTTCTTTTCTAAAATAGATGTGGAAAATTTAGCATTTCTTGCATGACATGACTTTGTGCCTAGAATGTGTATACAAACACACAGATTGAGAAAAAGGTTGGTTAACACCCCTCCCCAATTTTAATGAGGATTGTTCTTGTTGCAGTAGAAAAATAAAGTCAACTCCAATTTAAGAGGTTGATTATAGAAATGAACAAAATGTGGAATACAAAAATAGGTCTAGTTAGCCCCGTTAATAGAAACTGTCAGGTGACCAACATCTTTTAGCAGCATGCAGTCTTAGGGGTGATCAATTACAAAATTTGAAAAAGGTGATGAACGAATAAGTTACAACTTTCTCTTTTTATTGGGCAGTGATGACTAAGAAAGTCTGAATTAAAAAAAAAGAGCATGTATACAAGCACAAATTTGGGATCAATTTAGCATGAATTTACACTACAAACTGACCACCTCCCTTCGACTAAAACCTTATTTTGAGGAAATCTTTAAAAAATAACAACCCCCCGCAAGCGTTTTTTATAGACATAACAAAGACTAAATTTTAGAAATTTCATCCCTCAAGCTCCTTTGGTAAGGCCTCTACGTATGATAGATAGGTAGGCAGTCAACTGGTCCAATTTGAAAACTGAAGAAAACTATTTCGGCAGTTTTGGTTGAAGTATTCTATAGCAGGTTGAAAAAAAATGAATACAAACCAAGATAAAAAAATGGAAAAGATATAAACAAATAAATCTATTGTGATTATGATACTATGCATAAATTTTCTCTTGTTTGGATCGTCAGTTCTTTACCATGTAACCGTTTCGGGGATTTAAAAAGAAAACAGTTATATTAACATGGCTTCCGAGCAGTGTTAATCAAACACCACCTCCCTTTCAGCTATGATTTTGAAACATAATTTATGTCATACATGTAGTTAGTTATTTTATATAGGGTATTATCAAAATGTATTTTTATATGGATATTATTTTATACTACAAATCATTTAATTTTTTTGAAACATGCATATGCATATATATATATATATATATATATATATATATATATATATATATATATATAGTCACAGAAGTTTGTGGGGGACAAAATCGAGATATGAATTTCAAAAAGGGTTATGGTAATTAATGTCATTTGGCACTTAGCAAGTAAGGTAACAAGAATATTGATATCCTTTAGGCCTGAAGATGTTGAAAAGAAATATATATATATATATATATATATATATATATATATATATATGTGTGTGTGTAAGTTTTAATATGATATAACGCAATTTATAATTCATTCAGTTGGATCTCATATATATATTTCTTAATATATAAACTGTTGCGTTGAAAGAAGCAAAAAGACCGAGAGAAGGATGAGAATTAGGTGTGAAAACAGGTATTTGGGCCTTTGCATTACCTGTAGCTATGTATATATATATATATATACATTTATATATTACACATAAATAGAGAGAAAGTGAAAAATAGAATACTTGAATTCCACAGACAGGGTTCAATAAATTTCAGAAAAAAGGAAAAGCCACACTTGTGGGAAGTTTTCAGATATTTAATAATATCCAAAATTTGTAAAATAAGATATCGGGTTTGGAGCCTCAACTGGTTTCCATGTTGTTTTCAGAAGGAATGAACTGGGAAAAAGTCTCAAAAAGAGTGTGTCTTCAGTAAAAATTAGTAATCAATAGAATTGTGTGCATGCATTTGTATATATATATATATATATGTATGTAAAATATAGATTCTTTCCTAAAAAAATAATCCTATAGAAATTCAGAAACGTCCATGATTTTCTTTCACAGGTAAAATCTACCATATTTATTCGAATACAATACAACATCCACTTTTTGTATCTAAAAATCAGTAATAAATGTATACAGGTTATCTTTTGTTTTTTTTTTTACTCTTACCATCGAGTATAACGCTATCTCCCGATTTTGACTCCGATTCTTCATTTCCCCACATTGTAGACGGGTAAATACAGTATTGAATAAATGAATACGCTGAGATACTGATAAAGAGAATAGTTGGAGGGGGAGTAGAATGACAAATCAAAAAAAAAGAAGTTAGGATGTGACTGAGATAAACTGATAGATAGACAGGCAGACAGAGATAGAGTGAAAAGGAGTAATAAGGACAGATGAGACTGCTTATAAAATGCTGCTGATGCCATTTGCACAAAAGCAGTAAATGATAAGGAAACTATGGCTATTCCCGGGCGGTACCATGGTGATAAAAGACTGAGTCTAGTCGAGCGATATCCATTCTACAAGAAAACCGTCAGTGACACTTGGCTGTCTGCTACGTTCCCCTGGTCATGCCGGGCATGTACCGTCAACCAACAATGGAGGGATTTTATTCGTATTAAGCATGGTTAGTAAATTGTTACACTGGTTAGTCCAGGGGTTCTCAACCTTTTTTGCTCAATGCCCCACCACAACAGATAAAAAAAATGTTCACTATACTATAGAAACAAGAACCATAAGCTCAATATTGCATCTACCATTTGTGGTGGAAGAAGAGCAAGTAGTCTTTCTGAGTCAATTGATTCCCATACTTGTAAAATATTACAATATGGAAATATTCTGACAGTATTATTTTCAACAAAAATTGTAAATGGCTATTTTTGGCTTTTTTCAAGTACAAAAATACCGAAACTTGTACAGTATATTATGACATTATAGTGGTTGGTTTCTTAATAATGTCTCACCTTTCAATGACAACACACCTCTTTCTTCCAATTTCTGTTGTTTAACATAAAAATGGACCAACCAACCGACTGACCAAAAGCGTCTTATTGAGATGCATGGAAACATCTAAAAAATTAATTTAATCATATATTCTGTGGCAAATTCTTTGTAGAAAATACTAATACAGTTGAACACTACTTATCCGTAAACCAAAATAATCCAAAAATTTTAAAAGCCGACAAGGCACATAACTCATTTTGACTAAAGTAAAAAGTTAGTTATCTTCCTTCAACTTTTTAGAAATACAAAATTATATTTACATTACAAACGGTAAAAACAAAATAAGTTTAAATCCTCAGAGTCAGTTTCTATCACATTTTACAGCTACTCACAATTCAATGCTTATTCATTCTTATTTATCTTAAATGAAAAAAAAAAAAAACAAACCAAAAGACACTATGTATTGTAATCTATTCTCTTGTTTGTTATCCTTTGAATTTTTCCCAACTTGAAACTTTCTTTACCCGTTATCTGATTTTTTTACATTTATCTATTTCACAAAAACCACTTTCAATTTTCTAACTCAATTCAATAATGATTTTGTTCGGTGAGTCTGAACACACAAAAATTCCAGTAAACAATAAAAACAAAATAAGGTAATTCAAAAACTTACTTTTTACAATACAGCACAAGAAACAATCATTTTTTGTACACGATCTAATCATTGGAAGATGAATATAGATTAAGAAACCCCCAAATTACACCCTGACATTTCAGGCCCCCATCCTGAATATATATCTCCAAAATTCAAAACTCTTCTGATCCCAGGCATTTTGAATAATGGGGGCTCAACTGTATATGAACTCTAAGGCACTGATTAAAGTTTTTATAACTTCTCCATTATGTGAAATTCAGAGACAACCACACCCGTACCGGTACCGGTAACATGTGGGGTGCAAAAGATATGGATCCCAAATTAATGAATCAAACATCATTGGTTCCTGAGGCTGCAAACAGAGCTGGGCGGGGAAAATCTGACTTGCTCCAGAGTCAAAACACAACTAACTTATTAGAAGTATACTTAAAATTATGCTGAGAAGAGGCTATGCTTCTTTTGGCTTGGCGAGGTCATGTGATACCATTTTCAGGCACTTCCATATTCCAAGTTCTCAAATTTACCCATCACTTTTTGAACTCTCAGATACTTGAAAACTCCAGCAGAATATAAACATCCGAAGGGGATAATGACACTGGACCTCTATGTCAAAGTCAACACCTGACCTATCCGGATCTTGGCTGCTAACTTTGGGTGGTGAACTAATCTGCATTCAGTCCAGCGATGATTAAAAGTGAGAAAAAAATTATGACTTTCAATCAGTTCTGCACCCCTTCCTAGTCATTATGGTATGTTTACCTCATAACTTTTATCCTGACAAAGTTAATAATCATTACTTACTATGGAATCTAGAGTAAAATTAGTAATTAATAGTGTAATTAGGAATTAGTAGAACTAGCTGATAACCCTGTCACAATATGAGAGTTGGTGGGAACTGTTGAATACTTCATTTTTATTCTTAAATATCTCGTTTCATTTATGAATAACACTTTTGTTAAAGACACTTTTTGCTTGGGTATATGTGAACTATACTTACATACTTGGTCAAAGTGTAACCCTTTTTAGGCACCAAAACAATGGTAGAAACATCTTAGGTAGATTCATTATGACAAAATAAAGTGTGGTCACTTGGATCCCCCCTTCAGCTGATAGATAACCAATCACAGCCAATTAATTAAAAAGGTGTTAGGAGAAAGAAAGAGTAAAGTGGTTGATAAAAGAGGGTAGATGTATAAGGATTTTAATGGTGAAAGTAAGAAAGATTGATTGTAAGTTTAGTGGGATGAGAAATGAAAGAAAGCAGGAGGAAAATAGAAGGGAAAAGGGTAGATAGTCTTTTAATTCTAGCATCAAGTAAAAGAGGACGGTAAGTTAATTTAGTAAAAGTTATAGGGATATGAAAAGAACCCTAGCCTATAAGTTAAGGGACCAAAAATTGGTCTCCTGAATAAGGTTGAGTAATAGAGTAGAGCAACAGGATCGGACTTGCCCTTGGCCCATAACTGATTAACCTCCCACTCTCTCCCTCGATGTGTGAGGATTTTGTTTGATCCTTGAGCGAAGACTATCAAAGATCTTTTTGGTCAGTTGAGATTTTTTTTTAAAAAGTTTGATTTTCGAATCCTGACATGAGTCTTGTGTCTTTCATTCCTTCCCTTGCTGCAGCTGCACTGCACTGCACATACATGCAATGAAACAAAACCCAATATGTTACAAGGTCGAAATGTCCCACAGCTATCATCCTACAATCCACCCCGGGGGCAGGATTTTCCAGTTAGATCCTTTTGAAGGCCCAAATATGACCATTGGAAATAAAAGATGATAACTTTTTTTAAGGGGTATTTTGAGACAGTCTATGGCTATTATTCACTGTTTCAGCAACATAGAGGTCACATGTAGATAAATGGATTCAGACTCTTAGAACTAGATAGATAGGGGTGAGTGTGGATGAAGAGCCCACGCTATTATCATCGAGTCACCAGACATTTTTTGCAATCATCGCATATTAGGGGTACCTCAATTCAATACTTCGTTTTGGCTATTTGGAGGTCACACATTGATCGAAAAAAAAAAAACAGACTTTTAGTTTTATATATAAAATCATCATTGTCAGTCCTAACGTCTGTCGTTGGACATGGACCTTCTCTCGGATTTGCAAGACCTCTCTATCAAGGATGTTGCAGAGCCAATACTTTCTGAACTTGTCTAATTTGTCCCTCCATCTTGTATTCTGCCCTAGCCTCAATTATCCATGTGATCTTTGGAGATCCATGTTGTGAGTTGTGATGTCCATTGGTTGTCAGTCATTCTTGCAACATGTCCAGCCCAGTACTATTTGAGTTTCCTAATGGATTCTAAGATGTCACAGACTCCTGTTTTTTCCTTGATATATTGTGCTGTCTTGTGATCACTCCATGTGAGGTTGAGCATATAGATAGAAATAAAATAATTATTGAAGGGTGAGCACAAATGCAGACCCCACTTCTAATTCTATCTTTTTGAATTATCAAAAGGTAACCTTCTAAAAGTATGTCTGGGGATCTTATTGGTACGCACAGAAAATTTAGAGGGGATATGTTGTGTGGTTCCCGAGTTAAACACTCACAGACATTTAGTGGGATAGTAAGTATAGTTTGTAATTTGTTACAAAAGTTTGCTTAACAGAGCTGGCAAAAATAAGATATACACACAAAAGCTAACCACATTTGTATATAACACATCTGAATCCTAGAAAAAAAAAAGATAACAAATTAGTTTTTCTCATAGATTAGATCCAAGCCTTTACTCTGACTTATAAAAAAATATATATCAAGATGTACAAAGATAGATCAATAAGTCCCTAGCCTGACACATAGTTATTAACCAATTTTTGACATGGATTTTCCACTGTTCTATGTTCAATGCGTGGGACTAATATCCACTACCGAATCAAATGCACTGACAAGAAAAAAGGTCATATTGAAAAATGAATATTTGACATGAAAACTAAATGCATTTTTCCTCATTAGACTATGGACATTAAGGTATCTGTCTGACTATGATTCATCAAATGTCAGTCTATCTGTCCGTCCATCCGTCCGTCTGTCTGTCTGTGACAGCATAACTCAGGAACCACACAACATATCCCAATGATTTTTTCGTGTGTGTAATAATAGGATCCCCAAACCTGTTTGTAGCAAGTTAGGTTTTGAAAATCATCCCCAATATTGTGGGCCCTGTGACCGATAATTGTGATCTTATTTTCACCTAACTTCCTATAATTCATCTCTGTGAAATCCCCCACCAGATATTTAGATAAAGGAGTTAATGATAGAGATAGTTTTCAAAAAAAAGGTATAATTGAATAAATAAACATTTCATCTTCATGATCTCCTGATGGGACCCAAAGGCTCCATTTTGGCCATCTGCATTCAGGCTCCATTTAGGCCTTTTCAGTAAGTGCCAGAGCTAACAAAACATTTGTGATTTCTTATCTCTCTCCATAAATCATCATCAGCCTTTTAGCATCCGTCACTGGATACAGATCTTCCAAATGATTCACTAGATCTCTCTGTCATCGTAGAACCAATACTTTCTGAATTCATCTAGCTCGTCACACCATCTTACTTTCTGTCGGCTACAATTTCGAATATGATCCCTGGGGATCCATGTTGTGAGTCGTGATGTCCAGCAGTTGTTTGATATTCTTGCAACATGTCCAATTGCCATGTTGGGGGTGATCAATTAAAAAATTGGAAAAAGGGGTGAATCAATGAATAAGTTACTTCTCTCGTCTTTTTTTAGGCTCTGATCACTAAAAATGAATCTAAATTTTAAAAAAAAACACAAAGATGCAAACTAAGGAATCAGTTTAGTATAAATCTACATTGCAAACCAAACTCCTCACTAACAACCTACAGGAGGAAGGGGATGAAAAAAAAATTGTTTTTCTGGTCATGATATAGAGTGAACGTTTGAATCTTCTACCCTGTAATTCATTGGTGCGGCCTGTATCAAAAAACTCAAATGGCAATGGGTAGGCCAGGTTGCAAGAATGAAAGACAACCGATGGACATCACGTCTCACAACATGGATCCCCAGAGATCACATAAGAAACCGAGGCCGACAGAATACAAAATGTAAAGATGAACTAAACAGATTCAGGAAATACTGGTTCGGCAACGCCCATGATGGAGAATTGTGGCAAATCCTGGGGAAGGTCTATGTCCAACAATGGACATTAAAAGACTGTTGATGATGATGATGTATGCATTATAAGCCAGCCAGACTAGCTTAATAACTGGTGAAACCTATGTTGACAGTTCATAATTAGGAAGGTTTGGAAATGCATTTTGATCGATTCATTTTTGGGGGCGTTTTTTTTTTTTTTTTTTCTCCTTTACCCAACCAGAGATGCAAGAGTAGGGCTCCATTGGACTCCACCAGTAGCACTGCACCCCTGTTTTTAGCACAAAAATAATTCTTGAAAGTATCCTAAGGACCTTTTTTTTTGTTTGTCAGAATTCTGTTTTCTTGGAGATTTATCTACTTTTTAACCATCCTCTAAAATCAATATTTACGGAGTGAGTTAAAGATTCTGCACAATATAAACAAACATCTTTTTTAACGGGGAATTTAGGAGAGATTTTATCTGTCCCTGGGCTATGGGATCTGGAGAAAAATCAAATTTATTTTTACAAGGCTATCAACAAATTCTAACTTTTGCTATACTCGGAACAAAATTTCTTCAGTTATCAGTAGATTTTGAGTTATAGTGACCATTTTCAATTGCTATAAGAGCAAGTCTGTTTTAGCTGTCCGGGGATGTCACAAACCATAACACAATAAATGTTTACAGTAAAGTTCTTCTAGCATTAGTATGCTTACAACAAATATATATATATATATATATATATATATTAACTGAGCCCTTTTTTTAAATAGATAATTTGAAGTACATATTCTTTGAACCAGAAATAACATTTCACATAATATCTGGAGGCCTTCAAGCTGGTATTAGCACCCCCTTCACCCAAGAATTAACAATAGTGGGATGGGGGGACATTTGTACAACTATTAAGAATATCAAAAGAAAGCTATTAAACAATGCAAGGGGGAGAACTTGGTTACTCTAATTTGTCTAACCAATTTTAATTGTATCAGTTTAACCTGTATTTAAAAATTTCGTACCGCCTAAAGACTTCAGTTTTTCTTCGAAAGCAAAAACCCACTCCTGCTTACGCCACTGATTAATTGTGATTCTTTTCAAGCCCCCCTCCCTTTTTCTGACTCCCCACAACAATTAAGCACCTAAGAGTAGGGGCTCCCCAAAGCGCATGCCTTAATATGGCTCTGCATACGGGTGTTAGTGAAGTGCGTATCAAAATCGTCTTACTTACCGACCAATCAACAGTGGACCTCAATTCTTTCTTTCTATAGCCATGCTCAGCATGATTAGGGTGTAAGTAATTTGTATGGCTGAAGCTGCTCTTTGAAATTGCTTTCCTGGAAGATAAGACGAAAAAAATGGTTCTGTTAGAATGCTCGAATGGAAGAGAAAATCAGAGAAAACGAAAGAATGGTAACCTTATCGAAAACAAGAAGAACAGAGTATTCAGAAAATGCAATGTTGTACATACACAATTTTTGACAATATTTGTTAATATTTGTTTCTGTAATAAAAATATCAATAATATCAACAAAGGTTTGTTTCAAAATTGATTTTTGATTTAATCCCAGTTATAAAAGACAAGACTTAGGGACATCATAGAATCCATTAAAAATCTCAAGTGGCGGTGGGCTGGCCATGTTGCAAGAATGGCAGACAATCGATGGACATCACGACTCACAGCATGGATCCCCCGAGACCACATGCGCAACCGAGGCCGGCAAAGTGTTAGATGGAGAGACGAACTAGACAAGTTCAGGAAGTACTGACACCGTGACGCCCATGATAGGGAAGTGTGGCAAATCCTGGGGAAGGTCTATGTCCAACGACCTACGTTAAAAGACTGATGATGATGATGATAATATATCATCATTGCATCAAAAATAAAATCAAAAATATCTTCTGAAATCCAACATAATTTATCATAAAATGAAAAAGTTATAGATATATAGATAAAATTTAAACACTGTATAGTCTGCTTCCTTCCTTTTTCGTTATTATTTCCTTCTTTCTTCCTTTCTTTATTGTATTTACTATTTTTTTTATCCTGAGAATTGATTTTTAAAACAAGAATAATACACGACATAGTGTGACATAGAAAAAGAAAAAGGATATTCCTCTTTCTTTACCCACTCTCTTCATATCTGACTATCTTTACCAAAACCTCTCTCTTATCATTCCCCCTCTTATTAAAATAACTCCTTTCTTTCTTTCTTACAAATGCTGTCTAACCCTCTTTAACCACTCTCTCTTTGGCTCATTTAACTCCCTAAGAATGCTGTTTACCTATTTAAATCTGGTCTTAGCATGAAACTTTCCCATTCTTAGAACCATCGACTTACATCATAGTTTAGAAAAAAAAAAAATTAATGTCCATAGCATAAATACAAGCCTGTGCAAAGCTGGTTGTAGGCCCCCTGGACAGATGAGAAATATAGGCCCTCATTTCAAACTGGTTATCAAGTATTTTTATAATCAGTGCTTAATATATACATGATTTATGTATGGGTATATCCATCTACATGTAGAGTACATGATATACTTACAAGTAATAAGACCAAAAAAAAGAGAACTAGAATAGTTTATGAAATAGTCCCAGGTTTATGAATAGCAAACAATTCTACTAAAAATGTATAAAAGACAAAAGTGTACAATATTGAAGTAAGAAGCAATAAATACAACTGCATTCAAGTTAATTCTTTACTTGGAATTTATTTACGTTAATCTTTTAAGGATTTTCATAAAAGTGAGAATATTTTGGGCTAAAGGATCCCCCCCCCCCGGGACTCTCTTTACAAAAATCAATATTTTTTACTAAAGCCCTCCCTCCCCACCCCCACGCTTTGTCTCTTCCAAGGGGAGTAGGGCTCCCTCAAAAACGTAGGCCCATGCCAACTGGCCTGCTCAGATATCTCCAACAGTCTTTGTGCAAAATTTTCTGCAAATTTTCTCTGTTCTACCCCACTCGCCAGGTATCACAAAACCAAAATGTGTTTGCTAATATAAGGAATAGCAGGAAGTGATGAAATTTTTTTATTAAGACCTTATACTGTGGATAATAAAAATTGAAGACTTTCAAGACTAACCCATTGAGGTGGTCAATGCCTGAATTAGAATGTCTCGGTAAACTTCTAAACAAGATACATAGGACGTATACTATGTCCCAGGTGTCTTAAAATGGTTAAAATCTATTCTTTTCATATTATTAATTTTCTAGTGGTCATCGCAGTTATTTGTTTTATAGTTTTTCAATATACATGTATATATATATATATATATATAACACCTATTGAAGGATCGAATGCATAGTATACAATACACTTGAAGACTGTTACATCTGAAATGTATAGAAAATTCTTCAAGTGAGGTGCAAGAGAGATTTTGTGAGGAGCATCTGAATTTTATCAGCCAGAACATGTAGAAACTCCCAAACAAAACTGTCAGAATAAGTTTCTCTCAGTTTTTACGTTGGTTTGGCTGGCTATCTTTGAATTCATTAGGCGTACAGACAACACTGATCCAGTAAGAGGGCTGATAATTCCAATATTCACCTCTTATCGCATCGAAAAAAAAACATTACTGTTTTTTTTTAAAATCCTCCCCATGATAGTTTGTTTTTTAGGGAAGGTGGCAGTTTGCAAAGTAAATTAATGCTAAATTGGTTTCTAGTTTGTGCCCACTTGTTTTTTGAAAATTCTGATTCTAGTGATTACTGACCCACAAAAGGCAAGAAAAGTAACTTATTCAGTGATCACCCCCAACATGGCATACTGCCAAAAGACATAGGTCATGTTTCTTTTGAGTGACTAACCAGAACTGTGTTTATAATGATCACATTTAATCTGTTTCTTAAGATCTTCTTTTGAGTATCAAGAACTTAGCAGATGCAAACCAAACCGAAAGAATTTAGTATTATAACGATGGAACAGTGTTCAGTGACATTATTTGGTTACTTAGAAACCATTTAAGCCCGCCATGATTCAAGCTGAAATGTTTCACAACAAGACCATCTGGTAGCAAATCTATCGGTGATGATGTGAGGAGGCAAAGTAGTCACACTCTCGACATTCTTTTTCTAATTTCTTATTTTTTTATCCAGAAGACACAATACAGACTTTACTAGTGTGAAAACTCATAAACAACACGGAAATAATGTAAGCCTAAGGGTTGTACATGACTAGATATGAACCAGAAAACAGCACAGGATTAAGCTAGTGCAGAGCCTATAGCACATGTTATAATGGGGTCTAAAATGTAAAAAAATATATAAATCTGTGCCTTGGATAAATGAAGCCTATGCGTGTACTAGAATTATCTAAAATCTTATCTAGAATTATCTTTAAAAAATAGATCTTTTGTCTGAAATTTTCTTGAAAAATAGATCTTTTGTCTAAAATTTTCTTGAAAAATAGATCTTTTGTCTAAAATTTTCTTGAAAAATAGATCTTTTGTCTAAAATTTTCTTGAAAAATAGATCTTTTGTCTAAAATTTTCTTGAAAAATAGATCTTTTGTCTAAAATTTTCTTGAAAAATAGATCTTTTGTCTAAAATTTTCTTGAAAAATAGATCTTTTGTCTAAAATTTTCTTGAAAAATAGATCTTTTGTCTAAAATTTTCTTGAAAAATAGATCTTTTGTCTAAAATTTTCTTGAAAAAGAGATCTTTTGTCTAAAATTTTCTTGAAAAAGAGATCTTTTGTCTAAAATTTTCTTGAAAAGAGATCTTTTGTCTAAAATTTTCTTGAAAAAGAGATCTTTTGTCTAAAATTTTCTTGAAAAAGAGATCTTTTGTCTAAAATTTTCTTGAAAAAGAGATCTTTTGTCTAAAATTTTCTTGAAAAAGAGATCTTTTGTCTAAAATTTTCTTGAAAAAGAGATCTTTTGTCTAAAATTTTCTTGAAAAAGAGATCTTTTGTCTAAAATTTTCTTGAAAAAGAGATCTTTTGTCTAAAATTTTCTTGAAAAAGAGATCTTTTGTCTAAAATTTTCTTGAAAAAGAGATCTTTTGTCTAAAATTTTCTTGAAAAAGAGATCTTTTGTCTAAAATTTTCTTGAAAAAGAGATCTTTTGTCTAAAATTCTCTTGAAAAAGAGATCTTTTGTCTAAAATTTTCTTGAAAAGAGATCTTTTGTCTAAAATTTTCTTGAAAAAGAGATCTTTTGTCTAAAATTTTCTTGAAAAAGAGATCTTTTGTCTAAAATTTTCTTGAAAAAGAGATCTTTTGTCTAAAATTTTCTTGAAAAGAGATCTTTTGTCTAAAATTTTCTTGAAAAAGAGATCTTTTGTCTAAAATTTTCTTGAAAAAGAGATCTTTTGTCTAAAATTTTCTTGAAAAAGAGATCTGTCAAAAATTATCTTAAAAAATAGATCTTTTGTCTAAAAATCTTAAAAAATAGATCTTTTGTCTGAAATTTTCTTGAAAAAGAGATCTTCTGTCAAAAATTATCTTAAAAAAGAATTTTTGTCTAAAATTATCTTAAAAAAATAGATCTTTTGTCTAAAATTTTCTTGAAAAAGATCTTTTATCAAAAATTTTCTTAAAAATAGATTTTCTATTCAAAATTATCTAAATAGATCTTTTATCTAAAATTATTTAAATAGATCTTTTATCTAAAATTATCTTCACAGAATTTTTATCAAAAATTATCTTAAAAATAGATGGTGGACGCATCATCAAACTTATGGTTCCTGTTCAATATAGTCACTCCTGTGCCACGTTTTTATCATATATTTTTAAAACAGACCACTCGGTAGACTATATTTTCTGTTCACAACAGTCAACAAGAACTACTGAATACTAATTGCAGAAAAGCCTCCCTACCGTTTTTGTGAGTGCATAAAAAATCCAGGTTTATTCTACACGATCGTGAACAAGAAAATACAGAGCAAATTATGTTTCTGCTTTTTTAGAAAAGTATGTAGCAATTGCAAAAGTATTCAAATACTGCCAACATTTTTTGACAATGGATAAAGTAAAGAAAATGATGGATATTTAAAGTCTTCATTACATGTTTCATGGTAACTGAAAAATCTTGTCAAATACCCAAGGTATTTAATCTGGAAAGTCTTGTCAAATACCGAAGATATTTCATTTGGAAAGCCTTGTCAAATACCGAAGATATTTCATTTGGAAAGCCTTGTCAAATACCGAAGATATTTCATTTGGAAAGCCTTGTCAAATACCGAAGATATTTCATTTGGAAAGCCTTATCAAATACCAAAAATATTTCATTTGGAAAGCTTTATCAAATACCAAAGGTGTTTTATTTGGAAAATCTTGTCTAATACCAAGAAACAGAAGATAATTAAGGTGTTTGGCTTGGTTCATTCCCTGTACAAAAAAGACCCTAGTGTTTCTTGACAATTTTACCAGGTTGAAAGTATGAACCCAATGGGTTGATAAAAAGTCTGGGGTGTTCACAAAAAATAAATAGGTAGACAAATTGACTCCACAATGGGTGAGGCATAGTCTTCGATTGGACAAAAAAAACCCCCAAAAAACATAACCAGGTCATTCAATCTCCTGATTCTTATTTTTGATTGATATAAGATCAGGATCTTCATAAGATTCTATTTTATCCTGTTCTTCTTTCATCAAATGATTTAGGTCTCCAATAAAATAGAATGAAAAGATGTCTACATATGCAATCTTTCTATAATCAAGTT
>OY735236.1:9525308-9630308 GCA_963457665.1 Thysanoteuthis rhombus | reverse complement strand
TCACTGGTTTATTTGGGGTAGCTTATCAATGCAATCCAATAATAGAGACCGTCACCAAAACTGACTCTGAAGGTTTCTACAGTTTTTAAGTCGGTCCGAGCAAGAAAGCTGAAAATTTAAACATTCACTCCTTGATCATCCCTTCTCCCAATGTTTTAATTGATCATTTCCAAGACAGTATGCAGGCAAAAGACGTTGGTTACATGACGATTTCTACTGACACCATAGGTTTCTACAGTTTTGAAGTCAGTCCGAGCAAGAAGGCTGAAAATTTAAACATTTACTCATTATATCTACGAAAACCTTTTATTTTTCTCCACACCTCAAATTGGGTTTTTTTTATTGGGGATCCAATTTTGCAATTGTGCTTACTTCTTTTTTGAGAATTCAGACTTTTTAGTGATTACTGCCAAACAGAAGTAACTTATTTCTTGATCACCCCTTCTTCCAATATTTTAATCTTCCAACTCTGTATGCTTCCAAAAGATGTTGGTCACATGACGGTTTCTATTGAGTGATTAACCAGATCAGTTCTTTTTTATCAATTTATAGTTTGATAAATATTCTAATACTGCTTTATATTCTTTTTGTTTAGAAATGTAAAAATGGATATTAGACTTGCTCATCTATCATAATTAGATATTTTTCACAAATGTCATTGGTAAACATTGGGTCCTTGTATCTTTACTGAACCTGTCCCAAAATTATCCAGTGCACTATATCTTGATACATTGTAATACTAACATCATCAGATTTTACAATCTTGAGCATGGGTATTTACTAGGTCCTGTTCTTACATTTTGACAAGAGAAGTATGTCTTCATGCCATTTGCGTCTTGGTTTTTTCCCCAGTTGTGCTTACATCGTTTTGGAATACTGCTATTCATTTTAAACTATTAATAAAATCTCAAATGCAAATTTAGAAAGAATTATTTGAAATATTGATACATTTTTCCTTTTTAGACTCTACAACTTTGTTTTCAGTCTGTCAGTTTGTAATGTAATGGAACAACATCGTTGTTTGTAAACCCTGTAAGAAGCTGTAGTTCAAAATTGTCTCCCTTGCATCTTTGAAAGCTGAACCAATAATTTTGCTGTCACACCATCTGCATTTTTGTTTTCTCCATCTGTGTTGATCTGGTACGCAACTTCCTGGACATTATTTAGCAGGTCCTATTTTTGATTGTTTAATGTGTCTAAATAGTTTCTGAGATTTGCTTTTCACCTTTATAAAAAGATAGGCAGGAGGTTGGTCTGGTTCCTATGTGAGGCTATTCTCATCTTATCTATTCTTCTATGCAAGAGGCACATTATATGGTTTTGAAATACCTCAATTTGTGTAGAAAGTTGCCATCTAATACAATCAATGTTATATAACACGACAGGAAAGATGCATGTTCCGTATCATATTAGCCGATTACTGGTAAAAAAATAACTGGATTATTTGCATTCATCATCAGTCTTTTAACGTCCGTCGTTGGACATAGACCTTCCCCAGGATTCACCACATTTCTCTATCCTGGACGTTGCGGAGCCAGTATTTTCTAAATTTGTCTAGTTCATCTCTCCAGCTTGTATTTTGTCAGTCTCGGTTTTGCATGTGGTCTCCGGAGATCTATGTTGTGAGTCGTCATGTCCTTTCGGTTGTCTTTCATTCTTGCAACATGACCAGCCCATTGCCATTTGAGTTTTCTAATAGAGTCTATGATGTCTTGGACTTCATTTTCTTTCTGATATATTGCGTTGTCTTGTGATCTCTCCATGTGAGGTTGAGCATGATTCTTTCATGCACACGTTGCATGTTTCACAGTTTGCGGGTTTGCCTCTTGGTTAGGTTCCATGTTTCGGCTCCATAAGTGACTATCGGGAGGATGCACTAGTTGTATACTCTTCTTTTTAGGATTATTAGGATCGACTTGTTTTTGAAGGTTGAACTTGCTCTGCCAAAGTTTTGCCATCCTAGGGTGATTCTCCGCTTGATTTCTTCTTCTTTTGTGGATTTCATAGAGATTCGTTATCCTCGGTAGATGTAGTGGTCTACTTTTCCCAGTTTTGCATCTTCGATTTTGACAGTGGGATAAATTATGGATTGGTGCAACACACTCTTCAGACCCTCTTCCTTCCATCTAGTTTTATGCAGTACTATGTAATAGATGTAAACAAACGTGAAGGCAGGCAAGTGAAGCTGTAATCAGCAGGAATCGTTCCAGCTAAGCCTGCTGCCTGAATGGTGGGTTGCTTAATCGTAATTTATTTTCACCTGTTATTTGAACACTGTAAGCTTGGCTTAACAGATACGCCACTTACAAGCTCAACTGCAAGTCAGACGTTCGAATCATGGCAGGGCTCCGTTAATTTTTCATTTTATGTTGGCTTTAGCAGGACAGAAACCAACCGACCGACCGACCGACCGACCAACCGACCAACTATAAAGTGACAACCTCTTTTATATAATAAGATTAAATTTATATTCTTTTGTTAGCGTGCTTCCGTCTGTGAAAAGTTTATACCACCTGCTTAACCAATTAGTACATGAAACAGATCACAATGGTATCATTAGAACGCTTTGTCTTATGCTATAAATATTAATGCAGATAATCCCTTTGTCAATCCTATTGGTTGTAAATATGGCATCTTTATGAGAAATCGGCTCATTGACAAATTCTTTCTTTTCTGTTATTAAATATTTATTGTTAGCTTGATATGTTTTGGAAACTCTTTGTTCCTCTCTTCCTTATTAGAAAGTGGTCACAAAAACTGTCAAGGTTTCTTCAGTTTTGAAGCTGGTCTGGCTGTAAAGTTGACAATTAAATGCTTTTTTCGGCAGTGCAAAAATTCAACATTTAGCACTATTCTAATGCAATTTTAGCCAATTTTAAGCTATTTCCAAACCATTTTGAATAGATCCAGCCATTTGTAGCTAAAAGTGTTTTGGCATTTTCTAATATTTTGTCGAGGTTAGTGGAGGAATTCAATTTAAAATGTAAGTTTATGCTACATTGGACAATAGTTTGTGTCCACTTGCTCTTTTTTAAAATCCGAACTGTTCGTTGATCCAATGAAAGGCAAGAGAAGTAACTCATTCATTCACTACCCCTAACACAGTATGCTGCCAAGAGATGGAATTGAACCAGTGACCAATGGGATAGCTGCTTCAACGTAGCATTGAGCTAAACAGTTGCCTGTAATGCAAAGACACAAATTCAAATCCTGCAGCAGCCCCATTTCCTTTGATTTTTTTTCTATTCATGCTGTCTAGTCTAAATGATACATTCACTGTGTCATAACGGAGATCATTTCAAATAGAATTTCAATATAATATAATACAATATATAGTCATTCTGTCAGATCATTAACCCATCTATATATATATATATATATATATATATATATATATATATATATATTCATTGTAAGCTTATGCAATGCTCTTCCAACATGGAATGGAGTACTCTGGTGGATGGGGAATATATATGCGTAAATGAATATATCGCTTAAATTCAACCTTACTGACCATCCATTTCTGTAGAGTAGAGGGAGGATACCAGCTCCCCGGGTCTGAAGCTAAGATTTCGATCCTACCTCGTAGTACTGGATTGGATAATGGATAGTCTATAGCCACATTGAAGAGTTGTAATACAACGAAACAGCTTTCTATAGATGACACAATAATTATATGTATATATTTATGAAAATCCTCTTTTTTCCATAAAATCTAAATTTTGAAAGCATTATAAATGAATCTAGATTTTACAGAGTTTGAAATGATGTGTATGTATCAAGCACTAATCGACCAAACTTTCTCAGTGCCAATCATTCAAAATTAGCCTGAATGTTAGAATTCCCTTGTGTATCACGATTGTTTTTTCTCCCGCTAAAATCAGAATCCTTTATGCACAGCAAATCTAAAAGTATCAATGGAGAAGTCGAGACAATAGACTCTTTGAATAAAACTGGAAACAATGGACCTAGCCTCAAGCACAAATTTCAGAAACATTGTAATTATCTGAATATAATTTCATACAATTTCTCTTTCTATGCAGGTTGTTTTGGAGCTGAACAAAATATCTGTTTCAACCGTTTTTGCTAAATCTTTCTCAGATTATTTCTCAAAAGGTTGCTCAGTGTCTGGGAGCAAAGACAATGCCTAGCGGCAATTGTGTGATATCTTGGGAGGCTTAATTATTGTTAATTAATAGGCAATATAGGCCAGAGGAAATTTGGGGCCCCTTCATACCTGCACTAGGGGGCTTAAGGACGAGTCTTGCCTCTTGGTATGCTTAACATTTTCACTCCTGTGGATTGTATAAAGGGTTAGATCCATATTTCCCAGAACATTATCAAATACAGAAGATATCTAGAGGACAATGGAGTGTTAAATGGTTGAAATATTGTGGCTATAACAACTAAAATGAAAACCCCAGTTAAAATTAATCAGCATATAATAATAATTATCCATCTCAGAGGAAATCAGGTGTAGATGATTACCTAATTCTAAAAATTACATTGTTTTCACTCAAGGGATCATACTAAACATCAAAAACTAGAAGATATTTTCTTCAAAATATTTTACCTAGAGATTTGATAAGATATTGGCAAAATATTTTATTGAGATTCAGCTTATTCTAGACGTTTCAGATCAGATGCACAAGTCAGAACTTGTTTAATGTCAAATTTATTTATTGATTTTGCAAGAATAAAAATATTTGTGTTGGTTTCTGACAAGATAATGAGCCAAGTGCCGATGTGAAGTAACTCCTTAATCAAATCAGTAAGGTGAAATTGTCTTCTGAACAGGATCTTACGAACATGCAGTTGGTCAGCATCAAATGTGAAGGATAGATAAGATGACATCAAGTACTCTCAACTTAGAATGGCTTCTCACCCTCACAGCAAAATTCTCAAAGCGAAGAACAAAAACAAAAAAAAGATTTTAAAAAAAAATTTGCCTGAGAGAGACCCATTCCAAGAATTAGATTGGTGCAAAAATATTTGCGCTTTTTTGTACTTTAAATTATGATGCTTATTTTTTGAGTAAACTATTATTCAACTATGTTAATATGATATAAGATTTTACAGAGTGAATTGACTGTGTTCGTGTAATATACCATTTCAGAGCAGGAATTTCATTCTGGTTTATTCTGGCTGTCAAATTTTGTTGTACAAGTTCAAAATGGGAGATAAAACTGGGAACTGCTCACAATATCAACCAAGTATTTGGCCAGGGGACTGTCCATAGATGGACTGTTCAAAACTGGTTAGGAAAATTCTGAAATGAAGATGAGAGCCTTGAAAATGTGGATGTCCTCCCGTGATTGACAACATCTAAAAGAGGGCCATCATTGAGGTGGACCAAAGCAAAACAACTTGAGCAGTTGCAGAGGAACCAAATGTTGACCATTCAACAGTTGTTTGACAATTGCACTAAACTGGAAAAGCAAAAATGCTTGACACATTGCTTGAATGACCCTGAATGGAAAGCAAAAAGCTTCCAAGTTGAGTGCGAATGACCCTACAGAAATTAAAAGAACTAGGCTACAAAACTACCTCATCCTGCTTACTCACTCCAACTGATTACCACTTTTCCAAGCATTTCAACCACTACATATGAGGGAAGATCGACAACTAAGCAGCAGCTCAAAATGCCTTCAATGAATTCATTGGTTCTAGAACCCAAGAATTCTATTTTTCTGGAGTAAATGGCCTTGCTTATAGTTAGCAAAAATGTGCAGATTCTGAAGGTTCTTATTTCACTTAATAACTTTTATTCTAAGCTGAGATATACTGCTTTAAAGTTGATGGGAGAAAACAAATTATTTTTGCACCAACCTACTAGAAAGAACACCTCATATCTAGAACAAATCCTCCATGTTTATATCATGATTTATATTCAACATAACTAAACAATGAACATCTAATAGGTTTGGGGAGTCACTTAAGAGAAACTGTCACATGACCCATGTCTCAACAGCATGCCGTGTTGGGGACGATCAATTGAAAAATTTGAAAATTGAAAAAAATGAATAAGTTACTTCTGTTGCCTTTTCTTGGATGGTGATCATTAAAAAGTCTGAATTTTCAAAAAAAAAGAGCATGAACACTGCCAGACTCAAATAAGGCACCAATTTAGCATAAATTTTTATTGTAAACTGAAACCCCGCAAAAATGTTTTTATTTTATTTTGGGGGATAATTTTAAAAAAATAAAAAATAAAAAAAATATACCTTTGTCCACCCCAAAATTCAATTATTTCTCTTGTAGCCTATTGCCCACCCCTGCCATGAAATTTGATTGAAATTAATCCATGTCCTACTTTTGGAGATATCACATGGACAGAGGGAAATAAAAACGTGACCAAATACCAGCTTCATTGGCAGATGAGAATAAACTAAAAAGGTCAAAGTGAAAGCATTACAGTATAACTCTAGAAAGAGACAGAAATGCAAATAGAAGATCTTGGAGAATTTCACTTTCAGACGGAAACCTTTTCAAGAGGATAAAGTGCCAGTAAGGAAATAATCAAACCATTCTCTACAAGACTATAATGAGACAAAGAACTGATGTTTGTTTCTTCTCCTTTCTGAAGATATATCAAAGAGATTGTTGCTTGCATGTACTTTGTAAACTTTCTTTAGAAAATAATCCTTTCTCTTGCTTTAGATGAAGAAATAAGGAAAACCGGATTATTAAAACGACAAAAGCAAGAATTTCTACAGTTCCGCTGCTTTTTATGAAGGACTCTTTTGGTTCAGAACAAAGCAAATTTAAGCAAAGCAAACCAAACTATATATTCAGAACATTATATCTTATATATAAGTGATGTATGTCTGAATATCTTCTATGCTATAAGAAAATACCTAACCATAGGCCCAGCCCAGCCAGATTTGGCATGCATACTCAATAGATATCGGAAAAGGTTTTGAAATAAAAAGTTCTAAGTCTTTACAGGAGAATTCTATTTACAATATAGATATATTGTGAAAGTGGGATCTTACTTTCTGTCCAAATACACATCTTATTTGATATGTTTATATATGATTCTTTAAGCGGTCAGAAGGGAAGGGAAACTAGCCACCTCTCATTTGAGGTGAACGGAGACTTTTTTTATAGGGGCAAAAGTGATGGGAGACTTTTCTCTCTTCTGAAGAATAACCCCCAACCCCCAAATCTCAAGCTATGCTCCCTGAGTGAAAGGAAACTTCTTTTTACACGTATTAAAGTTTTAGAGCTATTTCTATTCAAAAATATTTTACCCTGCATAGACAGGTATTCAGCTAGTTTATTTATGTAGAGCACTTGTCGTAAGTATTTTAAATGAACAGACATTTTGCTTCTAATCGCTTGGTCTTCATAGTGAAAAACAGGAATGTTTCACAAGCAGAACTAAATTCTTTCGCAATCAACATAACAAGGCATGCATTTAGTCATGTTTTGTGGTACTGAATACTAAATTACTGAAAAAGCTTTTTTTAATAGAATCCAATCGTTAAATGAAAAGAAAATGAAAGTTTTCGTCTGTCGAATACTTACGACAAGTACGGTACATAAAGAGAGAGGGGATAGAAAGTAGAAAACCAAATTGTCTTCTTCAGAGCTAAGGGGAGGGAAAGGAACAAAAGGATATGTTTGGAATATATCATAGTGCCAAATCTGTCATATGATAAGCATTCCAACTGGGGAGAAGGTGCTCCACTCACTGCCATTTGTAGTGTTCACACAAACCTTTGGCTTCTATAATATTCCAACTTTCTTATTCCATTGTCCTTGGTAAGAAGGCCTGATCCAGGGAGAAACAAATACCCTGTTTGAAACAGACAACCATGCCAACATTGCAGGTAACTTAAACCTCTCTTGAATCTTAGCAAGTTAAGAGGTTGGTGTAACATAGATAGGAAGAGACAAGAACGGATACAATCAGACTTAGATGGGGTTTTTGTTTTCTATATTGGATAAAGAGTCAGTCTTACCTACTCAGAAAAAAAGTGTTTTGAAAATCTTACAGAAGTCACCGAAACACTTTCATGAAATCATTCTTTTCTGATCATGGGTGAGAAAGCCCCGGAGAACAGGTAACCAAAACTGGTTTCAAACACCTTATCTCCATAGAAATCTCCAATTAGATAGATAGTAACAGGCTGAGATAGATATTTTTGTTTTTTCATATAGAACAAAAAGACAGACTTACCTGCTCAGACAAAAATAAAGTTTTCAAATTCACACAAAAGCCACCCAAACACTAACATGAAATTCTTAATTTCTATTCATAGATGGGAAAACATCAGGAAAACAAGAAACCACAATAGGCTTGTTATCTTTACAGAAATCTTGAATAATAAACAAACAGAGAGTATAGCTAATAAATTAATAACATTTTTTTATTCTTATTATAAAAAAAGTTTTACTTTTGTAAAATGAAAGAAAAAATTGTTAAACTTCATCATATGAACAAAAAGAAACAAACAATATCCCCATATGGTATAAAGGAATTACAGTAGTCTGGACATGTATCAGAACTAATTATTTGAAATTATCTAAAAAAATACATCTTTTTATCTGGAAAAACTGATCTTCCATCTAGAAAAACAGATCTTCCATCTAGAAAAACAGATCTTCCATCTAGAAAAACAGATCTTCCATCTAGAAAAACAGATCTTCCATCTAGAAAAACAGATCTTCCATCTAGAAAAACAGATCTTCCATCTAGAAAAACAGATCTTCCATCTAGAAAAACAGATCTTCCATCTAGAAAAACAGATCTTCCATCTAGAAAAACAGATCTTCCATCTAGAAAAACAGATCTTCCATCTAGAAAAACAGATCTTCCATCTAAAAACCCAGATCTTCCATCTAAAAACCCAGATCTTCCATCTAAAAACCCAGATCTTCCATCTAGAAAAACAGATCTTTCATCTAAAAAAACAAATCTTTCATCTAAAATAATAGATCTTTTATCTAAAATAATAACTGCTCAAGATTTAGTCATCATTGAACCAAAATGACCATAGAGACCTTAAAAAGAACATTTAATTTAATGTTGTTGTTATATAACTCATCTTTGGTTGTTATCTATTGAGTGTTAAATCCACAGAAAGTTAAATATGCTTCCTGATGAATGAGATGAATAATGACAGTATTTTATTTTTCCGTTACTACAGTAAAAGAGGAATAACAAAACAACTGATGAGATTTTCAGCATCGTATGCTCTAGGAATTCCATCTGGGTAACAATAAAATAACAGTCATCGAAAGGATTTGCAGTGTTTGACCAAACGGACTAGAAATCTGCAAATGCCAACATTATTTTACCTAATTCCGATCTAATGCCCTTCACTAGGGAAAGCCACAGAAGCTGAACAACAACCGGCAATATTCAGTTGTCGAGGCAGATCCTCGTCAAACCATCAAAGAATAATCATAAAAACTGAATTCAACATGATCATCTGCAATAGTCAAGGAAGATCAACTCACAGAGGAGTTCAGATCCTACACAAATTTACAGCTGAAAACAATGCACAATATTAAGCAACATTTTGCTGAGCAGACAGGAAAAGGAACTGCGTCTTCCTCGAATAGTTACCAAGGAAAATAAATGATTTCTGTACGCTAAACTTTCTGAAATATTGATGAGGTCAAACAGGGGCTATCAGTCTTCTTCACATCAAAGCCAGCTTCCTATCTCAAAGAGGGGATTGAAAAGTTGATTTCAAGATGGAAAACTGTGTTAAATAATGGCGGCAATTATGTATTAGATTAGACGACAAAAGTTTCCTACTGTAAGAGGTTTGACTTTTCCCAGACTAAAAATGATATTTCATTCAGGAGCTGTTTTTTGGCATTGTTTCATCTATTGTAATAGTCCACAACATTTTAAAATAGAGTATAATTAGATAGATGGATATTTACAATTACTTGTGATGACTGACCACTTCCAGGCGACCATTGCGATCAACAGACAACTGTTTATTTCTCGTCTTTATATACCACTGGATTTTTGGATTTTGCTTATACGTTTTTTTTTGTTCTGTGTGTAGGGTTTGTTGGTTAGGAAGGGGTGGTGGTCTTCTGCAAAGCTGGTTGGAATTCTGGTTGGGAAATTTTATAATGTTCGTTGAGTAATGTGGTTGTGTTTGGTTCTCTTGTGAGTTGAGATGGGGGTTGTTGTCCGCTGTAATTGAGAATTGTGAATGCCCTTATGAGTAAGAAAGAGTCATTTTGAGTATATATATATATATATATATATATATATATATATAAGAGAGAGAGCACTATTAGGTGTATGTAGAGGTGCAGAGTGTTATTAAATTTATTGGTAGAGAGAGCAGAATTGGCAATCAGAGTTCAAGTTTGAGCTGAGGTTATCAATATTCATATTAGAATTCTTAGCAGAGCATTTAAGAAAAACACTCTCCCATAACTGTTACTTGAATAAACAGATGCAAAAATCCATATTCATCAATGGTCAACTTAAACAGGGGCCTAATTACACAATTAGATTCATACGGATATATATATATATATATACATTTATATGTACGTAAATGCTAACATTAGTTCACCAAATTCTGATCAGGCCAATTGACCAATAACATAACTTCCATAGACATAAGATATCAAATTAAAACAAAAACTTGATACTAACTGAAATAATATAACACTATATATGCTCTTCCAACATGGAATGGAGCACACTGGTGGATGAGGAATATGTACTATAGCCTATATAGTCTATAGCCACACTGAAGAGTTGTAATACAATGAAAGAGCTGATGACACAATAATATATATATATATATATATATATATGTACGTGAGAGGTGATGATGTGAGGTTATTGTTTTTCTAAATTTGTTATCTTCATTGAAGTGAAAGGAGATGTCTTTGTATATAAGTGAAATTGAGAAACATACTGTGCTGTCTTGTGATCTCTCCATGTGATGTTGAGCATGATTCTCTTCTGTGCATGTTGCATGGTTCTTGGTTTGAGGGACAATCTTTTGTTTAGGTTCCATATTTCAACTCCAAAGGGGAGTATCAGGAGGATTACAAGACAGAACAGTTTACATGAGAAAAAAAAAAACAGGAATCTCAGTTGTAATAAAGACCATAAGAGAACTCAAATAGCAATGAACTGGTTATATTGCAAGAATGGCAGACAACCATTGGACATCGAGACTCTCAGCATGGATCCCAAGAGATTATATGTGAAACTGTGGCTGACAGAAAGAAAGATGGCGTGGCAAGCTAGATAAGTTCAGAAAGTACTGGCCACACAACACCCATGATAGACAGGTTCGGTGAATCTTGGGGAAGCGTTATGTCTAATGATGGACACTAAAAGGTTGATGATGATGATATTCTGTTCATTTCTATACTAAGCCTACGAACGAGGTTGTTAGAATCTCGCATGTGTACTGATTTTTTAATCACCTCATTTTTCAGTATTGTTTGCTATCTATTATTAAAATAAATGTCCAAAACGTTGTGACTAAAACAACCAAGATAAGGACACCAGTCAAAATAAATCAGTAGAGAATAATGATAATTCCTCATCTCAGAAATTCAGAGAAAAATATAATTGGTCATTTCTGTACACACAGTGGAAATCTATATTAATAATTGGGAAAAGTTATAGACAGTCTAATAGTTCAAAATAGTTCTACCAAATCTGATATGAATATTTATAAGACCCCGGGGGAAGGTTTTAAAGTAAAAAATTATAATGAGATCAATCCTCATCGGGGGGTGGGGAGAAGCCAATTCATTTGCACAGCAATGGAATAATTCTAGAAGGTTAATGTAGATACAAACATTGGCCAGTCTTATGACCAGTTTTATTGAATTCAATTATGTTTCAGCTAAGTTGGTATAAATAATAATATCCATACCTTGCATAAATGAATCACCAGAGCCCTTGTGTGTACCAGAACTAATCATCTAAAGAAACAGATTTTTTTATATGAAGTTATCTAAAAAAAACAACAGATTCGGGCTTTGTTGGTTCCAAAATAACCTGAAATGAACATTTTTGGGAAAAAACAACAAAAAAAAGCCCAACACTTTTTAATGGTGCCCACTGGTGTAGCCTCCGAAATGTGACCAGGACCCCACGGAGAGACACGAGCAAACAGAGAAGACAATGTAGCTAACATTTATGGTGCTACAGTGATTTGATTGACAAAAATTTTCAATTTTATTCTTGGATTAATTATTTCAACATTATTTTTAATTTCATTTAAGTTCTTACCTTCATCTTGACTCATTTGCTTCTTATCACAACTTCGAATTGGACCATAGTCCTCCATCAATGATTAAGCAGCACAATCAGGAAATAAAGAGCTATACCATAGTAAGAATCAAACTCACACCCTCTAGCCTGAAGGGGTCCACTATGCACCTGGCCACTTTTAACCATTCAGCCACAGGGACGTTAATCGAAACCTGATCTTACACCTTAAACCTAACTCATTACAACTAATATTCCATGCCTCTGATGAGTAGTTGAAACCTAGCGGTCATTTTTTTTAGTATAATGTTTTCAGTTTTTCAAATTTTATTCTTGGACTAAGTATTGCAAAATTATTATTAATTTTTGACAAGTTTTAACTTCATCATAACTTTCGATGGCTTAAACGGCACAGCTAGAATGTCTTGAACTTTTACCTGGCGTAGACGGGTACTTCAGGTAGAATCTATATAAGAGTCTTTGAATGAAGAAATTTGTTAGCGCTTCCAAGAACCTGCTATTCTGGAGCAACTTAGAAGGGCATTAGAGCTACAGTGAGCCAAGATGAACATGAACTCCCAAGTCCGAAAATTCAAAGATTAATCAATAATGCTTTTGGCAAAGTTGGAATGAATTAGACCCAATTCTTCAAAATTCCTTTTTTTTCCCCTGATGCTGCCAAACCTTATGATAAGCATATCGACTGTCCAATATCTTGGCACCGCTTCAGATTTGGTGACAGCAGAAGATATTGATTGATTCTTGACTGAATTCCTTAGGGGTTGATTTGGCTAAGGAAATGCTCTGGAGGGGATAAGTTGGTTCCATGCAATACAAGCTTGTAGGACAAAGGCCAAGATACACTGTGATTAGAGGAATAAAAATACAGAAATGTTAGAGACATATGGCAGGGTCTTACGAACATTGAAATAATATATTGGCTTATTGGATAAAAAAAAGTTTGATTGGATATTATAGGACTGCCTCATGGTTGAAACTTCCCACTGGTGCTAAGGGAATGCTGATTTTCAAGGCAGATAGGCAAACCCTCCCTATTTTTGAAAAATGGCTCAACACTGTTCCTACCTAAATCTTTGTGTCTTATGAAATGAGGAAATATCAATATAGATTGGCTGGTCTAAGCCTTTATGTGGGCCTAAGCAAACTTGATTTAGAAGACCCTACTGCCTTTATGGGACCCTAAGCAGATTCTGATTTGGGGGCCCCTACCATTTTTATGGGATTCTAAGCAGAATTTGATTCAGGGACCCCTACTGTCTTAATGAGACCCTAAACAGATTTTGATTTGGGGGCCCCTACTGTCTTTATGGGACCCTAAGCAGAATTTGAATTTTTCAATTGAAAACATATACCTAGATCCACCCCAAATTCAATCAATTCTACCATAGCACAGGCCCACCCTTCTGCAAAATTTCATAGAAATTCCCCAAGAACATTTAGAGATATGGACGGACAGACAGACCGACTCTGGTGAATACATATACCTCTTCCGACTTGACAGTGGTATGTTGTTTCTCCTCTGAGTAGACAGTTAATACTCTCATTAATAATCCAGACAATCAGCAAATGTTGCCTATGTGGAGAACAGTATGTGAAAATGATCAATGAATACAGTTAACTAGTTCCGAGGGAGTACAAGAACAGAAATGACAATGTAGCAACTATTGTATACTAGGATCTTGGTAAATGACTGGGATTTGCATATATAAGCTAATGTTACCAGCACAAACCAGAAACTTTCCTGGAGAGTAGAAGCCACGAGTTACACAGGGACTTTGACATCCAAACCTACCAAGCCAACCAAGTAAGAAGTCCAGACCTGGTAGTCATAGACAAGTGAAAGAGAACCAGCTAAATAATAGATGTGGTTGTGTTGGCAGACTACATAGTGAATATGAAAGAGTGAAAAGCTAGGAAAATACCAGGACTTGGCCCAGTAGCAGAAAAAGGTGTGGAACATGAAAGTGCAACGGTAACTGTGTCAAAGACATTGAAAACAAGATTGGACGGAGACGGATTGGGACTCTGCTGGCATCTGCACAAATGCTGACAATAGTATTGGAAATAGAGTTGAGTAGTGATTTAAAAGCTGCCTATCAATATTGCTGGTATTTTTACTCTTCTCAAAAACCTTCACTCTAAGGTAATATTATCAAATGACAAAAATAAAACTGATTTGTTAAAAAGGTTCAAGGGAACTGGAGTATTTTACTGAAGAAGTAGCTCTACCATTGGTATTTACCAGAATGCAATCTGTAAACTTTTGGTGTGAATTTATCGTAGCTCCTTATAGTAAGAGAAGAAGAAACATATAAACAATAAGAGGTCTCGAGGATCTACATGTCGTTGAGCCACCAGCAAAACATCTTGGCAAGGCAGGTGAAAGTTGCTGAGACCTTAATCAGAAAATGTCAACCAAAATTGGTTTCTTCAGTTTTGAAGCTGATATGGCTGGCTGGTTAGTTATGTATGTATGTATCAGGTGTACAGGCCACATAAAAGGGAGAAGAGGACTGAAATTTATTCAGTCTAGAGAAGACTTTTTTTCTTTCTTTATCTACTTATTTACTCCCCCTCCCTGATGGGTTTTAAGGGGGGGTAATTTACTATTTAAGCTTATGCTAAATTGACTACTAGCTTGCGAATGCTTGCTTTTTGAAAACTAGAACTTTCTAGATGAGAGAAGTAACTTATCCAATGATCACCCTTTACTCCTTTTTTTTGATTGATCACCCCCAACACTGCATACTGTCACGTGACATTGTCTATTGAATAACTAATCAGACTCGTTTCAAGTTTACTTATATGCATTTTTTTAATATTGCAAGTCAAAATTAGGGTACGTCTTTGTAGTCGGAGTGTCTTCAATGCTGAGATTGCGAGATCAAATTTTGAGGCATAGGAATGAAGGTGACAGTTTTATTCCATTGAAATCTGTGGAGATATCCAGGAAGATAGACATAATTTATTTAGACAGGTTGATGGGCATGCCAGAAGACAGACAAGTCCCAGGTTTTCGATAACACGTAATATTTGAAATGCAGCTGGCTTCATTTACATCGTAGGTATATGTTACAGTGAAACTAGTTATTTTGTGAATTCCTTGAACATTTCAGTAATTTCATTTAATCCTCAGTTTCACAATCAGTGCAGTAATGGTTAACAAGCTTGTGATGTTGACTATCACAGCTGCATTGAGTTCAATCATCAATGGATACCTCACTACCGGATCAAATTCAGCTAAATATCAAGTATATTTTGCTTCAGTATTTACCATGTATATAATCTACAGTTTAGCTTAATTTAAAACAAAGCAACAGAAATGCTCAGGACTTTCACAAAATAACTAATTTCACAATCTGCCCATAATAATAGTAAATTGAATTTTACACAAATTGGCGACTCTAATTTTGTTGAAAACGTACAACAAGAGTTTCAATGTAGGAAATGAGAAAGGTTTTGCAAGTCAGGCACTGATGATTTCTATCAGAAAACGAATCATTTTGAGTACATATGTCTCTGTGAGGCACTTGGTTTGTGTGTTTATTTTGCAATTGAGAGATTGCTGGCTCAAAGCCAACCAGGAGCTACTTTTTTTTAAAGCAATAGTAAGTATAGTTGAAGATTTTGTGAGCACATATTAATATTGAAGAAAACAGGACCAGTGAGAAAAATACATACCTTCACAATGTGTTAATAAATACTGAACAAGAATATTTCAACACAAAATTGATGAAAAAATATCAGAGCAGTGACAAAATTGAAATCAAATGAAGAATCACTCTAGGATAGCAAGCCTTTAGCAGATCAAGCTCAACTTTCAAGAACAAGAAGATCCCAATAATCCTAAAAAGAAGGGTACACAATCAATGCATTTTCCAGATAGTCACTTATGGAGCTGAAACATGGAACCTAACCATGAGATAGACCCTCAAACTGAGAAGTATGCAACTTGCACATGAGAAAATCATACTCAATCTCATATGGAGAATCATAAGAAAACACAGTATATCAGGAAGAAAACAGAGTCCAAAACATAATAGAATCTATTACAAAAATTAAATGACAATGGGCAGGCCATGTTGCAAGAATGGCAGACAACCGATGGACAGCACGACTCACAACATGGATCCTCAAAAATCGCATGCGAAACCAAGAATGCAGATTACAAGATGAAAAGATGTACTAGACAAAATCAGAAAATACTGGCTCTGTGACGCTCATGATAGAGACTTGTGGCAGATCCTGGGGAAGGTCTATGTCCAACGATGAACTGATGATGATGATTTTACAGAGTTTAGTCACATGAGTGTACATGCCACAATAAGGAGCTACTTTGTGCCACCACCTTAATATTAACACTTTATAGCCAGCATTTTTACTAGAACTAGTTATATAAAATTATCCAATAAACAGATCTTTTATCTAAAAGGGTCTATAAAAAAAATACTAAGACGAGATCTGGGCTTTGTTGAACCAAAATGAAAGTAGGGACCCAAACGAGCACTTTTGAATAAATAGAAAAAAAAAGTTTTTTCAGGTAGTGCTTATTGGTAAACTCATGCAAACTTTCAATGTCGTAGCCCCCAAAATGTGACCGAGAGCACCCAAAGAGATGCACAAACAAAGACAGAAGAATCTGTAGCCCACTTGGCTGGCTGGCTGGTTGGTCAGGCACGCCATTTGTGGGGCTATGTTGAGTCGATAGTGATTCAAGACAATCTGTTAATGGCTATGGAAGTAGTGGAAGCAATGATTGTTTTTGAGCAGGTAATGAGAGATCTTGAGAGAAAATTGCATTGTCTTTAGACTTTCTACTCTGGCAGTGAATTGGATGGTCTTTTTTTTTTCTCAGACCATTCGTAAATGGCAATGGAGTCTGTGAACGCAATTATGGGTAAACTGCATACACTTAACCTATGCTTATATCCACAAGGCCATTGTCTCATAGGACAATCAGGTAGTGTCATTTTGGAGCCTTAATCCTAGTGTCTGTTCTCAGCTGATCAAAGGCTTCCATGTTCAATTTCATGCAAGGCTTACTGAGGAGGTTATCAGAACCTAGCACGTTCACAGCTACTTTTGATTGCCTAATCCTCTATGAATACTGTTGCCAACTCAAAAAAACATCTTTGCATTCATCTGACTGCCAGAAAGTGCCAGATAAAAGAAATGGCCAAAATACATTTAAAAAGATGCTAAAAATGGTCAACATTGGATAAAACAGGCACCTGTACATAATACATATATATATATATATATATATATATATATATATACATATATACATGTATATATATACACACACACTTAGTACATATGGTATAGATCAGGTTCGCAATATAGCATAATATGAAGTGATATCTGATATGTGATGGATTTATTTTATAGAGTGCTCGATACATTCAATTTTTTACTTCAAGAGTCAAGTTGTTTTAGAGAAGAGCTGGAAATATATAATAGGGAGTGGATTTCCTACACAGACAAGTTTATGTTTCTGCTCTCATCAAGCCCAGAGAGGGCAAAAACAAACTTGTTTGTGTAGTAAATCCACTTTCTATTATATATATATATATATATATATATATATATATATATATATACATACATACATATATATATATATATATATATACATACATAAGAAATAGATATCTATGACCCGGCAGAATGATTATAAATTGCAATATATTATATAGAAACTCTTATTTGAAAAGATCTCTCGCTGTTACATGGTTGATGTATCACTTGGCTTAGACAACGTTAATAGAATAAACAATTAATCATATATATATATATATATATATATATATATATATATATATATATATATATATATATATAATCATTAAGAAATAGATGTAGTATAATCCAAGAGAAATTATTATAAATGCATTATATTACTATGAAACTATTTGAAATGATCTCCCATTACAACACAGTGAATGTATCATCTGGGCTAGACAGCGTAAATAGAATAAAGAATTGAAGAGAAAGATGGGGCCGCTGCAGTTTGCCTTTGAAAAAAATGACAAGATTATTTATATATCGATCAGCACTTCAGCTGAGGATCCGAGTATCTGTGCGCACTTCATAGGATCAAAATATTGCTCCCAGTCCCTCTGCCTAGGATCAAAGAGTAGTATCTGTGTGCTCTATCTAGGATAAGAGTGTAGACTCCATGCATTCCCTGATATATATATATATAGTCTAGAAAGCTTTACAGATTTAAACACTAAATATACAATACATATATAGTGAACCATTGCTATATCAAACTAAGAGGGGAGGAGGTGCTGGTAAAGGTGAGAGTTTGTTATAACCGATGGTTGTCCCTCCTTTGGTAAATAAGAATTAAGTTTGGTAGTTTACTACATTCAATGAACATATATCTCTTTCAACTTAGTTGGCAGAGGTAAGAAAAAAAAATCATGGTGCTACTTTAATACTTTATCCCAATTAACTGGAATAAACGGAATATTTTGACTGAAACTCAAGTTTCAGAGTCAAGTGGTAGAACCATAAACACGGAGTATTTTGTCTCAGGCATTCAGCATTTCAAACTCACTGCAAAAGAACAATATCATACATAGGCACCTACAATGTCAGAACACTGTCAACTGACATGCACCTCACCAAATAAAAAATGTCAAATCGGACATCATAGGCATTAGCGAGGTAAGAAGACCCAGAGAAGAACTAATCGAATTGAGGAGCAGACATCTTCTTTACAGCTACGGAAAAGAGAAAGTAAAACAAAGTGGAGTAGGCTTTCTCATCAATAAGGACCTCAAAAAACAATGTAACTGGTTTCAAAGCCATCTCTGACTGAATAGCTAGCGTCACCATACAACTTTCAAAGCGATACAAACTCAATATAATCCAAGTCTACGTTCCCACTTCGCAATCAACCCAACAGGAAATAGACAACTTCTATGCTGACTTGAACTCTCTACTCTAAGACACCAGAAAACACTTCAATGTTATCATGGGAAACTTCAACGCACAGGTAGGACAAGGAGATGAAGATTGCGTTGGCAAATTCGGATACAAAGTACGCAACGAGAGAGGAGAAGATCTTGTAAACTTCGCACGTCTAACAGATTCAAAATCAATAGTTTATAGGAAATGGGGGATTTTTAATGAGATTTTCCAGAAAAGTGAGTCAATGTACAAAAAATAATGCCATTATTTTCTAGACAATTCAATTTATATGGATATTTATCAATTTATTCATTTGTTTATCAGTCTTTGAGGTCTGTTGGACATAAGCCTTCCACAAGCACGTGTGAGACGTGGTGGGGTGATGGGCTTTATCCTGCCGTGCTGGCACATGACATGTCAGTGTGGCAGGATTGAAAGAGATAGATGGATGTCTTTCTCTCGGACATTAGGAAAAAGCAAACGCTGGCTGAGATGGTTTGCATTCATAGATTTTTACAGTAATAGATCAACAAATTGAGATAAAGCTCCACCATATTTTATGGCACAAGAAACACATTTCTGGAAAATCTTATCAAATATTTATGGATATTTATTAAGCTTAGTTGATATGCAGAAAGGAAGGAATAATTGTATTTAAATAGTGTTGTGCCAATCACATGAATAAAGAGGTCATGCTATTATTGAAAATCAGCATTTAAAATTAGAGATTTTATCTGGGCAATATAGGAAATATATAACTACCTAAGCCACCATGGCAGGCCCTATATATATATATATATATATATATATATATATATATATATATACACACACATATATATACATATTATTGTAAATTGTGCTATATTATATTGAAACTCTATTTGAAATGATCTCCCGTTATTATGTGATGAATGTATCATTTGGTCTCGTTAAAATAAATAGGATAAACAATTAAAGAGAATGGGGCTGCTGCAGGAATCAAACCTGCGACTAATAAGGTAGCCGTTTCAACGTAGCGTGACTCTTACCATCGAGCTAAACAGTCACCAGTAATGCAGAGGCTCAAATGACTATTTTGACTCAAAATTCACATTTTGTTTGTACATGGTCTATATCTTTTCTATTGGTTTCTTTCAGGTTTCTCACAAGTTCGATTCCTGCAGCAGCTCAATTTTCTTCTGTAGTTTATTCTATGTTTTCCATCTTGGCCAAATGATACGTTCATCATGTGATAGCAGATCATTTCAAATAGAGTTTCATTATGATATAATGCAATTTTTAATCATTCTGAAGGACCATATATATATATATATATATATATATATATATATATATATGTGTGTGTGTGTGTGTAAGGGAACAACTGATGACTGGTCGCTGGAGAGAGTGAGAAGCACAAAATGTTTACATTTATTAGCTTTAAACATGTAATTATAAAAATATAAAATATCTGCAAGGACATGTACCTGATAAATATTCCATAGGTTTGGTATGACTAGCTTCTGTCAAGTTTGCAATGGAGGTAACAGCTTTTCATTGTTACTTCTACTGGGTCTGTAAGGTTGTTATGAGAGAGTAGTCCAAGTGACCTTTTCCGAAGCTAATTGAAAAGTAAATAACTTGTATGTATTTTTCAATTTGCATGCCGGCAATCTGTTGTAATAATGGGTGTCAACTGTGTTGAAATGATAAATACAGCAGTTGCAAGAGAAAACTTTTGTATAAACATCTGTATATTATGTCATTTTACAAGGGTCAATTTTCGGTTGAACCACTACTTTGTTTGAACATTTGACTATCATCCAATGCCTAAAACAGTTTCAGTATGCCCCTAATAAACTATACATATGGTTAACATATGGTTCCTCTTTTTGCAAAAAAAATTTGTAGAGTCAGCATTAACACTCACTACAATAATAATAATGATCTGATTTTCATCTATTTCGATAGATTAAAAGTCTGATTCGCCCAACCAAATTTGACATGCAGGATCTAGGGGAAGGCTTTAAAGGAGAATATATATACAATATTGCAAGGCCAACTTATCATCATTGTCGTAAGTCTCTTATCCTTCGTCATTGGAGATACACTTTCCCCAGAATTCACTAGACCTCGGTATCATTGGTGTCTTGTATTTGGCCGGCCTCGGTTTTGCATGTGATCTTGGGGAATCTATGTTGTGAGTTTTAATGTCTACTATTCTTGCAACATGATCAGTCCATTGCCATTTGAGTTTTTATAAGATACTATGATATCTCTGACTTCTGGTTTTTTCTTAATATATTGTGCTGTCTCATTATCTCTCCATGCGAGGTTGAGCATGATTCTCTCATGTGCACGTTGTATGGTTCTCAGCTTGTGGATCAGTCTCTTGGTTAAGTTCCAGGTTTCAGCTCCATAGGTGACTAATGGTAGGATGCATTGGTTGGTTACTCTTCATTTTAGAACTTATGAGACTTTTTTGTTTTGAATGTTGAGCTCATTCTGCTGAAGAATTGTCATTCTAGAGTGATTCTTGGTTTGATTTCTTCTTCTTTTGAGGATTTCATGGAGATTCATTCTTCTAAGTAGATGTAGTGGTCCACTCAACCAGTTTTGTGTTTTATTTGTTTATTTCTGATGTGATTGTAGCATATGATCTTTGTTTTGCAGTAGTTCATATAAAGACCAACTTTCTGGCTTTCTTAATTCAGTTTATCTAGTGTTAGTTGGACGTTGTAGAGGTCGATTCCAACTACTTTATATCAATTATTAATTTTAATGAAGATTGTGATGTGCTGATCTTTCGAGTAGAGAAAAGCAGCCATTCTTGAAGATTTCTCTCAATTAACAATGAAGGAAACAATTCAATATGTATTTAATGAATTATTGGAGTGTTCTCATTCAAACAGATGGCCAAGTCTTAACGTCATGAGCCTTCATAATCATTATTTGTCATTTAAAACTTTTAATTAATCACTTAAACTGATTCCCTTGATGAGCAAATACAGCCTTGCATCAACTTGTGTCCAGGTTACATTCTGAAAACTCGAACTGGTTGATAGTCGACCATAATAAGGTGAAGCAAAATATATATATATATATATGTATATTGCACAACATAGATACCATAACACTTACATATTCACCTTAACCTCTATATTGTACATACGTCTTTCTAGTCTTTCCTAAGAGGAAAGAACAATTGTCATTCATTTATCAGTACTTTGAATCGGACTGTAATCCTACAGTAGCGAGAGGGGTCCAGGTTACGCCAAGCCGCTTTCAACCATCCAGCCATGGAAACTTTAAAGTTGGATAGAAGTTTATTTTTCACCTCAAACACAACTCTTTACAACCGATATTCCACGCTGATGCCGTTTACAATAGAGACCTAGCAGTCTTTTATTACAATGATATAGTTAACATTTCAAATCTTATTCTCAGATGAAGTTATCATCATCATTCTTTTAACATCAGTCATTGGACATAGACCTTCTCCAGGATTTGCCGCAATTCTCTATCAAGAGCGTTGCAGAGCCAGTATTTCCTGAATTTGTCCAGTTCATCTCTCCATCTGGTGTTCTGTTGGCCTCGGTTTCTCATGTGATCTCTGGGGATCCACGTTGTGAGACACGATGTCCATCGGTTGTCTTTCATTCTTGCAACAAGTATTGCAATATTATTATTAATTTTGACTAGCTTTTACCTTCTTCCAAACTTTCAGCTGCATTTTTATCACAACACATAACTGGAGTTGACCTTATTTTTCAACAAAAATAATCCTCAACAAAATCATCAGATTTTTAGCGTACGTCATTGGACTAAGACCTTCTCTAAAATTTGCCAGACCTCTCTATCATGGGTGGAGCCAGTATTTTCTGAATTTGTCTAGCTTGTCATGCCATCTTAATTTCTATCAGCCACAGTTTTACAACTGATCTCTGGGAGATCCATATTGTGAATTGTGATGTCCAGTGGTTATCAGACATTCTTGCAACATGTCCAGCCCATTGTCATTTGAGTTTTCTAAAGATTTCTATTATCTGCTGGTCTAGTGAATTTTGGTCAGTGATATAAAGAAAATATTGTAAAAGATTTTGTGTAGTGTTTTCAAAAGAGTCTAATTAGATATTCCACGAGAGCAGATCAAATGGAATAAAAATGAAAAAATCTGCTTCTGACAAATTCATCAAAATATATAGTTTCTTTTGATTTTATTGAGTTAAGGCCATTTTTGAAAACAGAGAAGTTATTTTATTTTTATGCACAAAAGCTCTGTATACACATTTTATTTATCTAGTATACACAGGTAGGTATAGATATCACTTCTATTACTATATAACAATGAAAAAGGACATTGTTTAAAAACAGTCATCAATTTATTTTTGTCATAAAATATTGAATCACTGACTGGAGAGATCAAAGGCAAGAGGTTTTATTCCCTTTTCACTAGTCTGTCTGGTCCAGCTATTTCAGTGCTCCTGGTTACATTTTTTGGCATGAAGCTTTGAGAAAATTTCCATGTGTAGCCATTATTAATGCCTTTCATTTTTTTGAAATTCATCTCTTTTCACTTGTTTTTAATGGATGCTTGATTTACAATATTAATAACCCATTGCTCTCAATTCACCACAGATGGGAGGTTGCATTTATAAAATTTAGGTGTTAGTGATAAAGCTTGGTTGAAATGATGGAGATTAAGTATACATAAAAGAGAGGATATATGATTAAATTTCAATTTGAAAAAAAAAAAAAATTCCATCCTTTTTCTGTTCTATTGGTTCTGATACACCTGTTCCTTTGAAACAGACAACTCCAGTCAGTCTGCGCCTCTGATCCCATTAAGTCAAGTGTTGCTCTATGTGACCTTGTATCACTGTCTGAATAGTTGTGATGGTGTAGGTGGGTTAGTAACATCTGCGGGGACAGATAAGAACTTACAGATTTGGGGGTGTATTGTGAGAAAAATGAAATAACTTGTCTACTGTGATTCAGTTTGAGGTAGAGGTGGCAATATTTTGTATACATTCTATTTATGTAGTACACACAGTTATGTATTGATATCACTTCTATTTATATGGAACAATCAAGGCAGTGATTGTTTGAAAATAAAGATGACAATGATTTATTTTTCTTATATCTCTCTTCAAATAACAATATATTTTACATACATTTTATTTTTCTCGTACACATAGGCATAGGCATCCACTGGAACAGAATTGTGAGCAAACAGGGTGTTTTCCCTTCCCTGGATCAGACCTTTCTCAAGGGTGCGGGGACTTGAAAGTTGGAACCTTACAGAGGGTCAATGGGTCACCATGAACAGTGACAGCTTGGGAGGCTTCACAGTTCAAGCACTCTCTAGTCCTTTACCTGACAACCAACAGCCTGAGATATTGTCAGAAATGCAATATAATTTATTGGCAAAAGAGTTAGTTATATATATGTATATATATATATATATATATATATATGTATGTGAAGTGTATACATGAGTAAAAGCACCATTTAGTCTGCATTTTTTCTCTATTTTAAATTCTATTTTTCCATCCCAAAAATTTGATTTTTGAAAAACGGAATAATATGATGTAATAAAGAATTTATCTCTCTTATCATCCCCCCTCCCTGTCTTATCAAGATAACAGCTTTCTTTCTTTGTTAGGGATGCTGTCTATCTCTCTTTGGATCAATTAATCCCTTATAAACACTGTTAACCCATTCAAATCCAGTCTTAACATTAAATTTCTGCCATTCTTGAAAACTGTTGACTTACAACGCAGTTGAAAAAAAAAAGTCAATGAATACTTTCAGGCTTAATTTACCTACTTTCCTCCATTTATTGATTCAAGCGAAAGAACTACGATTCTTTTATGGGGAAAAGCCACGCCTATACAACGTGAAATGTTTCAGGTGTAATTAGAATTCAATAAATTGATTTGGTGTTCTCTGCAGACAATTAACAGAGTTTAACTTGGATATCGGCGAAGAGTTTCAATTCACCAATGGAAGTACCTTCACAGCTACTACACCTGACAATATTGAAATACTGTAAAAAGTTGCCACAAGGTGGATTATAGAGTCCCTGTTACCCTGGGCAAGCTGAACTTCGACACTCTCTAATGAATGTCAACACAGGTTTCTTTCAGTTTTCATGTTGTTCTGGCTGGCTGAGTGTAAGTATGTATCAGGCATACAGGCTACATCAATGGAGCTAGAGGACTGAAAATTTAAACGTACACCTTGCATCTAGGAAAAAAAAGCTGTTTTTTGGTTTTTCCCATATTTCCCGTCTAAATAATTTTTTTCAGAGGGGGGTTCAGTTTGTTCAGTGAGTTCATGCTGAAGTGATCCCTGAGTTTATGCCCTCTTGTTTTTCTGAAAATTCAGATATTTTCAGTGATCACAGGCCAACAAAATGCAAGAGATGTAACTTATTCATTGAGCACTCCATTCTGCAATTTTCCTAATTGATTACCTCCAACCCAGCCTGCAGCCAAAAGACATTGGTTGCATGATGGTCTCTTTCGAGTCACTAACCAGACCTACTCATTCATGTTAGACAGTGATAAGAACATATAGGAATATATATATATGTAAGTACTGAACTATCTATATTAAGTGATATTAGATATCAATAATTCAAACAACAATGCATTAATAAAATGAGTTAGTTGTTGGTCATGGTTCTTTTCCCAAATATTTCTTAAAAGTTTTCAAAAACAGAAAGTGTTTAACTGTCAGTTAGTCCCGGAAAATCTGACTCAACATCTGGGAATTTTTTCTATTTTCACTGTTTTCATTCTGTTTAATCTATTCCTTTTCCCCCACTAATATCTATTATTATTATCATTGTATCTAAAAAGTCATACTGTCTCAAACACATGACAGGTGTCGATTGGAACTTGGTGTCCAGGACAACTTCTGGTGTTGCTGGTGCATTGGGTTATAACCCTGTGCTACCAAATTGATCTTCATGATTATTCTGGATATTACTGATAAGATATTTCCGACAGGGTTGAATAAGATCGAAGGAGTTATACCTCTTTTCTTTTACTATTTTACAATATGTACATATGTCAATAACTCTTTAGCCTATTGATGAATAAAGCATTTATTCCACAAAATGAATATTTATCATTTAAACACAAATCTAGAGTGAAGAGGGAGGTTCAAGGAATTCTCGACAACCCCCACACACCCACGCTTGAGCAAAGCACGGTCAATAACTCTTTTTTAAATATCTATAAAACAAAATTTTATGAATAAAAAAAACCTTCAATAATCCCAAGTAATTACAAATTGACCTTGAAGACAAAAAATTATTACACTGTAGACCCATCAAAATAAGAGAGTCAGGTTTCCAACTTCAAACCTTCATCCAAGTTTTCTGGATGAAGATTGCTAGGTGTCATTTCCCTACAAAGAGGGAAAATAGGTGTTAAATTGGTAATCTATTTGTATCATTAACTGTAAATACGTACGATACACCTCCTCACTTCTTGATGATAAATTCTCGTAATTCAAGCAAAAGATAAGAGAAAACTGAGTATGTAGGGTGAGACTAATCCGGCAGGAACACAGAGATGAATATGAGATTTTTTTAAAAATAGTGGCACCTCACCAGAAGGTTACATTTTGATAAAACTTCAAAATTTGCACCAAATCGGAAAAGTAGAAAAGCTTGACATGTCGCACGAATGACCCTGACGGAAAAGCTTGCATGTTACAGTACTAACCCTGTAGAAATTGAATGAACTAAGCTATGAAACTCTCTTGCCCAGCTTACTCATCTGATCTTTCTCTGACTGACTACCACATTTCCAAGCATTTCAATGATTTCCTGCTTAAGAACGCCTTCAAAGAATTCATTAGTTCCAGGGGCCCCTGTATTCTATGTTTCTGGAATAAATGGACTTGTTTCTCGTTGGAAAAAATGTGTAGATTTTGAAATTTCATTTTGAATAATAACTTTTATTCTAAGCTGAGATATACAGCTTTAAACTGATGGTGAAAAAAGGAAATTATTTTTGCACCAACATAATAGCTATATTCATTGATTCTCTGAATTGTAATTCAGTTTATAAAACTTCAGTTAGATAAGGAGTCTTTTCTTAAAAAATCATTTTTCAGCAATGATTATTGCTTTATCTCAAACAGCTTTATATAAAAGGCCACAACAGCCAACAAGTTCTGCTTTTGTGAAATAATCAAAACAAAAAGAAACAACTAAAGAATTGATCTTGTGAAACAAAATGTATCACTTTGGATATTCTATCGAAATATCGATAAAGTTGTAAGTTGCACAAAACATTTTATCAATTTATCGAGTTCTGATTTCACTTTAAAAAAACAACGTAATTTACCAAGTATTTTTGAAAAGAATGCTGGTCCTGTTTATTGGAATTTTTTATCAGACTATTACCAATGCCAGGAGACTGATTTTCAAGCACTTAAAAAAAACTCTTCTTGTTATAAAATTGATTATTAACTTGTGTCTAGTTTTTCTCTCATTGCATTTCAGTAGCCCGTTTTAATAACAATGCTCTGGTCGTTTTCACATTCTAGGGATATTAAGAATTGAGAATCTATCTAACATGGATAATACCTGGCTGATTAAGCCACAAAAATCTACCATATGAAACAAAATTTGAATATTGCGTGCTGATGGAAGTTTAGAGGACGTATCAAAGGTATAGGAGTGAGTTGGTTTGACGTTTGGGCTGTGGAAACTTTTGTCTGATCAAAAGGGATTGGTAATAAAAACATGTTTGAGAAGCCCTGTTATAGCAGATGTTAGCCAAGCTGGGTTACGGACAAAGCAGCTTTGATGGGAAAACAAAATGTTTTAATTAGAGTGCAAAACAAAGGGACTTGATTTTGGTTTTGTGAGCCTAGAAACCTTAAAAAGGCAGATTATGTAAACATTTGAGTTGCGATCAGGGTAAACACACTAATAAGAATAGAAACTGTCGCACGACAAACATTTGTTGGCAGCACAACATGTTTGGGATGATCAATTACAAAATTGGGAAGAAGGGGATTAATGAATCAGTTATGTCTATTGCCTCTTGTTGGGAGGGATCACCTAAAAGTCTGAATACCCCCCCCCCAGAAAACCCCCATCTTTCTAGACATAAGGAGAAAATGTTCAAATTTTCAGCTTTTGAACTGCTTGTATGTGTGATAGATGGATACATACATGGTCAGCCAGTAAGATTCACTTAAAAACTGAAGAGACTTATGTCAGCTGTTTTGGTGGACAGTTTCGAATTATATAAGCATTTGCCATTCTGGTAATCTGAATAAAGACACTGATAAAAACAGAGACACAGGAATTAACTTTAATAATAAATGTAGCTGGAGATAAACTCAGAAGTCAATGAGTCGGAAACGGTTTGGAAAATGATGCTCAGCTGACAAAAACTGAAAGACGGATAGTAATTCCTTTTCCTTTTTTTCCAGGTAAATTGAAATTTGTGCTTTCATAACATTGATAGTTAAAGGGCACCCAGAGAGTGCGTACCTCTGCCAAAGTCATTCACCAATTAAAAACTGAATAAAACTAAGACAATATATAGCTATTCTGTAAAGGAACTGACTGTATAAGTTTTGTTTATCCATATTTTGGACTAAAGTCTTATTATAGGAAAAAATATCTATCAATTAAAAAAAAAACCAACCCTGGATCCGCTCCAAAATTTAATCGATTTTTTCCCAGGCCCATGTCCCACCCTTCCTCACAATTTCATCGCATTTCATTGAAGACTTTTGGAGATATTGCGCAGACAGCCAGACATGGATGAATACATACATATACCTCTTCCAACTTTCAGAAAAAAACTAGAAAACACTCAGAGGCCACATAACTGCAAATGCAATTTTCAATCTGTAAAGGTTAGAGGTAACTGTGCATGGATCTTGCCCCAAATCAATTCACTTCTTTGATAGCCTACAGCCCATCTTCTTCCAAAATTCAATTGATATTCATTGAGAAATTATGGAGATATTGTGTTCTGAGATTGCACCATCAAGGGATTTTCCAGTCAGAACATGATTTGTTATCTCGAGTAAATCCTGTACACACTTTCTGACCATTCCATGTACCGGTTGTAATTTCCACTCAAAATGCTTCTTCCAGAGGCTGTTTTGTGGAACAAACTTTCGCGGAGAGTGCTTTCCTGCTGGATATAATATCCATATTCTCAAATCCAGGGTCAATGAATATCTAAAATTATTTTAACCCTATACCTAGAGTGGCCCTTGGGTTTTCTATAGGGTGATTCTGAGTAAGGAAAAAAATTTGGGCAGATGGATACATTTTAGAGATATAATATGGTTTGGACCTATAGCTACAATCTATTTCATTTAGCCACAAAAAATTCAACCACTTCCTAATTCGATAGCCCATTGCCCATTCTTTCATAAAATTTCATTGAAATCCATAGAGAACTTATGGAGATAATGCGTAGACAGACAGGTGGCAGAACAGAAGGAAAAGCATAGAGTAACTTCATTGTCAAAGGTGAAAATATGACCACCATTAACCAGCTTGAAAAATAGTCAGAAGTATTTTTGGAAACCAGACAAATTGATGACAATAAACAATTTCAAAATATCTTCCATTAGGTAATTTTGTCCAATCTAATTCAAAACGGTTGTTAATTTTCTCATTTCAATTATATTTCTCACCAGTTTCTCCATTTTGTTGGCTTTTATCAATTATTTTAGCTGTTTTTTTTCTTTCTTCATTTGGATCACCGTAGCCCCACAAATCACCCAACCAATAACCAGCTAAATGGACAGTAGATTCTTCTGAGTATGTCTCTGTGCACTCTTGGTCATATTCTTGGGGCTACAACCTTCAGCTTATTCAGCAGAAAAGTTGCTGTACATAGGCGAGCTTCCTGAGGTGATAGGATGTGAGATTGATCCATCAGTAAAGACTAGATTGGCTAAAAATGTAATTAAAAAATTGCGAAGAAGACAAAAACAGTCAACAAACATATAGAAGGCCATTTTCCCTAAGGAGATTTCATTTAGGTTGAGATATCGAAGGCTGTCCTAGATCTAACGATGATTGATGTATCGTAACCCCACAAATTGTCCAACTGACCAGCCAAGTGAGCTACAAACTCTTCTCTCTTCGAGTATCTGCTTCTATGTTGATGTGAGTGTGTGTGCCTTTGGAGGCTTGTAGTGATATTTTTTTTAACTACAACCTTAAAATTTTCATCAGTACACCACTGGACACCATCTATAAAATAGTTTTCACCTAAAAAGTGCTTTCCCGTTCTCTATGGTCATTTTGAAAACCAAAACAATGCCCAAATCTTGAGCTGGTATTTTTATAGATAATTTTAGATAAAAGATCTATTTCTTTTTGGATAATTTTTTTAGATAATTAGTTCTGGTTCATGCATGGGCTATGATTTATTTATATGGATATTTTCTTTATCTTAGATTCTTGTAATAAATCACTTGTTCAAGGCCAGTGATTATCTCGTAAAAAAAAAAAATGATTTTTTTTGTGTTGAACAATGAGTGGGAGACAAGTGTTATAACACTGACAAATGATCATCTTCATAGGTTCGCGTTGAACCAATTTTCCGAGCTGCTGATCATTTTTTTTAAAGACGGAGTACTATAGTTGATTGATTGTATGGCAATAAAGAGCTGAGAAAACTCCAAGATTTCCCAAACACCGAGCAAAAAATAATATTGGGAACTTTTTCGTCACCCTTATAGTTAGTTTTCTATCTTAAGAAGAAAATGTCTTTAATAAGAAACAAGAACCATAAGTTCAATAATGCATCCACCATTTATGGTAGGAGTATCAGGAGGATGAGGAAGAAGAGCAGGTAGCTTTTCTTGAAGTCAATTGATTCTCATACTTGTTGAATATTGCCATATGGAAATATTCTACAAGTATTATTTTCAATAAAAATCGTAATTGATCATTTGAAGCTTTTATACGGATCTCAGATATTATGACATTAGTTGGAAGTAAAAAAATTGATTGGAATAGATGTTCAGTCTTTTAATGACATCACACTTTCTTATTTCTGCTGTTCAACATAACTGGGACCGATGGACAGACAGACAGATAGAATGACTAAAGAGCATTTCATAGAGGTTTGTGGACATATCTAAAAAACATACAATGAAAACACATGCACTATAAGGGACACATGGTCTTACTTTGAAGGTATTCTTCTGCCCCAATCCCCACCAAAATATTACAATTAGTAACAAACCTATCAGCTGTAATAAATACTACATATCACACTGAAATTCTACATAAAATTTGGTACCAAATTCATTGATGGTGTATTTACTTCTAGGTTTGACCATTTACTGGTGAAAATTGACTGGATTAATATATGTTGAAGGTAAAAAACAAAACCTATGAATTATGGAATTTTAGTAAAAGGCAATTAGTGTCAGTATGTAGCACAGGGTCCCAAATAAACCCTTATTTAATGAATATCTTTGAAGAATGACATACTAAATCAGAAAAAAATGGAACCAGAAAGATTTAGGTTAAATTAACATTCAACCAGAATTGATGGACAGCAGATAATATAATAAATCATGTTTTTATCTATTTAATTATATAGTTCTATTTTACTAAAATTGAGCAATGTAGTTTTAAAGACAACAAATCTTCCTATATATATATATATATATATATATATATATATATATATATATATATGAAGATAGGAATAAATCCCGAAACATGTTTGGACCATTAACATCTAAGGATTGATAAACCTTACCTCTAAACACTTTACTCCCGAGTCATATATATATATATATATATATATATATATATATATATATATATATATATACATAATATACATATACTTTTAACTCACACTCACACATCACACACCACTGATGATGGGAAGAATCCCGAAACATGTCTGGACAATTTACATATAAGGATTAATAAACCTTACCTCTAAACACCTCATTCTCGAGTCTGTCTCACTCTCTACAGTACACATTATATATATATATATATATATATATATATATATATATATGTATAACTGGAACATGGAACCTAACCAAGAGACAGACCCTGAAACTGAGAAGCATGCAATGTGTACATGAGAGAATCATGCTCAACATATCATGGAGAGATCACAAGACAGCACAGTATATTAGGGGGGAAAATCAGGAATCCATGACATCATAGAAAACACTAGGAAACTCAAATGGCAACTGGCTGGTCATATTGCAAGAATGACACACAACCAATGGACATCATGATTCACAACATGGACCCTCAGAGATCAAATGCAGAACCAAGGCCCGCAAAATAGGAGATGGCGAGACAAACTGGACAGGTTCAGACAACATTGGCTCCATGACGACGAAGAGAGAGAGCTGTAGGGAAGGTTTTTATCCATATAACGATAAAAGACTGATGATGATGATGATATATAAATATTTATAAATGTTGCATAGCTGATACCAAGTACTCTTCCCACAAAAATAATTTGGCTTAGAAAAATTATGTATGTATATATATATATATTTAAATTAACGACAATTTTGAAAATTATACTTTCTTTTAGCTGATTTATTTCAGAATGTGCTTTGATGAATTATTCATCTTCCTCAGCCAATTAAATGTTAATTTCAAATATGAGATGACCTCCATATGGCATGTGACCAAATTATATATTTCGGAAAATATGAAATTTCCAGCCTTCTCCATCTCTTCACATGACAAGAATCGTAAATAAATAAATAAATAATCTCACATTTTGTATTGTCATGGTTCATATTTTTTTATGCATTTTACTAAGAAATATTGAATATAGAAGTAAAATGTTAGCTCCTTAGTGGTGTCTGGTGAAAATGTGTACCTCAATTGAATGAACCAACGACAAAGGTTAAAAACTATGTTTACCGAGGAAAAAAGCTTTCTTCTAGTCTACACATACATATACTCAAAATAATCTATAGATTTAACTTGAAGAAAAAAATCTTATCTGTTTTCAAAATATGAGAGCAGAGAAAGAAAGCAGTTATTTCTTCACCATTTACCGTGTATATATACACGCATGAAATAATTCATAGATTAAATTTACAAAATGAAAAAGAAAAAAAAAGTCAATGAAAGTTTTCGAAAAAATGTTCAGAATTTTGTTTACAGAGTATGAGAGCAGATAAAATAGTTCCATCTCAGTCTATACAGACACACACAAAATAATTCATATATTAGATTTTTGAAAAATCCATCGACGTTTTTAAAATGGTTTCAGAATTACTTTACTGAAAATGAGTCGCGAGAAAAAAGTTTCTTCTCGGTTGCTTTTAAATTCAAGATAAATAAAGCATCAAGTATGATTTCCTCACTTCCCCAACTAACCTCACCTGGTTTCATACTTATAACTCCTCCGCACTTCTTAGAAAGAAGTTTGACTCAGTGGCACTTACCATATTACTAAAAGACTATTCTGTCATCTTGCTAGGGGCTAAGAACAAACTCGTCTCTTTTGAAAAACTCAAAAGCCCTATTGCTCTTCATGAACATTAAACAACAGAAATAAGCGGAAAATACATCATCCACTTCCCATTGCCCAAAGCTGGTGTGTTTCCATTGGTGGCGTCGTTGAGTCTAAAGAGGTTTTTGCCGAGTTCTTTGCTGAGATAATCACCTGAAGGAAATTGCAATACATATCAATAAGAATAGAGGTGCTGAGTTGGTCTAGCGGTTAACAGCACAGAAAATTCGAGATCTCTTAATCAAGTGATACATTATTCGGCTATAGTTAGCAACCAGTCTTGGAGAAAGACAACTCAGATTTCAAACCAGGGAGTGGAGCCGTCCTAGGGCAGGTGGATTCCCTTGATTCCTGTTGGTAACTCGTACAGCTCCCCTTTCCTTTGGACATAATTATGAAGGCTGAGAAGAGGATTAAGTTGACTAGGAGCATCTCAGAATCTCCAGGCTTTCAACTGGGAAAAGTCATTCTAGTGTCATTCCATCGTCTACCAAGGCAGAATGACACTGCCTGATAGTCAAACTACAACACATATCATCTTGAATTCGGGTTACTTTCTTTTTCATGTGAAATTATCCTATCGTTTGACATAAAAGATACACTTCTTTCCAAGATATGAAAAAAGTATCAATAATTAGTCGTAGAAGCAAAGAAATATTCAATTCCAAAGATATAGGATAAATTCTCTAGGTTTGTTTTTGCAGGTGTTGAGACAAATTTGTCACAATTCAATTAGTCATGAGGTAAATTAGTTCATAGAACAATTCGTCTCTGGTGTCTACTATAATTTGTTGATTTGACGAATACTCATTTGACAAATGGTCTTCTACCAATTAAGTATATTTGAATTCAGTATCTAAGCGTTATATATACATATCCAAGAATCCAACCCATCAATGAAGCCATTTGCAAGCACACCATTTCAGAGAAGTGGAAAAACAAAGTTACAATTAAAGAAACTTATATATATATATATACATATATATGAAGTGAAAAAATGCTGGTGGATTTACGATGTATTGGAGGCGTGAAAAGAAGATTAAAATACATAATTGTGTTTCAGCGGTGGTAGAATCAAGTGCGAGAATCGTTATTCCGAATATCAAAGCACAATCAATTTTATATCAAGCTGCTCACTTAATTATAGCCAATGAACTTGGGAATTCAAATGACTGAGTATTACTGCAAATTTCTTGAGTTTTAATCAATAATCCAAGAGTCAAAATCTTTTATTCATGTGTTATAAAAGAGATAGCAATCACAAATACATAGAAATACTTGTTTTCGGCTGATGTTTGCAAACAGAATAAACTAGCAAAAGCTTCTAAAGATTTTGAATATCTAATTGTTTATCAAGAACATATCGTATACGAGACAAACATTAGATTAGAAAAATTACTTTTTCCAAAAGTCCGTCAAACGTGCTGGTAGTATGACTAGGGGAACTATTTCAGTGGTTTGCAAAGGACAGTTATAGGGCTTAGATGAGTTGCAGTGAATGGTAGTCCCCTGAATAACCTTGAAAACCATTCTTCTTATCAGAGGCTCAGATGGAGGGGTGCTACTTGAAAATGCCCCCAATGGAGGGTTCGCCTCCAAAAGCTTTATGAATAGTCCTCCCTCTATTTAATTTCTGCTAACGTATAGCAAAAAGCGCTCCATCCCCAAATCTTAACTATGCCTCTTATAGTCCGATATACATATATATATATATATATATATATATATATATATATATATATATATATATATATATATATAATGACGAATATTGAGATTGATAACACTGGAGATGAATTGTCCAATTGACAAATTTATGACGAATCGTCTTATTTACCTAATTGAATATTTGATAAAAGAGTCGTATAATTGAAATAAGGTAGCACTCAGCATAATATCTTGCAAAATATGGATCAAGGTTACTGAGACTAGCCTGCTAGCCATTATACTACTCTACCAAATTGATAAAATGCATTTTTTTCTTTTTAATGGACCCCAATTTTTTATGACGCATTTGACTCTCAAAATAATAGCTAAATTTAAAAAAATAGAAAGATCCTCAGGAAACGCTATGCACTGGGCCAATTAATTTGGCCCTATCAGTAGCACAGAAGTATTGAGACTACAGAGGCCAATCAGGTCAGAGCTGCCATCACAAAAAATATTTTTTGTACTGGCAGCACCGAGTCAGATCATGCCAACTGGAAAAAAGAAATAAATCATACAAAAACATTTCAGTCGTAAATAAAAGAAACTCATGCTCCTTTTTCCTCCTATCTCCATGACACTCGCTACATATATATCTAAATTCTGTCAAAATGTAACCTTCTGGGGAGATGTCATGATTTAAAATATTTCGATATTTATTTGTCTTCCTGCAGGACTAGCCTAACCCAACCTATGTGGTTTTCTCTTCATTTCAGCATGAATTACGAGGGTCGGGCTTGAAGTTAAAAAGGTCTGGCACCCCCTGACCCAGGAAGTTAGCATTGAGTATTTACAGTAGAGGGCACTAACTAAACACTTATTTTCAATCGTTGTGGGTAAATGAGACACAGCATTCTTCATACAGCAAAGAAAACTTAGATTAAGATTTGTTAAGACGGAAAATTTGTTACAAGGGCTCACTTATAGTGCGGCATAAGATTATGGACCCCATCTTCCATATTATAATGAACTGCAGTGTATAACAATTGCCAAGATGTATGTATATGTAATATATGAATAAGTATATTTCTATGAAGGTTTATGAAGATGAATGTGTTTAGGTGGGCATAGAGTTTTATACATGTGTCTACAGTGATATATATATATATATATATATATATATATTCACACATACACACAAAATGATTCATACATTAAATTTTTGAAAAATCCATCGATATATATATATATATATATATATATATATATGTCAGTATTATCTATATCATACATGCATGCACACACAAAGTTGATATTAAAGTCTTTACAAAGTTCTGCACAATTTTAAAAGAGTCTTGAAAGTTTTATCAGCTCTTTATGACATATGAGTTGAATTATATGAAAATATTTTTTGGTTGCATTCTCCATGGACAAAGGGGAGGGCAAAGTAGTGTAGCTTAATACAAGGACACAGATGAATCAATTAAAGTTATTTAGATAATGAATTAATCAAGAGAGTATCGGAAGGGATAATTCAGCAGTAATAATGACAATGCAAAATGATTATGCAAATTGGATTCATTGTGAAACCACATTGTCATGAAATAATTCTATTTTCATACTTGCATTCAGAGCAGCCAAAGTTAGGATTGAAGGAACTAAAGAGAGATAGATTGGTTAAGTTCCATGTTTCAGCTCCATAGGTAACTATTAGTGGTAGAACCTTCTTTATAAGACTAATGGGACTTTTTTGTTCTTAAAGGTTGAGCTTGCTCTACTAAAAGCTTGTTATTCTTAGAGTGATTCTTTGTTTTTGAGGATTTGTCCTAGGTAGATGTAATGGTCTACTTTTTTCGGGTCTGTGTTTTTGATTTTGATCGTTGTGTCTTTGTCCTCAATATACGTGTTATAAATTAGAAAATCATGCTCAGCATGACATGGAGATCACAAGACAGCACAGTATATTAGAAAACTCAAATGGGCTGGTCATGTTGCAAGAATGGCAGACAACTGATAGACATGATTTTCCATATAAATCCCTAGAGATCACACGTGAAACTGTGACCGGCAAAGGCAAATGTAAGACAACGTGACAAACTTGACTAGTTCAGAAATTATTGACTCTGTGATGTTCATGAGAGAGGGGGTCTGGCAAATACTGGGGAAGGTTATGTTCAACAACAGCTAATGATGATGATGATGATGATGATGATGATGATGATGATGAAAGATGTTTTTGGTGGTTTCCTGTTCAGATCAATTGATAGTTCGAAATTTTTCTTTTTGAAATTTTTCTAGACTACGGCCCCCTTTTCAATAGTGCTCCCCACTCCTTTTAGTACATATATTTCACCCCTGCCCCTGCACTCCTTAAAGTGGTTAAAAAATGATATATTGAAAATTAGATTTTAATAATTTTTTTAACCTAAAATATAGTTGTGCATTGTCATTTGGGTAACCCTTCTCATGTCAGGACCAGTCTTAGTAGCTGTGGGACTCAATTGGAAACATTTTTGCGGGGTCCCTGGCAAGAAATATAAATAATCTTCATATCACTAGAGTACAAAGGAAAGTTATCAAAATGTGAGCCTGAAAATTTCATAGAAATAATTTTTGATGCTTTTCAGCAACTGATTAACGGTATTTAATTCAAGTACAATAGAAAGAAAATTCAAAATATAAACAGTGTAAACAAACTCTGTTGAATCTTCAGGAATTCAGAAGAGATTTAATATTGTTACCGTTCTTGGTAGATCATCTTGTTTATCTGCAATATGGTGTTGTTCATAATTGACAAGACTAGAACATACCCAAGTGCAGGGCCCCTTTAGGCGTGGGGCTCAATAGGGAGCTAATTGTCCAATTAGCTAAAAGCTGGATGTGTTCCATGTCAAAACCCGGAATTGATCCCCCAGAGCCATTTCAGTATGGCACCATTCAAGTGTTGCAGGCTGTAGACTCCATTGGAATCTTTCACTAAGGGAACCATGACAATGTGATGGACACTTCACGTAGCAACACCGCAGTCTGTTCAAAAGAACAAGTGATTTGCATTCCAGGTTGTGGCCAGATGGCTTGCCCAAGGGCTTGCTGATGAATTGATAGAGGTATGTATCCAACATGGACCACACCAGTCTCCATCTGTCCAGCCGGATTGTGTTGTGAACCGCATTCGATTTATCGAGACAAATCATAACAGATAGACTTAATATATAATTGTTCAAGAGTCTCTGAAAGTATTTGATTAATAAACATAAAAATAATGAATTTCCAAAATTTGAAAATATTAGAGCTTCAAACAGATCTATTGTAAAATCAGCTTTTCAGTCACACACATTTATACGTAGGAGGAATTGATTTTTATTTTTTGACCCACTCAGCATACCCTGTTCCCCTCCCTGAATCTCTTAGCACTCCTTGAGTGGGGGGTAGCACCCATTTTGTGAAACATTGTTCTAAATGTATTAAATTCTGATTGATTATCATGTCATTGTTTTCTGTACCAATCTGCCTATAAGACAAGTGAGTGACTCTTCACTGTATATTTTGACCTGAATTAAAGCCGAGACAGAATCACCGAATATCAGCTTTCAGGATTAAAGAGGGATTAAGGGATTTAGTGACTTAAGAACCAGGTGAGAAATCCAAGATAGTTAAAATTGTCCAATTGTACGTGTTGAGTATACTCGGAAAAAATTCAGAATCCGGACTGCAAGATTGATTCAAGTCAAAAGCGCATATTTTCAGATTACACTGTAGCTTAGCTCAACGATATTTCCTGGAAAAGGTTTTGTGATAAATCCCCTTCTCCAGACTCCTGTAATCACTTTAGATTTTCACGTGACTTCCAAATGTTTATTGTAGACTTGTAGTTGTAAAGAATCTCCTGAATCATCCCAAGTCTGTTCTTGAAAGAATTCACAATTTTGGAGGACACTATTTCATTAGGTCGACTATTCTATATCCTCACTATGTGGACATTGAAACTTTATTTTCATATATCCAGCCTGGCTCTTTGTTAGTACATTTTCTGGTTGATCCCCGTTTCCTGTGTATTTTCTACCCATTTCTTGATGGAGCTACTAAAACTCTTATCATAGTTTCTATGTCTCATATATAGCTAAGAGTTGGTAGCTCTAGTTTACACACTCAATGGAATCACTATTCCAAGTACTTGCTCCATTACTCTATCAATTCAATGTTTTATTTTGTATGGTGCCTAAACTGAACTTGTAGGGTTTGAAATAAGGATTTGTACAAGGGGCAAGAATGTCTTCTTTTCCAGGAATATTCTTATAATTCCTATCATTGAACTGGCTTTTTTATTTTTTCGCAAATACGTTTATCAAATCTGAGTTCATCGTCTGTCATCATCAGTCTTTTAATGTTCGTCATTAGACATAGACCTTCCCCAGGATTCACCACAATTCTCTATCATGGGCTCTGTGGAGCCAGTATTTTCTGAATTAGTCTAGTTCATATCTCCATCTTGTATTCTGTCGGCCTCTGCCTATATCCTTTTCTACATTGACAGCTTTGTTTGACAGTTTTCTACATTGTTAAAAAACAGTACATTTCATCTTTGTTCAGATTAAATCAAATACTTAGTACGGCTCAATCTTGACATTTGTGCTTTTGACTAAAATCTATTTTGGGGTACAGATTCTACATTTGATCTCGCAATATAATACCTTAAATTTCCAAAATATTCACTTAAGAAGCTTGTATGCAGGGCCTGCTAGTCCATTACATGAAACTAATCAGTTGCTTAGTGTATCAAGTACCATGAGGTGCATTCCAAACAGAAAAATATAGTCATTGAAATACAACAAGGGGCATTATTTTCAAGTCTCAACTAGGGCTCATGAAACCTTAACATCAGCACTGAATATTTACCACTATTATTTCTATTGATATTCGGACCATCCTCATCTTGGTTGTGTCCACATGGACACATAACGCATTGGTTACAGCATAAGACAAATTACTGTAAAGTAATCTGATGGTTCTAGGTTCGATCCTAGAGTGAGACAATATAACAATACCACTAACGCTTAGAGGGGAGTACGGTCAATATACCCTCGTCGGATAAATAAAGGGTTCGGTTCGTTACTTCCCCAAATCTACCAGATGATACCTGACGAAGGCCGTAGAGTGCAACGGCCGAAACATAGTATGAAAAACAACCAAGATGAGGATGGTCCGAATATCAATAGAAATAATAATAATACCTCATCAAAAAAATTCCGAGGTATACCACTATCTATGAAATTTTATTTCTTTTAATAATCATTTTAATTATTTTTAACGCAGCATTTAGGCTAGTATATTCCTCAGGCTCGTGTTTCAATGTATTTATTGAATTACTCCTACCAGGGATATCATAGGTTTAAGCTGACGCAGATCCACCAAAAACTAGCTTTCAGGATTAAAGATTGGTTAACAAGAAAATACCACTTAAGAACCAGGTGAGAAATCCAAGATAACTAATTGAGATTGACAGGTAATTAATTTCCCTTATAGATAATATATCTGATCAATTCCAGAAATACAGGTGTCTCCGTAATCTGAAAGTAGAATATTGACAAGAAACCTTTCATAAGCCAAAATGGCATAAAAAGAAGAAACCATTAATTCAGAATGAATTAATTATTTTGTGCTGCTTAGTAAATTTTGTGTTTTTGACTGAATTTCCTCCGTCATCAAGTAAGCAGCCATGGAAAAAAAAAAGACAAGGACAGGTCTGGTTAATTACTCAATAGAACCAGTTACGTGACCAACATTTTTTGGCAGCATGGGGATGATCGATCAAGAATTGGGAAAAGGTGTGATCAATGAAAAATCTAAAACAATGACTATATCAGCTGAAATGTCATAAAATGAATGATAAAGGTATCCATTCAAATCATTATCATCAGCCATTCAACGTTTATTGCTGGACATAGATCCTCCCCAAGAATCCCCAAAGCTCTTTGTCATGGGGAACACGGCTACAGCATCTTCTGAACTTATCTTAATCGTCACACTATCTTATTTTTTACTGGCTACAATTTTGCATATAATTTTCGCAGATTCTTGTTGTGAATTGTGATGTCCAGTGGTCGTCTGATATTCTTGCAACATAACCAACCCATTGCCATTTGGGTTTTTTTAATGGATTTTATATCTATGACTACAGTTTTTTCTCATATATTGAACTGTCCTGTGTCTCTCCATGGGATGTTGATCAAGATCCTTTGCTGTGGTGACATGGTTTTTAATTTGAGAGCCAATCTTTTGGTTAACTTCCATTTTCCGTGATTTTCTTTCACACATTCTTTAAATTTCACTGGAACCACCCATGTCATTTTTTTCCTTGTCAAATTCCTTCAAAAGTAAGTTTATGTAGAAGCATAGTTTGTAATGATGGGAGGGGCAATTTAAAACTGCCACCCAAGTCCCCAAAGGACTGGAGGCGGGGGCAGTTAGAGGGTGGTAGGTCAAATGCTTTAAAAATCATATCACAGATATTAAATGCTGGAGGGGGCCTTTCAAGGAGCCCCCAGTCTTGAAATCTCCACCTCTCTGTAGTTACACCGTTGAGTTTTTTGTTCACTCATTGCACCTTCAGTTTTAAATAAGTTAGTAATTTTGTACAAGAGAATTTACAAGAATTAGTCTTTATCTTGATAATACAGTAGTAACCTTGTCTCACCTTTTCAAAATTTTCTCAACTCCAAATGAAGCCTGTTTGGATCATTATTCACTTACCTGGAATGATAAAAAATGAAAAAAATATATAAACATAAGTAAAATAAATCAAGTATTTAGAAAAAAATAATTAATGAACTCTTTAAATTCAGAAAAAACACAACAAAGGCATTTAAAAAAATTTTTTTTGCATTACTAAAACAATGAAATCATTTTCTGATCGTTAAGATTAAGTATTAAAAGAATTTCCACTCGTACAAGCAAAATTGAATTCATTCAAAATTAATTAAAGATTTAAAATGAGCATTCTTCCAAAGATCAATGGTTTCAGAAAATCAGGAGAGAGCATTCTAAAAAATGTTAGCAAGGTTATTTGGCACTCACTGGATTGAAATACAGCAATCCCCCTTTGTAACATGAGTGTTGGGTTTCAAGAAAAAGAACTGCATCATAATTGAACCATAGATAATAAAAAAATCAATTATGACAGCCAAACAAGTTCAACAATGAACAGAAGAGTTGTTTTCAACAAAAAGTCAAAGAAATTACAAATAAAATACCATTTGATTGTATGCTTAATGATAGCAAATTGCAGAAATCTAAAACTCTCGCCATATTAAGTGAGTCTTAAAATTACAATCAAAATTATGAATCACCACCATTAAATACCTTGTTAGGGATGATCAATTAAAAAGTTGGTAAAAGGGGTGATCAATGAATAAGTAACTTTTCTCATCTTTTGTCGGGCTCTGATCACTAAAAAAAGGTCTGAATTTTTCAAGAAACAAGCGGGCACAAACTAGGGACTAATTTATGAAAAACTTACACTGCATATTGAACCCCCCACAAAAAACCCATTCTGGAAGTGAATTTTCAAAAAAAACATCTTACCTACTCATTGAGAGGAGCATGTGTGTGCAACGTTTTAAATTTCTATGAACAGTAAAGGACCTGGTGAAGTCTGGATAGATAGATTGATAGATACATATATATATATGAATAACCCAACTCCAACAACAGTGATTAGACTGGTCTATTGTGGGTAGTAGTGATTAATCACAGTAGCAGCAGGTAAAAATATGCTGAGTTTGATCTTAAGCACTTAAGGGCAATATCATAGTTTCATCATCATCAGCCTTTTCGTATTTGATGTTGGACATAGACTTCTCCCAAATTCGCTAGAGCTCTCTAACAAAGACATAGTGGAGCCAATACTTTATGAACATGTCTAGTATCTCTAGCCATATCAATTATTATTAGTTTCGCATATGATCTCTGGGGATCCATGTTGTGGGTCTTGAGGTTCAAGCGAGTGTCTGATATTCTTGCAGCATGACCTCCCCATTGCTAATTGAGTTTTCTAATGGATTCTGTATCTTGGACTCTTGTTTTTTCTCTAATATACCTTGCTGTCTTGTGATCCCTCAAATGTGATGTTGAGCATAATCCCCTCTCCCACATGTTGCATGGTTCTCAGTTTGAGGGTCAATCTTTTGGTCAGGCTCCATGTTTAAGCTCCAAATTTAGTGTCCCAAATTATCACGATTATTGTTGTGAGGGCACTTAAGAAATTACTAATTAAGTAGATATCAAATTTGATAAAAACAGGTCTGTTTAGTCACTCAACAGAAACTGTCATGGGACCAACGTTTTTTGGTAGCATGCCATGTGGGGGATGATCAATTAAAAAAATTGGAAAAAGGGGTGATCAATGAATGTTACTTCACTTGCCATTCATTGGATCACTAAAAAAAAACTCTGAATCTTCAGAAAACAAGCTTGAACGCTGCTGGACATAAGCTAAGGGACCAATTTAGCATAAAATTATACTGTAAATTAATGCCACAAACTTATTTTAGATATGCGGAGAGAATGTTTAAATTTTCAGCTCTCTAGTTTCATTGATGTAGCTTGTATATGCAATAGATAGTCAGCCAGCCAGATTCACTTATACACTGAGGAAACTAAACAGAAAAAAAAAACCAACTCAAGACATGAAAATTCTAATGGGTGGCTTTGATTCAGAGTTCAACATAAAAACCTTTCATGCTATGTTGAACAACATTAAGTGCATTAACATGGTTGGCTTTTAGTAGGTATTATCTCTTCTCAGCCCTCCACAGCATTTACAATTAATAGTATTAGTGATTTCTTGCCAACATTTTAAGTTGAGTTGCCAGAAAATTAGCTTTCTACTCAAACTAATAAATTACCGCACCACCAAACTTGTAAGCGGATATTGTAGCTTATCTAATAAAGAGGGTAACTCTTTAGCCTCGGCTCGAAAATCATTTGCAATGCATTAACATTTTACACGAGTCCTATTCTGTCGACGATGCTTCACTTGATTCTTGATCATTGACCATCCTGTTCCTCCAAATCAAATCACCACAGCCCCACAATCCACCCGACCAACCAGCCAAGTGGGCTACAGATTCTCTCTTTGCTGGTTAGTGTATCTATGTATCTCAAGGCACTACTGGTCACAATGTTGGGGCTACTACCATGAAAATTTGCACGAGTACACCTCCAGACACAATGCAAAAACAGTTTTTTGTGCTTTTTTTTGGTCTCTATGGTCATTTCGAACCAACAATGCCCAAATCTTGTGCTGGTATTTTTTAGATGATTTTAGATTTATTCCTTCCAGATAATTTAAGATAAAAGATTTTTTTTTTGCGATAGATTTTCAGATAATTAATCCTGGTATATATGCAGGCTACAGTGAGTAAATAATGCTTAGTACAGATATTTTCAATGTATTTCTAAAGTAAAATCATCAGCAACACATTTACATTGTGCTTCTAAAAGCCCTACTCTGTCAAGAATGTTATCTCCTACACTTAAACACTGATAATCATCATCAGCAGCAGCCTTTTAGCATCAGTTAGGGACCTAGACCTTCCCCGAAATTTGCTTGACCACTCAATCATAATCGTTGCAGAAACCAGTACTTCCTGAATTTGTCTAGCTTGTCATGCCATCATACTTTCTGCCAGCCACTATTTTGCATATGATCTCTGGGGATCCATATTGTGAATTGTGATGTCAAGCGACTGACTAACATTCTTATAACATGACCAGCCCAATGCCATTCGAGTTTTTTAATGGTTTCTATAATTCTTGTCCTTTCTCTAGTATACAGTATTGTTGTATGATCTCTCCATGTTATGTAGAGCATGATTCTTTCTTGTACACATTGCATTTCGGCTAGATTCCATGTTTCAGCCCCCTAGGTGACTATCAGGATGATAGTATACCCTTTTTTTTTTAGAGCTAGTAGGATTTTCTTGTTCTTGAAAGCTGACCTCGCTCTGCAGAAAGCTTGCCAACCTAGTGTGATGCTTTGTTTGATTTTTTTTTTTTGAGGATTCCATTGACATTCGTGGTCTACTTTCTTCAGCTCTGTATTTCTGATATTCTCAGAGACAAAAGTATAAAAGCTGTTTATGTTACTTTAATACTACACATATTACATGGTCAGAATCTCATCAAGACATAGGCCCCTACCCATCACAAACTTTTGTAATCACAAGTCATTGCACCCAGCTAAAATAAATCTCCTTTGGACTTCAATCTTCTGTTACTCAAATTCTAATTAACCCACAGACATAGTCATTGACATCTAAAATCATCAGCTATAGAAATGACCTCCAGAAAATGGACGCCGATATCCCTGGGGACACATATCTCACCACACAGTCAACAGCATCCAATACTGATAGTCTCTTTAGCCAACCACTTAATTAACTACTACCGCCTACAACAAATCAGAACAAATATGAAAACACCAGTTTCTTATAATAGCTCCTTATTTATCAACAAAGCCCGGTTTGGAATGAATTTCCATATATATAGTATTTGCTGTCATTGTATATATAATCAGAGTGAATGAAAGCGGAGATATATTTGTTTACTAAATCTTACCCATGATAATTTCTAATGCATAACTATGGAGGATTAATTTCCAATGCATTTCAATAGTAAAATAATTTCCAATTACTTTTTATGTATGCTATTAGTAATTTCTGTGTAACTATATATATATAATCATAGCGGTGAATGATATTTTTCTGGGAGAATCTCTAACCTGATGTAAAAAGTTGTGTGACAGGATTGTTGAACTTAAGATCAAATTCCAGCTTGATCTGCCTTTTCTCACTTAGCATTAATACCTTTGGGAAAGTCCTGCCCAAGTCAGTCTCTAAATTTGTATGCTTATAAAATCTACGGCATTTTATCCACATACTGAAACTAAATGATTTGCGAGCATGATATATTTATTAAATTCCGAACTTATTTTACAAACTTTTTTTTTCAGAGTTACGTTGCTTACAGATAAAGTTTTTTGAAATCATTATTCATCGTCCACTTATACCTAAGTATTTGTGGGTAAGCAGAGACAGCAGTCGCATCCCTTTTGTCTGCTTTCTTCTGCTCTCTTTTCATTTTACCATCATCAATTTCAGGCTTACCAGGCCCATCAAAGGGACATAGACCTCCCTTCTCAAAGTAAGGAGACATGAGGCGTGGTTCATACCCTGCCACACAGGCCCATAATGTCCTGGCAGGGGATGGAATCTTGCTTTCCCCAAAAAGCATCAGAATAAATTGAGTGTCAACTGGCACAGCCATAGTTTCGACTCAATTCTTGCGAATCCCCTTCACCCTGCTCTTAACTGCTTGGCCACCCACACCTCTTACAGATAAGATATTGGTGGATGTAAAATATGGCTTATGTACTGAACTCGGGAGTAACACCTGGACATTTAACTAATTGTTTTCTTGTAATGAATGGGTCCGACAGTTGAAGATTGAAAGGACGCATACTAAGCAATCACTTTTACATTCCACTAATTATCACGAAGACCCATTCATCTTTCCAGATCAGTGACACATACTTCGCTGTTCGTCTCATCTAATGCATTCCTCCCCTCGGATCCCGTTGCACACATTCCTACCTAATAAATCACCACCCTCAGACAATGCTTGGACATTGATTTTCTTCACTTACATATCTACATGTAGTCATCTCCTGATCAAGAATTATTACAGTTAAGTGGAATCGGCTTATCCTGCAATGAGTTCAATCAGCTTTTAGCCATTGTTTATTCACTTCTTTTTATTTTCCAAGCCTTTCTTTATTTTGCACAAAGTTTACAGCAGCTTATTATAGTACTAGCATATACCCAGGATTGGCCTTAGGAGCTGCGGGGCCCAATTGGAAACATTTTTTGTGGGCCCCTGGTTAATTGTCAAAGTCTATAGAATCTTGATATAAATAAACTTTATATCTCTATTGTACTATGGAAAGTAATCAAAATGTGAGCCTGGAAGTTTCACAGAAATAATTTCTTATGCTATTTTCTAATTGATTAACATTATTTAAATCAAGTACAATAATAAAAATTCAAAACAAACTGAAAAAACACTGTCGAATCTTTAAGATCTCAGAAGAAAAATTAATATTATTGCTGTTCTCTATAAATCATCTTGTTCATCAGCATTATGATGTTGTCTGTGTTTGACATGACTAGGATATAATCAGGTGCGGGGACCCACAGGCGCAGGCTCAATAGGGAGCATTTGGTCCAATCTGCTTAAAGCTGATCTCATATGTACTCATAAAAAATGAGAGGCTTATTTATGTATTGATTGGCACAAAGGAACATAAATCTATTTTATTAGATAATTTGTTTTTAATGATTCGATGATCCTAATTTAAATTTTTTTTCAAGTCTCAACTCAAGATTAAACATTGCTTTCAGTCACATATTCATCTTAATTTAGTTTCAAACTTCCAGCAATTCAGTGATGTAATCTTCATTCAGAACAGCCTATCTTATTTTATCACAACCAACAATTGTTTTTATTAGCAATACTAATCTATTTCATATGGACCAATCCATTGTAACTTATAGGTTATAACAGGTCAAAATTAAACAACTCATATAAAACAAACAACCAAATAAGTACATATTTAAAATGATAATTTGCATATCATGGCTTTCGTAGGGATAGATTATACTCTATGCATTTTGAATAATGTTTTTAGCACTGATTACAAAAATATATGATCCTAACTTTGGAAAAAACGTCTATGTTATTTCTATTCCATATTTTCAATCTAAATAGCAATTATATAAAATATGGTTTTAGTTCAATTTGAACCCAGTAAATAAGGTTGATTTTTGAATTGCTACGGTACTATTGAATCTATTGCCTTTCATACATTTTGGATAAAATTGCTTACCATTAACTTTGTTCATAAATTGGTCTAGTTCGTTTACTTGTGAGTACTTCATGTAGACTATTTGTACTTGTAAGTACTTTGTGTAGACAATTTGCACATGTATACCCATTCATAAATCATATGCATTTAGTACTGATTACAAAGATATTTAATGAGCAGTTTTAAATGGGGTTTACAGTTCCCATTTAGCCGAGGCATCTTACCTGCTTTGCACAGGCCTGGATTTGGTTCAAATGAAGATATTGATAGATTGGAATAGTCGCTTGTATTGTTGTAACTTCAGTGGTGAAAGGGTTTTGATGGAATGAACAAGGAACATATAAAAGCCTACACACCCTCTCCTAATTAAGCAAGGCAAAACAAAATCAAACTTGAAAAAAATATTCTGATAAATAACCCAAATAATTCCTCACAAACATAAATCAACCTTAAAGACATTGGATTTCAAGATTTGTTTTCTTTTTCATGTATTGTAAAAATAAGTTTTTTGATTTGGATACATCCCACTCCTGCACAAAATCCAGTATCTCTGCCTGATATGTATATACCTATGAATATTTGTTGCGTGGATGTAAGGTTATACTACATTCAAGACATTTGAACAGCTGCATTTTTTGCTACAGTTACTCTGCATCGCCAATAGTTTCTTTGAAGACACTGACAAAAGTTCAGTGAAATGCATAAAGCCTATCTTTATAGAAATAAAAATATTTCACTTCCACATTGTCAAATTACAACCACCATACCTATACACATGAATCATATGTATTTAGTCATCATCATCAGTCTTTTATTGTCTGTCGTTGGACATAGACTTTCCCCAGGATTTGCCACACCTCTCTGTCTTGGGCATTGTGGAGCCAGTACTCCATCTTGAATTCTGCTAGCCTCGGATGTGCATGTGATCTCTGGGGATCCATGTTGTGAGTCATGATGTCCATTGGTTGTCCGCCATTCTTGCAACATGACCAGCCCATAGCCATTTGAGTTTTCTAATGGATTTTATGGTGTCTCGGACTCCTGTTTTCTCCCTGATATACTGTGCTGTCTTGTGATCTCTCCATACTAGGTTGAGCAGAATTCTTTCCTGTGCATGTTGCATGGTTCTCAATTTGCGGGTCTGTCTCTTGGTTAGGTTCCATGTTTGAGCTCCATAAGTGACTATCGGGAGGATGCACTGGTTATATACTCGTCTTTTTAAGACTAATAGGATCTTTTTTTTAAAAAAGTTTTAGCTACCTCTGCCTAAGGCTTGCCATCGTAGATATATTCTTTGCATGATTTCTTCTTCTTTCATGGGCTTCATGAAGATGTATTTAGTACTAATTACAAAAATACTAAATAAGCAGTTTGAAGAAGGGACCTATATTTCTGCTCTGACCTAGGCCTGTCACCAGCTTTGGCACTGAGACAAAGCCCATAACAGATGTAAAACCATTATAACGATAAAAAATGCGATGAATAAATGTCTGACCATAATGGCCTCTGACATGAATTTTATCTGGCAGTACCTAGCCGTTTTTCACCCCACCCCACCCCTCTCACACACCATAGAAACATTCTTGGCCCTTAACCATCCTGTTTTCAGTGGCTGTGAACCTCTCAGTACATCGTACTATATTTGCAATGCAACGGCTGCAGCCCTGCCCCACCCCTCCCAAAACCCATGCCGGCCATGCCTGATTCTACTTTATTTATAGAAACCGTCAAAGGAAACTGTCAAAATAAGTTTCTTCAGTTTTCGAGGTGGTCAGGCTGGCTATGTATGAATATTTCCTGCGTACCATCCAAACCAAAGAAGCTAGAGGGATGGAATATTCAAGAATCACTCTTTGTTATGTCAACAAAAAGAGACAGCACAATATATCCGGAAGAAGACAGGAGTCAGGGATATCATAGAATTCATTAAAGATATCAAATGGCAGTGGGCAGGCCATATTGCAAGAATGGCAAACAACCAATGGACATTGTGACTCATGACATGGATACCCAGAGATCGCAAGCGCACCTGAAGCTGATGGAGTAACAAGCAAGACAAATTCAGAAAGTACTGGCTCTGTGACGCCCACAATAGAGAAGTGTGGTGAATCCTGGGGAAGGTCTATGTCCAACAACGGACGTTGAAAGACTGATGATGATGATGATAACAAAAAAATATTTTTTATTTTTTGAAAAAAGGGTTCAATTTGCCATGTAGGTTTATGCTAAATTGATCATCAGCTTATGTCAGCTATCATACTTGTTTATTTAAAATTCAGACTTTTTTTAGTGATCACTACCAAACAAAAGAAATAAGTTACTTATAAGTGGAACCTTTCTTTTTCAAACTTTTAAATGATCGCCCACAACACAGCACGCTACCAAAAGACATCAGTCACATGATGGTTTCTATAGAGTGACTAACCAGACCTGTTTTTTCTCTTTATTCTAAGCAGCGGATTTAACCTCCAATTTATGAATATTCTTTCTGTTTGATTTTTGGATATCATCTCATCCTTGGTTTTGCTACAAGAACAATAAAATCGGTTTGTCAGATCTTCCTATTATTATTCATTGTTCTATTGCTATGATAGTACCCATAAAAAATTACAGGATTATTCATGTATAGGTTGGCACTTGTGTCAAGGATCTGCATATCTTAGTGTTCTGCTTCCGATCCAAGTGTAGTATTGATACACTCATTTTTACACACGCAAATATATATATACAAATACACACACACACACATTTGTGTGTGTATATATATATATATATATATATACATACACACACACATGCATGAATATTGGATTTTATAAGTGTGGATAATTTATCATTTTTACCAAGATATTGTTTATCATTTCATCTCCAGTTATATATACTGAATTCTTTCAGCTTGATTTTTGGATATCTTCTCTTCTTGCGCTTCAGGGACAATAAAATTGGTTTTGTCAGATCTTTAGAGAAAAAAAAAAATGTAGCTTCCCCTCTGAATTAATCTGATCAATAACACTAGCACAATTTTCTAACGATAAACCATGATTCCCATTCATTTCTTGTCACTCACATCCAGACCGATCAGAGGCTCCAGGTTCGGGAGAGCGGCCTTTGGCTTTCATTATTGAGTGTAGGTTAGAGGTCGGTCTTCTCATGATGGGAGGTTCTTTTCAGGAACCACAGCTGTTTACGGCACCTGGTATTTCCAGACCGTCACCCAACTTAGAACTGGCCAGGATTGATGTTGCTCAATTTAGCTGATCATATGAGAACCAGTGTGATGAATGTGATTTGGCTGTAACCCCATGATCTCATAAGCTTAGTACACTCATGGTATCAAAAACACTGGCGAGATTAACTTGCAGCCAATGTCCTATACTCTGGGAGGCAGCAAAAATGAGCAGGTCACTTCTAAAACTGCAGGTCATACTTGGACATTAATTGACCATAACATGTTTGATTCTATTCTTAGGCCAATCCAGACCTTGTCTGATACTTTTATCAAATTTCTTTTAAGCAAATTTCCTGTGAAGTAATCTATAGGCCATTCAACTATCTTGAAGCCATTTCCTATCAGCCACAAACTTTTGTCTTTGACATAACAGGAGTCCCTCAAAATAGCACTCTTTGTAATAGTGTCGTTTGTGCGAGAATGCAGATGGGTTGTCGACCTAACATTTTTGCGTACATTATTGCTGATTCAACAACAAATCAGTGACTAAAAACAGAATTTCATCAAAAGACTTGAAATTTTTCATTTTGAGATCAATCAACTTAAAATCACAGGGTGTTTTTCCCATAATACTTTTGATCTTAGGATGAAAACAACACCTTTCACAAGTAAACTTGTTGTGGCACTCTATGACATAGCTGTCTTTCTTGGACTTCAACACCTACATCATAATGGGGGATTACATACATGAGACATAGAATCTAACCAAGAGACGGATCTGCAAATTGAGAACCATGCAACGTGCACATGAGAGAATAATGCTGAGCCTTACATGGAGAGACCACAAGACAGCACAGTACATCCGAGAAAAGACAAAAGTCAGAGACATCATAGAATCCATTAAAAATCTCAAATGGCAGTGGGCAGGCCATATTGCAAGAATGGTGGACAACTGATGGACATCATGACTCACAACATGGATCCCCAGAGACCACATATGCAACAGAGGCCGGCAGAATATTAGATGGAGAGACGAGCTCAGGAAGTACTGGCTCCGTGACGCCCATGATAGAGAAGTGTGGCAAATCCTGGGGAAAGTCTATGCCCAACGACGGACGTTAAAAGACTGATGATGATAATGATGACTGTAAGATTACTTAATGATATAAAATCTCTAGTAATATGATCAGCAATGATCAGCAATATGATATGACTGAAGAGGGTCATGGCTATCATAATGAAAGTATAGGACTCATATTTGATAACATGATGTGATTAGAGGACACATAACATGGAACAAACTAAGTACACATCACCAGGTGATGATGCGGATTTATTCAAGTGACCAGTTAGCATTTTGTATGAGTGTCAGCAGAGAAAATTGCCATTACCAACTCAGAGTTGCCAACTCAAAAAATATCATTGCGCTAGTTTGACTGTAAAATTATGGTAAATTTCAAAAAATAGGCAAACAGCCATAGTTGGCCAGAAAAGCCAAAAGTGGCCAAAATAATCTAGAAGATGCTAAAAATTGTAAAAAATGGCCAAAATGTTTGAGCAGGACCATATTTATCAAGTGCTCTTTCTGCACTAAGACTAAATAAGATTTACAACGAATAAATTGGCGCCACTGATACCAGTACATATAAATCAGTGTATAACAGTAAAATATACTGAATAGCCCTTTAAAAAAAAAAAAAAAATCCTAACACATTCTTGGAAAAGCCTTCCTCAGAACTTTTGGTTCCCCACCCACTAGATGTTTAATTCAGGCACATATATTTGTTGTCAATGATCTTTTTCACTGGGCAACAATTCCAATAATAGTCCAACACAGGAATCTTAGCTTTGACCCATACCTGAAGGCAGAGACCAGATTACTTTTTCACTTCTTGCGTTACGATGTATACACAAACCGTTCTGTTTACTTATTTCAGTTGTGGGTAAAATCCCAGAAGAATAAGAAAATAATTGCACTTGACTATCTTTAATGAGGAGAAATCTCAATTAGAAAGCTAGCCCTGAAGCATTTGAATGAGAAAAAGACTAATAATCAGAGTTCGAGATATGAACTTTCAGATATATGAGCTAACTAATCTAGAGAAGACAATGGAGAATAGGAATACAACACTAAGTAGTTGACCAAAGAGGATTTAATGGACCCTGAGTCACAAAGAGGCCCAGGAAGAAACCACTGAGAAACAAATCGAGGCTGAAGAACCCCAAATTATCTCTATGCGGATGGCTGAAGATTTCAGAATGTCTGAGAGGGCACTAACTTCTTTCGAGTATCAGGACCCAAGCACTGGAAGATTTGTAAAAGTGTCTATTTGTCCAGGAAGCTGCGACAAGATAATTTATGGAGAAGAAAATCAACTGTGCAGACATCTTGTGATAGTTTAAAGAGAAAAAAAAATCTAAGAGAGTTAAGGCACAGACTGTCTCAGTGGCAGTTTGAACTTGACTTGTCAATTCTATTCTCTGTGCTTCTAACTATTAAGCTACCCACACCTCCTGTTGAGGGATGACAACACAACTTTTAAATGTTATAAACAAGTCCAAAACGTAAAATAAAGAATAAATATAAAATTGTATTGGTCGGATCTCAAAGGGGAAAATGAAGACGAACACAAACGTCACCTGATAATGACATTTAAAGGCCACTGAGTGGGTGACTGATGAGACATTTGGGTTTTTTAAATCATTTGTTTGTTTTGGTTATGTGTTTCAATATCACCGGTATATCAGTAGGCACTAGGATGTTTTTTTGAAAACCAAGGTGTGCTTCGAGTAATGGCCATTGTAGTTATTTTTCCTTCCTTTTTACTATTATCTGCCAACGCAGAGGAAATAAAGCAACAATAAAAAACCCATAATGACATTTAAAAACCAAAATGTCCTTTCTCAGAAATAAATGAATTATTGGGTTCGGTAACAGCCATACTGTTTGTTTATTCAACTTCATCATCCTTTTAGTGTCTGTCATTGGATATAGACCTTTCCCAAGACTCAACAGACCTCTTCATCATGGGCATTGCCAAGCCAATACTTACTGAACTTGTCTAGTTTGTCACGCCATCTTTTGTTGGACATGGTTTCACATATAATCTTTGGGGTATTTATGTTAGGAGTCATGATGATCAGCAGTTTGACATTCTAGCAATATGATCTGCCCATTGCCATTTGAGTTTTCTAATGGATTTTATGATATTTATGACTCTTTTTCTTTTTTTTTTTTAATATACTGCACTGTCTTGTGATCTCTGAATGTGATGTGGACTGGTAGGAAATTTCAAATAATGTAATATTCAAAAAGACCAGATGAAAGGCCTTTGGCTGAATCTAATCAGAAAGTTTTCTTTGTGCAAACAAATAGAAAAATGCTCTGGGATGGCAAGCCTTTGGCAGAGCAAGCAAATCCCATTAGTCCTAAAAAGAAGAGTAAACAACCAATGCATCCTCCCGATAGTCACCTATGGAGCTGAAATGTGGAATCAAACAAAAAGACTGACCCGCAAACCATGGAACGTGCTCAATAAAGATAAATGCTCATCATCACATGGAGAGATCACAAAACAGCACATTGTATTGGAGAAAAAACAGGATTCAGATATATAATACAATCCATTAGAAGAATTCAAATAGCAATGGGCTATTCATGTTGCGAGAATGCCAGACATCTGCTGGACAATACTACGAACAACATAGATCCAAAAAGATCATGTGTGAAACTGTTGGCGGCAGAAAATGAGATGGCGTTATCAAATCCATAAGGTCAGAAAGCATGCTAGAAGACTGTCAAGAAAAAACATTTCTTTATACTTTTTGAGGATTACCCTCTCCCCAAATAGGTTTTTAGTGGGATGTTCAATTTGCGATCTAATGAAAGAATCATGCTCAATCTCACATGGAGACATCACAAGACAGCACAACATATAAGAGAAAAGATGGGAATCCGAGAGTTCATAGAATCCATTAGAAAACTCAAATGGTAAATCCAAGAATGTTAAACAACCACTGGACATCACGACTTACAAGATATCCCGAGGTCACATGCAAAACTGACGCTGACAGAATACAAGATGGAAAAAAGAACAAGACAAGCTCAGAAAGTATTAGCTCCATGACGCCCACGATAGAGATGTCTAGCAAATCCTGGGGAAGTTTAGGCTCAAACGACGGATGCTAAAAGGATGATGATGGCAATGAATCTGGAAATTTGTATAGTATTTATTGTATAATTTAGACCTAATAAAGTCTTGAAAAATCTCTAATGTTAAAAACAACAAAGATGAGGATACTAGTTGGAATGAGGTGTGGAATGAAGAATGAAGCATACACACAGCTTCACAAGTGTTTGCTCTTAAAAATTAAATCATGAAAGAATCTCCAATAATTTTTTATAAAAATTCTTGAGCAATATTCTCATATTAATAATTTCCATAGCAACAACATAATTCCTGTTAATGCTGGTTGGCTGTGAATAAGCGCCATTGTTAGAATTCCTAACATCAGGTGAGACTGAATAGTTAACCTCATAATTACAACATCAGTGTCTCAGTTGCTGTATTCAAAAACTGCCTATAAACTCATGTGGAAGGGTTCATTGTTTACAGAGAAAATTAACTGATTAGTTTATTTAGCTGCAGCCTGGATAAAAAGTCACCACCACATTTAGAATATGGAAACCAGTATTGACAATTCAAAAAATATCTTCACAGTAATTTGACTGCTAAAAATGCTAAATAAAAGGTATAGCCAAAATCGCCAAAAATAGCTAAAAAATGCTAAAAATGTCAACAAAAGAAAGGCAAAAACATCTGCCCTTCAGTGATTTTTCCCTTTGCCAATTGAAGAAACATGCTAAATTTACCACTAAAAATGCTAAATTTGCAACACTGATGGCAGCTAAGCTGCTCTCATGTCGGTTAACGAGTTAATAAAGTCTCAGCTGATCTAAAGAATTATTCAAACCCTTTTTTGTTCTCTTTCAATCAAAACAATGAGACCCAAAAAGATTTTATAGGCAGATATTTGATTCAAGTGAAGAAAGTAATTAGCTGTGCAGGTGAAAACTTTCCAGTTCAATATTGTATGAGGAACAAAAGTGTTACCTTTAATATTGATTGTTAAACAGGTGATGATGATAGGACATTAGCGTCAATATTATATTTACGTTCTTTGCCCTACTTAGATTCCATATATACAAAAAGCAAACATAATTTGCATTGTGTCTTGAAACATTAACCAGGAGCCACAGAACAATGGTTGTACTGCACTTAGGAGATACTGGGCAATGCAGAGAAAACAATAATGTAAACACTATTAAGAGAGATGAGTATGGAGGACCACAATGCAAACAGTGTCTAGACAAAACATGACTAAGCATACATCAATTCTTTTCTTTTTTTTATAGTGAATTCTCTTATGGGGAGTGTTCACGTCAAGGTAATGTACCAATTTACCAGTGCGTATAAATATATGTATATAATGGAGTAAAGATTTGCTGCTCAAACACGTTTATGCTTCTGTCCTATTTGGGCTTCTTCAGGTGAATCTCCCAAGGAAGCCCAAACACGGCAGAAGTATAAACATGTTTGTGTAGCAAATCCTTTCTCCATTATATTTCAATCTCTACTCTAAATCAACCTAATGTTTAATGTATCAAGCACTTTATGAAATAAACCCATCACACATCAGATATTGTATTTTATCATATTGTATTCCTGATCATATATATATATATATATATATATATATATATATATATATATACACACACACACGCGCAATTTTTATACTTTATTTCCGGGACCTGATTTGATGTCTAGCATTTTTTCTAATACTGAGATATGCTGATTTTAAATCGAATTGTGTTCCTTGTTGTCATAGGAAACTTGCAATGTTTCTGACGCTACGATATTGCTGCTTGATGTTATTGATGTTCTTTAACCCGTGCTCTCACTTCTATTGTTCTTCACTTTTATTCCATTTTCTCTCAATATCATATATTTACAATTGTACATATATATATATATATATATATATATATATATATATATATATATATATATACACACATATATGATATGTATATATATATGTATATATATATAAGCATTAAGATTCATTCTATCAAAGTTCTGTTAGCCATGATTACCTTACTTTCTAATGACTGATGATCCCATCCTTCCTTCCTGATTTTCAATGCATTTTTATAGTAAAATCGTTGATGCATTTACATTAAGCATATGATAGACCTATTTTGTCAATAATGTTTGTATTGATTTCTGACCACTGCCAATCTTTTTATTCTGATTTGCAGTGCATTTCTGTAGTAAAATCATTAACAATCTCTTCACATTATACAAATATAATAGTCCTAATGAGTCAACCAACCGAAAATCACCAAGCAATTTCTTTGTATTGTGTGTGTAAGAATATGCCCTTCAAAGACGGGATTTTGAAGCCATCAAAGAAAACATTTTGGAGCTCTTCTCAACAACAAAAATTCCCAATGATGATAATAGCCTTATTCTCTCAGTAAACCTTGCCTCAATTTCTGACGACTGACAATCCAGTTCTGTCTAAAGCTTTCAAAGCATTACTATGGAAAAACGTATTACAATGCATTTTTATAGTAATTTATTGTAACTTATAGAGGTTTATCATAGTGAAACCATTAGCGATGAATTAATTAGTGTGAAACTTTGACTGAGGACAGTTTATGATGATGATTGTATAATACTATTATTCTACAAGTAAGATGGACATATCTAATAGAACTGCTCAAATTTAAGTGGAAGCAAGGATAACCGCCTGAAAGCTTTTATTATAGGAATTTAGCTTTGTTTCTTTTGGCCCTAAAACCCTTGAAAACAGACCAAGAGAGCTGTAATTTTAATGTTTTGCCTAAGACATACAGCTACGGGTTAATTGTTAAACTCCTAGAGAGTTGACTTCATCATTACAATTAGTCAAATAGTATATTGAAGAAGGAGGAGAAGAAAGTAATGCCATAATGTCATGTGGTGTCATCCTGTGACGAGGAAAAAAAAAGAAGAGAGGAAAATTGGAATTTTTATAACATCCTCAGAGAATTTGTTCGGTCTGATCACACGTTCTTCAGGATTCTTCTTAGCAAGTTATTTTTCATCTGACATATTCATATTCGAGCTTCAAAGTGGAAATTTGACTTTGAAGCAGCTGGTCTTGTTCAATGTAAACATGTTTAATTTCATTTGTTCATTTAATTATTCATGAACCCCTCGATCATCATCTGATATTGGCATTCTGAACCTCCTTGGAGAGCTCTGTCTTGATTGAGAGCTCTGTCATGATTGAGAGTTGACTTTTGTTCAAACCGATTTGAGGTAAATTAGTGTTTAAGAAAATTTGTCAATTTTTAGAATGTCTGGAAATGGTACCGACAACATGGGGAAGTGATTTTGTGTCTTTTCCAAGGCTTTATAAGCAGGGCTATCCAAGAGTGTGTGGAACTTGGGCCATTGAATAGCTTCCTCAATCCATAAATATTGTTGAACAACCGTAATCACCAAAGTTGGCAAAAGGTTCTATCCCTTTTTATACATATTTGTGCATTCCAGCACTCCTGGCCAAACTGTTTTGTCTACGGACTTGAAAATTATTATTATTACTCCACTATTACTGCTTTTAAAAATGAGTTTTTGATATTTGGAAAAAAAAAGCTTTTTTAAAACCTTTTTGGGGCCTCATCTTGATGGGTTCAATAATAACATTTAGATGTTTATTCACTCTATTCTAGAAGTTTTCCCCTGGAGAATACCAGTGATGTCATAAATAGGAAATTATTCTGACCATATTTATTCTTTGATGGAATATTTTTTTACATGACTTCAAATTTTGAATGCTATGGTGGTTCAATCATTGTCAGTGGAGGCGATTTCCCTTCGTGTTCCATTCAGAATTGATGACTGACAATAAAAATAAGGCAAAAAGCTGCAAAGACCAAGTTTTAAAATGCCAAGCTTGTCAAATGTTTCTTTGAAGATGCTAATTTAATTATCAAGAAAAACAAACAGAAAAACTTCTTTAAACATCAAGAGAAACCAGGAAATGTGAAAGTAACTTTTACTTACAAACTCAACTTCATAATATATAATCACATAAAACTAAGAAATGTTTGAATAAATATATGTTTATACACCAAGACAAATAAGCTACACCCATATGTTTACATACATGCACACTTACACGCAAACATTAAATAAAAATATAATGTTGATTTAAGTTGCTTATATTTATGTGTGTTATATGTACATGCCAAGATGTTTGGGTACATATTTATATTTATGATATATACTTATATACACACAAATGTACAGTATTTGTATATATATATATATATATATATATATATATATATATATATATATGTATGTATGTATGTAGGAGCATGTTTGTGAGTGTATGTGTGTGTATATATATATATGTGTATATATATATATATATATATGAATAAATATAAAAATTCATATTTGATTCTGATCAAAGATGCTGGATAAAATTGTTTTTTAATTTTTAGTTCCAGTACAAGTGAATGTATGTCTGGATCTAATGAATGTAAAAATTGTTCAAATGATTGTGATCAAGCACTTTCAACCATATTCCTGGCGATTGGATGCGGTGGATGCTATTTTTAACTATATTTTTTAATACTTTTAAACTCGCTGTTCGCCATTTGTGCGTTCCAAGCAATAATACATGGAAAATAACTGCAAATATAACGACCTTGTTTCCCTAAAGTATTCAATGAAAAAGCACAAAATTGGAAAATGTCTCCCCTTGATTTTGACCCCTGAACAGACAAAAAAGTTCCCTTTGCTTTAAAAAAAAAAAAAAAGTTCTCCACCAAAGTCGATCCACAAAAAGGAAAAAAGGCCTTCACACTAATTTCGATGAGGTGGCTTCAAGTTTTTTTATTTCACCAATGTTATTAGCTAAGATGAAAATATCCTCAGAATATTTAGTATGAATTGTTGGTTTAATAAGATTTTTGAAGACTTCTCGGCGAGACGTAATAATTAGCAAATATCAGTCCAAGAAGAAAACCAAAAGTGATATCATCAGTTTGCTTATGGTTTTTGCCATTGTGGTATAAAAAAAAAAAAGAAGGCATGTTCTAACATAACAAACTAATATTCATTGTATTTTTCATCGGAATATCAGTGAACAAATTATGGCATCTAGTGAAGCAAAGATACTGTTATTCTGTTTTGCAAAGCGTAGTGAATACAAAGAATTTTATTTGTGTTTATGATGAATTTAGTGACTAAAAGCATGGCAATCGGTTATTGTTGAATATGGTTCATTAGATACAAACATGCATTCTCTGGTAAATAAACAAAAAATATTAACTGAAAAATGAAATAAATATTCTTTTCCTAGCTTTAATGAAACTTCTATTAATGAAATACTGCAATCTAAATACACAATATATAGTCTAAAAATATATATATATGTATATATATATACATATATATACACACACTCACACATATACAATTGCAGATGTAGAAATATACATGCATACACACAATCTATATATACCAACACACATGTGCAGATATGTTAGTATGTATATCTGCACCAATTGTTTATAGATACGTAGATTATATGTATGTACAGCTACTCTCTCTCTCTCTATATATATATATCAGGAGCATGGTGGGAGAAATAAAATTCAACATAGTTGAACCCTATATCAAATTAACAAGAGGGAATCCAATAACACAACACCTTTCTTTGACACCCTACAAGCAATAACATCATACATATTGTTTTCCACTTAGCTATGAACAAAAATAACCACATACATATACACACACACGCACAATTAATATTGTATATATATATATATATATATATATATATATATATATATTTGATTATAAATTGCATTATATTATATTGAAACTCTTATTTGAAATGATCTTCTGTTATTATACAGTGAATATATCATTTGGCCTAGACAATATAAATAGAATAAATCATTAAAGAAAATAGGGCTGCTGCAGGAATTGACCCTGTGACTGATATGGCGCTTGCTTCAATGCAGTGTTTCCCTTACCATTGAGCTAAACAGCTGACAATCATGTAAAGGCTTCAAATTCTCATTTTTCTTATCTATTGTCTATATCTACAACATGAGTTTGCATCAATGCAACAATCGTGCGATAAGGAAATGGATACATGATCATATATATATATATATATATATATATATATATATATATATATATATATAAAAAATGGAAAATGCACATATATATGCATGTTTGCGAACATATGCTTTTATATGAAATTGTTACGAAAAGTTTGAAAATAATTGAAGAAAGACATTTTGTCTTTATTTCACTCAGAAAAAGAAAAATCCTTCATTTTAAAATCGAACCAGGTCTAAACATGTAAAATTTGCATAATGGTAATTATCTGATGACAGGAAGAAAGAAAAAAAGAAAAAACGACAAATCTAATTACTCATGAATAGGATCTAGTGTTGCCAAAAGCACCATTTCCTTTTTTTTTTGGTCGTAATTTTAAAAAGAGGAGACAATCTATACTATTTCCTCTTCTGCCCATTCTGTATCCATTAAACAACGAGTGGGACAGGTTTTTTTTTGTCCTACGTTGTTTGTTTTTTTCGTTTAAACATACCTCCATACATTAAACGCAATGCTACTTTCCATTAGACACACACACAAAAAAAGAAGAAATTATCCATCACGTTATTTTCATTCTCGAAGATCAATTATTCATTCTTTGCGAGTAAAGAGCGCTGTCAATAGTTTCAAGAAGGGTCATTAACATTCAAAGAGTTTTTCGAACAATTGAACTCCTTGTATATGTAGTAAACAACGTTTCAGTCAATTCATTCTCTAGCCTTCTTCAGGAGTAATAGTGGTGTAGTGATGGTGGTAAACCAAATTTTCCAAAGATGATAGGAAACAAAATATTCTAATGGTACCTGTGTTACAATGTAGGATTTGGGTAATGTCGATTCCTTCTTGTTCATATTGTTTGTCTTGGATTTCAATACCTTGCCATCATTAGAAAATTCCATTTACCATCATTACATTTGGATATTAAACCTAAAGAAGGCTGAAGAATGAATTTGTTGAAATGTTGTGTTTATAACACAGACTTCAAAAAGGAGGTCCAACATGCAAATAACTCTTATTAGAGAGCACTGATTGGAAATTGTGGATAAGCTCTTGGTGAAACTTGACCTTACCTCCATTTTGCAATCTACACTATTTATAAGAGAAACTAAAATTTAAGACAAAGGGAAATACCAGTCTAAAATTGATAATAAAGGATGTCTGTAATTGAACAATGCAAAAATGATTAACGTATCATCTCCATCCATAGGTTGTATATTTAGGCAGCAGTTCTGTTATACAAGTTTTATTAAACAGTATTGACATTTCTTGTCGATTTGACCTTCTGGTAAGCTTCAACAATTTCAAAATGTCCTTCATGACCCGTTTGAAGGATTGTATGGATTTTCCAAAATTCTCATTCTATGTGTCATTTTCAGTTCTCCAAGTATTTTTGACCATCGCTGGTCTTTCTCAAGGTTTGCTTCCAAGTTGCAGGGCTTTTAGCCCCAGTTTTCAAATTTTGACAGTATTTATCATCCTTGGTGACTTGAAAACAACCCTTAAGAAAGACTGATGGTTGAAATTACTCCGATAATGAAAAACAACACATACATGTATTTGGAAAAGTCATACACCTCTTCAAACCAGCGGACAACATCCGAAAATTCGAGTCACTAGCAAAAAAATGGTGATGCTATTTAACCAAACATCTATAGGTAGATTTACATATATACACTTTTGTATCATTATTATAGATTTTGACAGGCTTTTACTTTCATTTCAAGTTCCACTTGCTTCTTATCAGAACTTTGAATCAAACAGTAATCCTATGGCAATGATTAAACAGCATAATCAGAAAATAAAGAGTAAGCCCAAGGTGAGAATCTAACTCACACCCTCTAGCCAAAGGGCATCCAGTATATGCCGTGCAACTTTTAACCATTCAGCTACAGAGACTTTATTGTTAAACGGAAGTTGATTTTACACCTAAAACCTAAACCTTCACAACCTATCAGCCATGTTTATTGATGTTTACAATCAAGTCCTAGCAGTTTTTTGATACTATATTTTTAATTTTTCAAATTTTTTCTCAGATGAAGTATTGCAACTTTATTCATTTTGAATGGTTTTTGCCTTCATCCCAACTTTCGCTTGCTTTTTATCAGATCTTTGAGTAGCACCGTAATTCTACGGTGACAATTAAACAGCGCAATCGGAAAATAAAGAGCAACCCCATCGTGAGAACATTTGTATTAGTCATTATTCAGCAGATGTTAACTTTATCAAATGATGATGAGATTTAATGTCATAATGAATTTCTCTGATCTGCTCTGTTTACTGACAGTCTGAGAGGTTGTAATAAAAAGCAATTGAAATTAAGACAGAAAAAAATACAGGTCAGATATTATTAGTAATAATGTTAGTCACATTACTTGATTGACCGTATACCTAGGATTCTGGTTTCCTGGACAAGCTGAACTTTAGGGACCTTAAAAGTATAGTATGACTTTATCGACTTGCAACCTCAACTCACCCAGCAAACCTTTCCTCCTGGGACACAGCTATTGTGAACACTATCTCGCCAAACTAGTTAAGCCTGACTGAGCTTGTTGTCTGTCATGAGGATTTTATTTGCAATTCTTTCTCTAAGTTTCTCCACAACAGAAAGTATATAACAGTCAGATATTCCTGAAAAATCTGATTTCATGTCAAGGAATTTTCTCGTTTTGACTTCTTTTTCTGTTTTATTTATTCATTTTCTGATTTTACCATTAGGGTTTGGGAAGTTTTACTGTCACAGACACATGACACCGCCAGTGGTGAAAATGGGGCTTATAGCTACTTCTGTATTTTAGTATGGATTAAATTGTTTCAAAACGGTCCCATTATTGGATGTATTTAGAAAAAAAAAAAATACCTACAGGATTTTACAAAACTCTCCCAGCTTCACTAAGCTCATCCTTGATGGACACCTCTGATCCCCGAGTATAAATCCTAGATACAGTTCTAAAAAACGATTTTCATCACTGGTGACTCCGAGCACTTGGTGCTCTGAATTACTGCCTGCGTTGCTGGTACCTAGGGGCTGGCCCTGCCTGTATAACTATTTTACTTGATGCCAGCCAAGTAACTTATTGATGTTTACTTGACATACTTTTAACCCTGTATTGATTTCAGAGGATCTGAAGGAATCGGTGAATCGGCTCTTGAAACTTAAGCATTTGACATGCAGGATATGTAAGTTGAATTCATGGCTGGTTTCAAGTGATTTATTGATATTTACAGGTTGCAAAAATAGCAACTATGAGTTAATTCTTGGAGGTTTCAGATAACAGTAGACAATAAATGAATGACCTATGATACGTCAACTCTTATATCCTGGATCTTGGACTTAATAGGTTCTGTCAGCTTACATGCCAATCATCTTGCCGAAGTGTGTTTCCACAGTATGGGATTGCAAGCCGCTAATCCCACTTTTTTTTTTTCCGATTGTTGTGGGGTGATGGGTGGATTCCACCATTTGGTTTTGAATTCGGAGTTGCTCTCCTCAAAGACTGGTCATTAACTAAGGCTAGAAAGCCCAGTTCGCCCAGTTATTTCATCCAAAGATGGAGGGAGGAAAAGTGGATTCATACCTTTCAAAAAGGCATTAGTGTGAAGTGAGCTCGGTCAGATTTGAACTTGGCTCACCAATTTCATTTTCCATCCAGTAACTGCTATGCCACTACGGCCTACATTAAACTCATATTTAGGAGTCATAATATGCATAGTGATTTCTGATAAATTAGATTTGATTTTTCAAATTAGTTCTTTGAATGGATTCTCATGGAAAAAAAGTGACAAAAGTAATTTTCATATCATAGGAATACCTCGAATAGCATGCTTTTGAGCAGTACAGAAAACTTCGAAACAAATCAAGCACGTTAATCAAGGTATGTGTGTTTGTCCTGCCCTGGTACAAGAAACCTGCCAAATAATTTCAACCAATACAAAATCAACTTCAGAAACAATTGTTGCTTGATACCAATTCGAGAGCAAGATTCAAATCAGAGATAGGAAGGGGAAGATGGTTGTATACCCTTCTTTTTAGGATTGATGGGATTTTTCTGTCCTTGAATATTGAACTTGCTCTACCAAAAGCTTGCCAATGCATCCTACCAATTGTAAACCTACAAAGCTGAAACATTGAAACTAACGAAAAGACAGACCCTCAAACTGAGAGCCATATAATGTGCAGATGAAAAAAAATCATGCTCCACATCAAATGGAGAGATCAGAAGACAATATTAGAGAAAAAAAACGGCAGTCTGAGATGTAAAAACCATTAGGAAATTCAATTTTTTTTCTTTTACAAGCTGCTAATGATATCATAATAGAAAGTCTGAGGTCTGCATCGAATCCATTAGAAAACTAAAATGGCAATGAGCTGGTCATGTTGCAATATCAGACAACCACTAGACATCACAACTCACTACATAGACCCCCAGGTATCACATGTGAAACTATGACTGACAGAATATAAGATAGCAAGATGAACTCAACAAGCTCAGAAAGTATTGGCTCCATGACGCTTATAATAGAGAGGTCTGGCAAATCCTTCGGAAAATCTATGTCCAACAACAAATACTAAAAGGCTTATGATGATGATGATGATGATGATGATGATATACTCACAAATAAAATTTTTTAGCAATAAAGTAAGCTTGAAATGGAAAATCTAGCAGATTTAAGCCATTTTCAAAGCCAGTTCTAGTTATAAATAACAAACCGTTCTTGGCAACTCTGTGTAAAAACTGAGCCCGCAAGGACAATATGTTCGTATTCAGTGTCAACAAAACACCATATAGTGATACTGACAAAAAATAATCATATTTCGGAAGTAAGTTGTATATCTGTAGACTTGTACAAACTTAACACAGATGCAAAGCTTTAGAAAGTGTTTCTAATTAGATTTTGACAGAAATTATTGTCGCAGGAATGGAAATCTTCGACATCAAAAGGAAAGAAGCGAGACAGATATCTTGTGCTTTTATGTTCGTTACAAAGTGGAATAAACATTTCCACATACAAAGATATTTATTCTTGTTTGAGTTATTTCAAGAAAAGAACTTGAGCCAGAATAATATGAATTAGCTGGACCCGTGGAAATCCCACCGGTGTTGACAACTTAGATATCATCACTCTTGCAAATATATCTAGGTTATTCGGAAAGTAATTACGTATATCTCGTACTCGGAAAATCACTGATTTTTCAAAAAAGGAGTTTAAAACAAATACCTTCGAAGTTTAATTAAATACTATTTATCAATGACAGCAGACCAACAGGACGGAAAATTTTCAATTCTTCGTCGAAAAAATTCTGTTTTGTTTTTGCTCCTTCAGATCTTTCCTCGACAGAGTTCCACTTTACGATACATCGCAAAATAACACACTGTTGAACAGAAGAGATGAACTATAATCAAGACATTGTTTTAAACCGTTTAATCCTCGTTTTGTCTTAGTGATTGGTTAATAATTCACAGCAGTAAAATACATAATTACTTTCTGCACATCCTAATATTTCTGCAATTAAAGTATATAATCTTATTGAATTAATTTATTACCTATGGAACACTTCCATCTCAACTCTAACAACATTCAAAGACAAGTTAGATTAATACATCTGTTTAATTTTTGATTACTTTTGCTGTCTATATTCACAAGGTATACTGCAACTATGATCTTATTTTTAGGCTTGTGAGGAAAGAGTTAATGAATGACAATTATACTTAAGGTTGTGTCCCTTTTGCTTCTCCTCCATTTTTCACCTTGTTCATTATATAGCAAGGGTGTGTTAGTAGGTAGAAGAGTGAGAATGAAACGTACCAGGAAAATGAAAAAAAATCAGGAAGTGTAATGGTTGTGTATACAAACAAGCAAAGCAGCTCAGAACAGTACATCCGGGAAGAGACAAGAGTCAGGGACATCATAGAATACATTAAAAATCTCGAATGGCAATGGGCTGGCCATGTTGCAAGAATGGCGGACAACCGATGGACATTGCAACTCACAACATGGATCCCCTGAAATCACATGAGGAACTGAAGCCAGCAGAATATTAGATGGAGAGACAAGCTAGACAAATTTAGAAAGTACTGGTTCTGCGACGCCCATGATAGAGAAGTGTGGCAAATCCAGGGGAAGGTCTATGTTCAACGATGGACGTTGAAAGACTGACGATGATGATGATTTGATTTAAAGATTTGTCCGCTTATCCCGAAAAGACACTTTTAGTTCTGTTGGTTGGTCCCGGTTATGTTAAATAACAGAAAAAGGAAGGAAAAGGAGTGATGTCATTAAAAGGCACGACTTCAATAAAAGGTGAAAAATCCATTCTGGTCAATTTTTCTTACCAGCTGCTAATGAGATCATCATAAAATATCGAAGATCCGCATAAAAGCCAAAAATGACCATTTTCGATTTTTACTGAAAATAATACTTGCAGAATATTTCCATATTGCGATATCTTACAAGAATGAGAATCAATTGACTCAAAGAAAGACTACTTGCTCTCCTTTCTCCTGCTGCTACTTCTATTGCTACTACCATGGATGATGGAAGTATCGTTGAACTTATGGTTCTTGTTTAGTATAAACAAAGTTTTGTGCAAAAATATGAATTGAGAATGATGTGTTTGTATATTCCTCTGAAACTCTCTTAAACTGAAGACTAGGGTTAAAGGAGAGAGAGGATAAGGATGAAAGCTGCCTTAATAACTGCTCCACAGAGGGCTTGAACATCTCAAGCAGACATCAGGCCATATCACCAGCAAAATAAGGGCTACATAATTGGTAGATAGTTTGTGAGAAGCTTATTATTGTTCCGAGTATGGCTGAAAAGTGAAAATTTCGATTTTTCAAATATTTGGAAGTCTATATGGACCTAACCAAGAGACAGACCTGCAAACTGAGAAGCATGCAATGTGCACATGAGAGAATCATGCTCAACCTTACATGGAGAGATCACAAGACTTCACAGTATATAAGGAAGAAAACGGGTGTCCGTAACATCATAGGAACTATTAAAAAAATCAAATGGCAATGGGCAGGCCATGTTGCAAGAATGAAAGACAACCAATAGACATCATGATTCACAACATGGGTCCCCAGAGATGACATAAGAAACTGAGGCCGACAAAATACAAGATGGAGAGATAAACTAGACAAATTCAGAAAATACTGGCTTCGCGATGACAATGATTGAGAATTGTGGCAAATCCTGGGGAAGGTCTATGTCCAAGGACGGACGTTAAAAGACTGATGATGCTAATGATGATGATAATGATAGTGTATTTTTTTGGGATCTTTGGCCAAAATTAAAGTTTTGGCTATAATCCAAGAACCATCAATAATGTTATAGTATTTGAAAATTTGATTGAAGCATATTGATATCCTGGATATCACTATAACATGAATGTTTAGAAAATTTAGGATTCTGAGACCAAATTTCCTTGTTTAGACTTTTAGGGCAAAATCAAGTAATTGGCCATATTTTGTGAACAATAGATGCTATGAGAGTCATTCAATTCTGTAGATTTAAATTACATATATAATATAAATTGATGTATAGGACTTGATTTTATGGAAAAAATTGGAAGATTTACGTAGAAAACCGTTTTTTTATGATTGTATGTTTTAGATATTTTCCAGAGAACAGATTTTTCCGAATCAATGCTTACAAAACCATGGAATACTTATAAAGGAATTGGAGAAATACGAAAAAAAGTCACCTCAGGGTTTTTCTCTAATTGGTATTCTAGAATTAAGTAATGATGCCCCCAAAAATTGTATAATTTCAAACTAAATTGGCACTTTTCTACGAAAAATTCTCATACGTACAGTGGAAATACAATTGTAAAGGACTAACAAGGGCAATTTCTGCAAGAAGCACATCCGTGGTTTAGTCGAGCATTAATTCCATATCAAATAATGAGATTCATGTCAATAAATTGCAATAAAAAGGAATAAAAAAACAAGGAATCAAATTTTTCAACAATACAGGACTTTACAAAAGATCGTTCAATAAACACTTGATTAAGTTCAAATTCAAATGGCTATTACTCAGTGAATATTGAAAAAAAAAAAAAAACCCAGACAGTTTCTGAAAATAGAGTCTGTCTTTCTAAAGAGAAATGCAAACTTTTCAAAAATTGCCCAAATTATGATTGTCCACTTGCGAGCCATCCGAGTGCTCTTTGGAAGCTGAATTTCAATCCACCTTCCCTACTTTGTGCTAAAAAGGCTTCAACTGTCCATTGCCTTTTAGAGAGACACAAAAATATTTTAACGTTTTTGTACATCCATAGCACACAGCTAACCCAAGATAGAAAGCACCATATGCCACTGACGTGCACAAGTTTATGTTAGATTTTTGCTACAATTTTCAGTGCTGCAACGATTGGAAAAAAAAAAGATATTTCTTTGATTTTGGAAGGTCATGTATGTTCAGGGCAGGCTTGAACGACGTTTCAAGTGCTTACAAAGAATCATACGATAGAAAAATGGATGAGGCTGTGCAGTCAAGCATATTGTCGTATGTCAAGTCTTCCAGATCTACCACGGCAGACTACGAACCTCAACCATTGGCATCAAGGCAGTCAGTTATAGAAGAATAGTAAAGTGAATTTTATTTGGGGGATAGCCTGCCCACAATGCCAATTAATTCTGGAAAAGAAGAAAAAAAAAGAATAACCAGGTTTGGTAAGTCACTCAAGAGAAACTGCCAAGAGACCAACATCTTTTGGCAGCATGCTGTGTTCAGGGGATGATCAATTAAAAAATTAAAAAAAGGGAGATCAATGAATAAATTACTTCTTAGAATTTGTTGCACTGGGATTACTAAAAAAAGACTGAATTTTCGAAAACCAAGTCGACACAAACTAAGCCAACAATTTAGCATAAACTTATATAGTGAATTGAATCCAAACACTAAAACCCTATTTAGGGGTGGAATTTTCATAAAACAAAAGACAGTCTTTGTAGATAAAAGGTATGTGGCCCATATGTGTGATACAGGGATACATAGCCAGCTAGCTGGACCAACTTGAAAACCGAAGAAACCTATATTGACAGTTTCGGTTGATGGTCACTAACAATTGTTACAAGCAAAGTAGCCATCTTTAATTCCTTTGAGAAAACTATATTCTTACTCATTATTTTCATTAAGATAAACGATGACAATGAATATCATTTCGGAATAATTCAAACCAATTAATTTGTATATAAAAGTCAAGCAAGAGGCCTCGTCCACAATTTACTAAATATCTATTCAACTAAAATGTTTTTGTTTGAAATATTTAGTGTAGAAACAATAATTTACAAGAATTATCATAAATCAATAATTTTCCTTATTAATAAAACAATCTCAAAAAGACAAACAACACAATTGATTTATCGTAAAAATATTATGTTGGCCTATTCCTTGGTTACGAGGATCAAGCAGAGACACACCTCTTCCATCTGCGCTTGTGGATTTTCAAAGAAACCAGTTCTAGGATATAGAGTCCATTCATTAGACTTGGTGCCTTTCCTCAAGCGAGACAGCCGTGGTAGCCGCCAAGCTGTGTTTTTCTTCTAAGAGTAACCTTCTTTTTGATGGTCTGCTCAGGGCTAAAGGGCTCTATCTGCCATACTATTACAGGTTTTTCAGGTCTTTCCCAAGGGCATGAGCAAAGTAAACACAGACGACATAGCCAGAATTGGAACTCAGTTTACAGATTCTTCTCTGCTTAGATAGTGTAATGGTTAGTATATACGCCTCACATGCAGAAAGTCCTGGGTTCAATTCCCAGTGTGAGCAAAGAAAGTGGAAAACTCTTCCTTAGGACAAACTTCCGTGTGTACCAATCAGCTAGTTGAGCACATTACGCTGTGTGATCAGGGTAGAGGTATCCCTGTGGTTGACTTGCATCCTACCAAGAGGGTGATCATGAAACTAGTAGGTATAAAGTCCTGGTCTCGACCAGACTGGAGACATGCAAGGATCACTAAGCTGACACATGCGACAGAAAACGGGACTGTCATCAGCTTTCATACTCAGTTGAAGGTCAACTCCTGAGAAACGTGAGAATTTACCTTAAAAATTCCGTTTTCTGTCTCTGAAACAGTTAGGCTCCTTTGCACCATAAATCAAGAAAGAAAATATTTGTAGTGACACATATACATTCTTTATGTACAATGAAAGAAATTTTGCTTCAAAATCAAGAGCCAAAACAGAGGGTTGGCTATTACACAAAGGTAATATTTTGGCAATTCTGTTCACTTGTATCAGCAAGGTAACTGTGATGTACAGCAGTCCCATTCTGAAATCTCTCCTCTCATAAATGGCCAACCTAGCTGACTCATATTGATTCTTTACTGTAATAGCCTTGTGCCTGACTAAGCTAAACTTTGTAAATATCTATTAACTTGGCATACAGTACAATTTTCAGGGAAATATTTTATTAGTTCTTAACTCTTGGGAGACTCCTGGGACATATATATCTTAAAGTTTCTATGACAGCTGATTTATGTCCTGTAGACCTCTTCTAAAAGTCTACTGCTACGTTTCAATTCAATCATAAGGCACCTTACTAGGTTAGCCATGAAAGGGTTTAGGAAAGAAAAGAAGTCTTTTTTCACCAAGTTTTCTGAACAGCCATGTCAATGCACAAAGTACCTTCGTATGCTGATAAAATCTGCAACCAAATTAAACCTAGATATCTAGAAAAAAAAAGTTAGGTATGGTGCCGAAATTCTGCTGATAGAAATGAAGAAGTCAGGAAGTTCCAAAGACCGAACAAACTCGGCATTAGATAATCCATCTTTGTTTATTGATACACTCAGAGGAACACCGAAATCACAATCCCGCCCCCAGAAAAAGTACGATTCTTTTTTCTTGGACTTCAGGTTTGCAAGCAGCTCTTTATTTTGTACCTTGACTTATCTTCCTTACGAACACAAATAATCAACATCATGTGATGCTATTTCCGCCTATGGCAGTTTCCGAATTCACACGACTTATTTCCTTCCAAATTTTACAATCTTGAGCATGGGTGTCCATCTGGGTCCAGTTGGTACATTTTGACCAGGGGGACACTATTTGCATTGGCCTGATACACAACCCTCTGGACATAGATTTGCAACTTCTGCTTTTGATTATATGAGGTGTCCGAAATTGTTTCAGGTATTTTATTTTCACTTAACGAGAGAGATGGTAACCTTGAAATTTTAGTAAAATAGGTTCAGGTCTGATGGCTCTTGGTAAAAACAAAAAAATCTCTAAATCAAAAAAAAGTGCTCTTGAATACAAAAAAAAAATCAAGATATTTGAAATATATATCCTTCCCGTTGTGCTTTATGACCTCGATGGCATCACATGGAAATTTGAGACATGAATATCGATAGGAAAAATTCTTTGGTTTTCCCTGCTTGAAAACCCAATAGAAACCTAAAACTATTATACTTTGATTTACTCAGACTGGTGCCCTTATTTTGGTTTTCATTATCACAATGTTTAATCTGTTGTGCTACTCAGTTTTCTTCAGGTGTGTGTCATAGTCAGGAATTTTCAAACAAAACCCTTCATACAATCCAAGGAGGTAAATTGATATCATTCCACTATTCATGCCAGAGAATATCTTGTATCTGTTTATTCTATTTAATTAATTCCTCCTTGCGATATCACTTGCTTGCCTATTCCACTGAGCCAAAGTAAACAATTTTTTGCAACGATTGAACTTACAACAGCCAGGTTGGTAACTAAATTTGCTTAATCATTGTTTTATCCCATCGGTGAGTGATTTCCACTCTTCGGTTGGTGATGAGCAACTCTGTAGAAGATGATGGGTGTTTTGAAATTTTGATAGGCAGAATATGATTTTGAGGATTGAAGTCTGTAATTGCCAATAAAAAATGACTCAACAGCAACAATGTCTATTATCAATTTATCAAATAGCAGAGTGGTATCACACTTCATGTAAACCTATGTCTACTCCGTCTCAGTAGACACAAAGATCGCATTGATGATATCTAAAAATAGTATGTGTGCACCAAACATTGCTAAGGCCAACTACTTTAGTCTTATCTGAATTTTTGAGATGAGGTATTATTATTATTTCTATTATTATTCAGACTATCCTCATCTTGGTTGTTTTCCATACAACGTTTCGGCCGTAGTACTCTACGGCCTTCCACATGGACACATAGCACAGTGGTTACAGAATCAGACAAAATTACTGCAAGTAATCTGATGGTTCTAGGTTCAATCCCAGTGTGAAACAATAATAATACTACTAATGCTAAGAGGGAAGTGCGGTCAATATACCTCCGTCGGTTAAATAAAGAGTTTGGTTTGTTACTTCCGCACACCTACCAGATGATATCTGATGAAGTCCGTAGAGTACAATGGCCGAAACGTTGTATGAAAAACAACCAAGATAAGGATAGTCCGAATAATATTAGAAATACTTTAGTCTTGTCAAATAGACACAACAACAAATGTCAACAAACACCCGACCCTGTATTGCTTGTTTTACAGAGAACAGCAACGGTTTTAATTACCTTTCGAATTCTTATAAAGTCTGTAGTATTTGTTTACACTGTTTATGTATTGATTTTTTCAAATGTACTTGAAAAATAAGTTAATTAGATGAAGAACAGTATACAAATGTATTTCTTAGAAATTCTAAATGCACAATGTTATGGCTTTCCATTCTATCATAGAGATATAAAGTCAATAGTAAACTTTATTTATACCTTGGAAATTCTACAGACCTTGCCTAGGGCTCTGCAAATGTGTTTCTAATAGACCCTGCAGCTCTTAAAGCCAGCCCTGAAGATTTGTATTACGTTTTTATATAAGAAATTTTTTTTTCTCAATAGTAAGTTGAAGAATGGTACAAACAACCAAAAACTGAGAATATATAGTCGAAATTTGTCACGTTTAAAGCAATAAACTTTTTCAAACAATCATAAAATGATAATATGTCATCTCTATTCAGTGAAAGCATCAATTATGGCTTCCCTGTTATTGTACCTGGACATGAAATTCAAAATGCTTGAGAAAATGATAAATGCTAACTGGAGGAGACTAGAAGACTTCATATCCCAATTGTATAAGCGTAGATATAATCTCAGTTTATAGGTTATGAAAACAAGATTACCAAATGAAAGTACCTATCTAAACGTGCATTTTATTAGAGAGCATATGATTGTAGACCTTAGGGCAATCTTCAACTGAATGTGAAAACAAGGTCTTACCAAGAATTATATACTAATTATTTAGAACATATACAAAAATGGTGCTGAAATAATTAGACTACATAACGATACAAAAAAGATAAAGATAGAGAAAGCAATGAGGGAATAAAATATCAACTAAACTATTCACGGTGAATCTTGAAAGCGTTGGTAAACTGACGGGAAAGGAATCGGAATAAACATAGATGGAAAATATTCAAGTCACTTGAAATACGCTGATGACATTACCAGTATGTCAGAAGTATCAGAAGAGTTACAAAACATGTTAACTGCTCTAAATTGGGAAAGTAAAAAAGTAGTGTTGAACAGAACAAAGATTAAAGTAATGTTCAAAAAAGACTATAAGGTGAGGATCCAGAAAAGTTTGATGAATATATCTACCTAGAACAGGTGATAAAGTTAGAGAAAGACCATTAAAGTGAAATATTAGACACGTAATGGTCGGTTGGAAATCATTTGGTATGAATTGAGACATGCTTGAAGAATGAAGTAAACAATCAATGCAGAATACCTACAGTGACTTACAGGATGCAAAACATTGAAATTAACAAAATGAACTGAGAACCAACTTAAAATCGTACAGAGAACCATGGAAATAGCAATGCTACAGATGACTCTAAAACCAAAAAAATTAACATGGATCAGAGGAGGGACTAGAGTGAAGGATATAATACAATTCAGCAACAAAAATGGAGATAGGCTGGAAACTTAGCAAGAAGAGATCATGAGAAGGAGCAAAAGACCAACTGATTGGTGCTCGGAAGACAGTAAATGGAGTAGGAAAAGACTGGACACAAGATGGAGGGATGAGATAGAAAGGATTGCTGGTGTGACACAATTGCATCTGTTATGGAAGGAGATTGGAAAAGCCTTTGTTTAATCAAAATAGCTGATATATATATATATATATATATATATATATATATATATACAAATAAATATATTATCAAGAAATGATCCGACAGAATAATTATAAATGTGTTATATTATTTGAAACTATTTGAAATGACCTCCAGTCATTACATGGAAAATGAGTCACTCGGCCTAGATAGTGTAATTGGAATAAACAATTAAAGACAATGGGACTGCGGCAGGAATTGAACCTGTGACTGACAGGTTACCACTTAAATGTCACGCTGCTCTTCCTACCAAACTAAATATCCAGGTGGAGGCGAAGGCCCAATTAACTGCATTATCCTTATAATCTCATATTGTTCATCATATTCACTTTTCATTAGTTGTTCAATTTATGCTGTCTAGGCCAAGTGACACATTCTCCAAATAATAACAGGAGGTCATTTAATATAGAGTTTCAAATGATATAACAAATTATATAAAACCTGCTTTTCTCTTTAAATTTTTTCTCTTCACTTTCCAATTGTCATTTTCATCAATATACATATGTATATATATTTTAATACATGAATATGAATGTATAAACATTTACATATATATACATATATCTACATACACATATACATACATAAATGTATAAATAGCAGAATGTGGATTCACATTCTGATATTTATTTCCAGCTCTACTCTATAACAACTTAACTTTATGAGTAAAATTTGTATGTATTGAGCACTCTATGAAATAAATCCATTACATTTCAGAAGTGGCTTTATATTATTGATATATTATCATATCATGTTATACTGCTAGCCTGATTTGTACTATATATACTGTATATATATATATATATATATATATATATATATATATATATATATATATATATAAGCTCTACTTTAACTCGACTTAATTTCTCATGATTTGACCAATTTATGAAATGAACCCATTACACATCAGATATTGCATTATAGCAAATTATTTTGTATCCCTGATTTGTACTGTGTGTATATATACATATACACACACACATGACAGAGAGGTAATATCTAAATGTCAGAGGAATTTCGACAGATTGATCAATCTTTGTCATGTCAAGATATTCGTTTTCTGCCTCGTCCATCACTGGATGTTTCAGTCATCTCTTGAACTCATTCCACCGAATTTTTCAGTTTTTTCTGAGAAAGCCAGTTTGAAGTCTCTAAACTTTTGGATAGCCACACAGAAAAATAATACATACATACACATATATATTTACCAAGCTCAGCTGTGTCAGATGCAAGGCCAGAAGTGTGGGGCACCTGAAGATGATCAAACACACTACAGCAGTAACGGTCAGCCAAATCAGTTCACTAATCACTTTCTCAGAAAGGCACCCAATCATCTGGTCATATACAAAATTTTATATACAATCAAGAGCTGGGTGTTCTATCGACTTCACACGATATACTGGTATATTTTCGAACACGATACATGATTGAGCTATACCGTTTATACTGATATAGCCACAATGATATCAATTTTGCAATTTTGGAGCTTTATCTAGCTCTTTTTTTTGAGGGGTGGGGCTCGCCTGTCTGCCTCCAAAATTGCTCGTGCAATCCCGACCCCACTTCTCTGTACATGCATGCAAAACCCACACTTCTCTCTTTTGCAGTTCCTTCTACTATCAACAAGATGACAAATGCTATACAGGAGTCTGATAAAGAACGTTTAAAAAGGCAGCAATCTCGGAGATATGCCAATTTTTTTAGATCTATTTTATTTACTGTAATTTTGTTTCCAGTTTGTTTTAATAAAAGTTCTTGTGAAATCTCATGTGGCATTGACTTGCAGAAGAAGACAAAGGCTATATAGGAGCCTGATAAAGAACTGTCTATCTAACTAAAAAAAACATTTTTTTAATTCTATTTTCATTTTTATTTTCTCATAGTCAGAGTATTCTACGTTCATGTTATGATTGAAAAAGCAGCATTCTCAGAGATATGACTTTATTCTATATATTGTAATTTTGATCTCAGTTTGTTTTGATAAAAGTTGTGAATCCCCATGAGGCTTTGACATTCATATGAACGTAAGAAAATACCAGGATATATATCATATATCAGTATTCAGCCTGACACAACAAGGATATGAATTTTTGTCTATATTGCCCAGCCAAAACACAACACAATCAATATCTGTTTATTTTTGTATGTGGTACTATCACACGCAAAGATATCATCAATCAAATGGGTGACTGAAACCGATGCAAATATGCTGATGACGTCACCTGTACTTGTGGATGCTACATGCATTTAAGAATATATATATATATATATATTTATTAGTTCCTTTTCTTGGAAAAATGTCTCAAAGAAATTAAAACACAGATGAAGTTCCTACTTTTGCGGATCTCATTCCAATGTAGGAGTGGACAAATTGAGAGCTTAACCTGTTGTTATTCCCAGATTGGACAAAGCTCCCAATTTGTCCATTTTTCTTGGATTGCATCTATGCAAAATAAGAGCTTTACCTACATATCAAAATTTTCCATGGGTAATAACTAGTGTATATATATATATATATATATAATACAAATTGCATTATATATATCTATATATATGTATCCATATGTAACACATAATACATGTGGTACAGATTAGGTTAGCAATACAGCATAATATAAAACAATGTCTGATGTGTGATGGATTTATTTCATTGAGTGCTCGATACATTCAACTTTATACTTCGAAAGTCAAGTTGTTTTAGAGTAGAGCTGGAAATATATAATAGGATAATATTTCTTCCCACATTAAGCCCGACCTTGAGTCACATATTGCTGTGGTGGGACAATGATTAAATAGGAGGATGTGGATTTGCTACACAAAAAGGTTTATGCTTCTGTCCTCTCTGGGCCTCATCAGGCAAAAAATCAAGTTTTTCACCTAATAAGGCCCAGAGAGGGTAGAAACATAAACTTGTTCGTATAGCAAATCCACATCCTATTATATATATATATATATATATATATATATATATATATATATATATACAAATAAATAGAATTCATTAATTTGCCAATTTGAAAAGCAACTAAATTATAAATTTTTGGTACATTTTTTTTTTTTATTCCAGATTATGCATCAGTATCATTCTCAGATTGGATTATAAACTAGATTTAAAAAAAACAAAATCTGATCTGGTGTTTTGTTTTACTGATGCAAATTGCATAATTGAAAATGAAAAATTTATAACTTAGTTGCTTTTCCAAAATTAATAAACTATACACTGTCAGGAAAATCTTTCTACTTATTAAGAAATATATATATATATATATATATATATATAACGCTCCCTTATTCAATTTTCAATTAAGGCAAGTTGTTCATTATAAGGTACAAGCAATGCTCTTCCAACTCTGGAATAGAGCACTCTGGTGGATGGGGAATTGTGTGTAAGTAAATATATCGCTTAAATTCAGTCATACTGACTGTCTAGTTCTGTGTAGGGCAGGGGTAAAATGCCAGCCTTTGGGTCTGAAGTGAATGTTTCAACCCTACTTTGGTGCTGAATGGGATAATGGATAGTCTATAGCTACACTGAACAGGAGTAATACAACAAAACAGCTGTCTGTGCATGACTCAATCACTAATTATTATTACATACATTTTATGATATAACGCAGTCTATAATCATTCTGTCGGATCATACACATCCATCCATATATATATATATATATATATATATATATAAATCAATTCTTGTTTATAAGCCTGTGCATACATGCTCATGGGCAAATTTATTTTCAAGAAAACCAGAGTAAAAACTGAAGTACTTTATTAGCTGTAGTACTGACCACATAAATAATAAAAGAAAAAAGAAAAAAACAGAAGCCGAAACCCCAAAGCCATTAACATTCATTTCATATTAGCCCTAACATAAATTGACGCAGTAGCACTACAGGAGTAGAACATGCAGAAAACCATCGGAGAGAAAAGAGGACAATGGTCGATCAGTCAAGCCCAAGTACAACCAGCAGGAAGTCTTGTTAAGGATTCTCGAGTCTTGCCTAGAGCTTACTCTTTATTTCCGATCAGTACTGTTCACTAATGGCTGTGGAAGACAGTCTAAGTAGCTGCGGTGAAAAGCAACCAAAATTAGGATGGAAGAATATACTAGTCAAAAACTAGTGATGGTTGACTATGGTACATTGATAACATGAAGAAGAACAGAGACTGCTTGAAACTTACGACGTTGTTCATATAATTTTTGTCAACATTTGTTTCTGTAATAAAACTATTTCCTTCCAATTGATTTTTAAAGTTGATCCCAATTAAAACGTTTCAAACCAAAAATATTCATCGCAAAATGAAAAAAATATCACTTGAAATGCAACATAATTCATTAGAAAATGAAAAAATTATGAATATCTATAAAAAGTGTATACATTACTTCCACAAAAATATTATGGAAATTCATTTGGAAATAATGTGTAAAAAGACAAATATGAGTGCATATATATATATATATATGCACTCATATTTGTCTTATATATATATATGTATATATATATGCACTCATATTCGTCTTATATATATACATATATATATGCACTCATATTTGTCTTATATATATATATATATATATATATATGCACTCATATTTGTCTTATATATATACATATATATATATATATATATATATATATATGCACTCATTTGTCTTATATATATATATATATATGCACTCATTTGTCATATATATATATATATATATATATATGCACTCATTTGTCATATATATATATATATATATATATATATGCACTCATTTGTCTTATATATATATATATATATATATATATATATGCACTCATTTGTCTTATGTATATATATATATATATATATATATATATATATATGCACTCATTTGTCTTATGTATATATATATATATATATATATATATATATATATGCACTCATTTGTCTTATATATATATATATATATATATATATATATATATATATATGCACTCATATTTGTCTTTTATATATATATATATATATGCACTCATATTTGTCTTTTATATATATATATATATATATATATATATATATATGCACTCATATTTGTCTTATATATATATATATATATGCACTCATATTTGTCTTATATATATATATATATATATATATATATATATGCACTCATATTTGTCTTATATATATATATATATATATATATATATATATATATATGCACTCATATTTGTCTTATATATATATATATATATATATATATATATATATGCACTCATATTTGTCTTATATATATATATATATATATATATATATATATATATATATAAATATATAAATGCCTCTTCTAACTTCATCAGCAAAGGTGGAAAATCATCTGCTCCAGCTTGGATCGGCAAGGAAGTAGAAATTGAATAAAAAAATGGAATAATTTTTGTCTGAATTCAAACAGGTATCTGAAAAAGGCTAGAAGGTTCGACAGCTAAAATGTTATGACTATGATAACCAAGATATGGGCGTCAGTCCAAATAAATTAGTGTATAACGAAAAAAAAATCAATAATCAAAAATAATTTTAAAAACCAAGATTACCTGACAAGGAAAGCTTAAGATCACATCAGCTGATATGTACTGAAATAAAACTGAGGACACAATTTCTAGACTTATTCTGCATATTGTTGGCATTTTTTAAAAACTTTTGTTGTTCTCATAATATTCCAGATGATCCATTCAATAGCCTTCTTCAGTCATATAATCCTGATGTAATGAGGTTGGGGATCCTCCTTCCCCGAAGATCACTAACTAAAAATAAAGGTTTTGGTTAGATGATGCCAAAAATAATTGCGGGTTTTGTTATTCTAAACTTTGATGCTCATTTTGGAGCAAACTATTATTTACCCGTGTTCATGGAATACACCATTTTAAAGCGTGAATTCCACTCTTTCTATTTGAGCTGAATTTTTTCTTTTTACTATTTATTTTGATTTATTTGAGGCTGTCAAATCGATACAGATCAAAAGCAACTCTGAGCAGTTTAGTTGTAGGAGTCCAAAATGGGACACAAGACAGCAGAAATTGCTCACATATCAATCGAGCATTCAGCCAGGGCAAGAACCTGGAAAACGTGGATATCCATCTGTAATTGAAAACATCCAATTGAGGGCCATTATTGAAGGAGACCCACGCAAAACAACCTGAAAGGCTGCAGAGGAGCTTAATGTTGACCATTCAACAGTTGTTTGATGTTTGTACAAAATTGGAAAAGCAAAAGATTTTGGCGTGTCGTACAAGTTACCCCTTTGGCGAGAAAATAAACTTGCATTTCATACAAATGACCCAGCAAAAATTGAATGAACCAGGCTATCAAACTCTACCTTGCCCAGCGACTACCACTTTTTCAAGCATATCGCACACTTCCCGAAAGGGAAGAACTTCAATAACCGAACAGCAACTCAAAACACATCCCAAACTCCGGAATTCTCTACTTCCAGAATAAATGGACTTGTCTCTCTTTGGCAAAATGTGTAGATTCTGAAGGTTTTTACTTCGATTAATAATTTTCATTTCAAGCAGAGACATACTGCTTTTAATTCGATGGTGAAAAACCGCAATTATGTATTTCACCAATCCTATAGAATGGAACAGCCAATAACACCAGTAATAAAAGGAATAAGATCAATAGTCTGAACAACTCTTGGAATAATAATGACTCTTCTCAAAATTTCATTTAGTTGCCAAGAAAAAAAAAATAAAAAAGTTTGTGCAGATGTTTCGACTAACATGGAAGTAGTAAGACTTATACATAAGAATATTGAGCTGCAGCTGTGGATAAGCACGTGACCACTTTCGATTGTTGTATAGAACCCATTTCACATCACGGGTCAATAATCGATTCATTCCTTTGATATGAAAGAAGTGACAAGTTTATTGTGATTTACTGATGTTTGTTTTGCTCACAAAGTTTATGCGGAACCCATTTCTCTATTGTATATCTTTTTCCGATGGAGTGCAGGTGCAGACTTATAGTTTCATCAATCCTGCTCAACTACAATGTGAGCAATGCCTACCGCTCTCACACCTGTACGAGCAGGAAAATAACTAAATATCAAACGGTAAAGAGGGACCGGTCTGATTAGTCACTTGATAGAAACCGTCACGAGGCCAATGCCTTTTGGCAACATGCCACGTTGGGGGTGATCAATTAATAAGTTACTTCCCTTGCCTTTTTGGGGCAGTGATCAATGAAGAAAAAACTGTGAATTATGAAAAAGGATAAGCAGACACAAACTAAGTGATCAGTTTAGCATAAAGTGATCCCACCACTGAAAACCTACTTTACTAGTGAATTTTGAAATTTTGTTTTAAATACATTGGTACGGTCTATAATCATGATATATATATATATATATATATCTCCAGATCAGATTAAAAACTAAAAGAAACCTATATTAGCAGTTTCTCATTCTAAGATTATATTGATGGTTTCAAGTTGGATTATTCTCTTCATATCCTTTTCCAGGCCCAACAATTATGAGCTACTTATATATTGAATATAGAAACTAACTAACTCTTAAATTCATATTAAATACCACTTGTTATTGATTGAGGAACTCTTTGGTAAATAGAGAAACAAGAACCATAAGTCCAATGATGCAACTACCATCTATGGTGGGAGGAGGAGGAGGAAGAAGAAAAGCAAGTAGTCAATAGATTCCCATATTTGTAAAATATAGCAATATGGAAATATTCTGCAAGTGTTATTTTCAATAGGTTTTTAAGTAGCCATTTTTACTTTTTTTCCCCTCAATACAAAAATGCAGACCTTGGATATATTATTATGACATTGTTAGCAGATGTTAAAAAAAATTGGTCAGAGTGAATGTTACAACTTTTAATGATATCACACCACCTTCCCATTTCTGTTGTTTAACATAACTGGGACAAACTGACAAACCAATTGAACAGTGTCTAATGGAGAGGTGACACGTGGACACATCTAAAAATGGTAGAACTCTTTTGTGGATAGAGTATGATCAAATTTTTTTTCTAAAATTACCAGAAGTTCAAAGGGGAATGACTTTAATCAAATGTTATTTCCTTTAATACTGAGATCCAAAATATTCATATGAATTTAAGAGTTAAATCACTTGAAAACAAAAGAAAACAGCAATTTTAGGAATAACACTAAAAGATAAAAAAAGATCAACATGGATCAGGGAACAGACCATTTAGTAAAAGATTTAGATATAATAAGGAAACAAAAATGGAGATGGGCCGGATATAACAAGATGAGAGGACAACAGACGGGGCAAATGGTTAACAGATTAATGCCTTAAAGTTAGCAAACACAGTAAGTGAAGACTAGACATAAGATGGAAAGCTGATATTGAAAAGTTTGCTAGTAAGGCATGATGAAGATTAGCACAGTCTAGGTTGATATGGAGGGAGCTGGAAAAAGCCCTTGTCCAGCAGTGAACATGATGGCTGATGATGTATTGAACGATGTGATTATTTTCTGTTTCTCTATCCATAATGATAGACACTTCCACTTAAAGGTAAAAATTTTGATGATAAAAATATCTCCTATTCACCATTTAAAACAATGGACACTTCCAATGAAACCAGTACAGGAATTTCTATTCTAAAAGAAAAAAAGTCATCTCAGAAAAATCTAGATATATCTGTCATTTTTTTTTCAAGTTGATTAACATGTCTGGACATAATGATTAACAGCGTGATTTTTTTCCTTTTGATTCTCTGTCTGTAACAATGGACACCTCCACCCAACTTTGATGATAAAAATATCTCCCACCCACTATTTGAAACAATGGACTCTTGATTATATTTTGATTTTCCGACAGGGATTAACTTGTAAAGTAAGGATCTCCTTCCCAAATAGTCTTTTTGTCACCTTTTGTAGACCTACATAGAATGCATGAAAATACCTTTTTTTCAGTAGACGGTAGTTAGCATAAAAGCAAGGAAGAGGACTAAGAAAGAGGTTGTCAAAGCAGAATGGATAGCGAGAGATAATAATGGTACCATATCGGTATTCCAACAGATGGAAGAGGTTAGTTGCTGGTGGTGGGGTTCGGGGCGATCAACTAAATAAACTAGCATCTGTTAATACTAAGATATAACCACAAAACCACTGGATGTATCCTCATCTGCGGTTAATGCTTTTCTAAGTGTTTGAAAAATGAGAGTAAGTGTTTTGTTTTTGTTTATTCCTTTCGACTCCTTGTGGAGCATAGGGCCACAATCATTCTGCTTTGGTTTCGCAAGCAAATATGTCTTACTGGGTGAAAATGCTAGCCCCCACGCCTAAACCATCCCCTTTCAACTGGGCTAGAGACACATGAGTGTAATTAAAGATCTTTAACTCTTGCAAGTAGCTCAAGTTAGAAGCCATAAAACTGACGTTTTAATTGGAAACACAGACACCTTCGAAGTAATTTATATCACAGGTTTAGAAAGGAGGCATAAATAGAGAAGAATAAAACATTTCATCCTCAACACCTGCAATTCCATATGTCAGTAATTACCAGTAATATCTATTCCTTGTGTGTGTATCTGAACTAATTATCTAAAAAGTACCAGCAAAATATTTGGGCTTTGTTTGGTCTGAAATGGCATTAGAGACCCGCACAAAATATTGAGACATTTTTAGATGGTGCCTTGTGGTGTTGTGCAGATTGTCAAAGTTGTAGTCCTTAAATTGTGACCAGAAGCGCCAAGAGACATAAACACAGACATCCACTTAGACAATTAGAGAGGAATTAGTAGCCTGCTTGGTTGGTTGGTTAGGCCATTTGTAGAGCTACAGTAATTTGATGAAAAATATGATATGGAAGTATGGCTTACATGAATTATCTACCCTTTGTTATGACTTCATGGTCTAAGTTTTCCACAATCCTGGGCAGACCTGTGCAAGCCCCATTCAAAATGGTGCAGGCTGATTGTTGCTCAAAAAAATTAGAATAAATAAGGGAATTCATAAAAGAAATAAAATCATAATGAAGGGAAGATAATTCTTGTAAGCCATAGACCCATAAAAATGGCTGACAGTAAGGGTTCATTTCTATCTGAATTTTTGCCACATGGGATTATTGATACGCACAAATTATTTATGACTGTTGTCCATATCTTTGGTGTTCTGGTCAACACATTTTGGCTGTTGTATTCTGCAGCCTTCTTTGGGTAGAGTGGAAAGTTGGAACGATCAAGACCAGAACAGAAAGTGTTAACGGCCCTTCACCATTACAAGATGGTGACATGAGAAGTCAAAAAATTCTCCACAACTCTAGGTTTGAATAATCTGTTCAAACCCCTTTAAGAGTGCTACAAAAATAGAAAGTTCTACCTGCAGGAAAAGCTTTCCAAACCAGATATATACAATGGAATGAGGACATCCTGCTCAACAATTTGAAAGGAGTCGTTCATTCCGAAACATCACCCTCTCTACCCTAATTTCAACACCCATCTGAAGAAGATTGTTGGGGGAGTACAACAGCTGGATTATTGTGTTAGCAGGAAGAAAAAAGATAAAGACAACAAAAAGACAAAACAATCCATGTATAGACAGGGTCCAGTTCAGCAGTGTAGTTACATTGTAAATAGACGTACTCTTCCTGCTGGAAAATTTTTTTTTTTTCTAAAATCCAGACAAATTTCTGGATCATTCAAAGGTCTACCGGATGGGAAATAACTACTGTGTTGCAACCTGTATCAAATCTTGACCATCATTATTACCCTTCTCCCAGTAAGCGTTCACACACATTCATTGACTTAGGCCTATTGGATTTTGGTATAAGACCTTGGGGAATATTCAAAACAATTTGGCCTTGCGATGTCATGTTATTGCTCTTCTTTTTTAGGATAAACAAAATTTCACGCAAGACTTTCAATTGAGAATCATATGCACAGGTGCCTCTCTTTGAAAGTGTGCCTAGAATTAAGTTACCTATCGGAAAGAGTCAAGGTCAGCCATCTCATTAAGAATATATTGTTGAATGGAATGAAATTACCAACAAATACTAAATGTATGTTTATTCTTTGGTACTGCCAGGCAAGACCACAGTTGGCAACTCATTCTCATATTTTTTTATCCAAAATTGATGCCAAAAAAAAATCTAAATTCTCTAGAAAATAATCTGAAATATAATCTAAAAATATACTAAATTTATGAGACATCAAACTAGGGAAATTCATCAAACCCATAAAAATAGGGGAAACCATTAGTGAATTTTGCACACATTTGGGGCCTAATGGAACCATTTTTGGCACTGTGTAAAGTCAATAGTTGAAAGAGAACTTAAAATCAATCATTTTAAAATAATGTAATATATAGATACTGTCTTGGAACTTCCAGTCAACTCAAAATGCAATGACCATAACAGTTATACATTAGAGAGTGATGAAATGGTAACAGAAAATCACTTACAATGGTCTCCTAAGTTGATTTATTTGCTGTGAATGTCAATATGAAATTATCAGAATTTTTTCCCCGAGTTTTTTTAATGGATTTTTTTATGATAAAATGATTTGCAATTTGTCACTGAAATCAACCGAATTTCCATTTTTACTTATGATCCCAGCAGTATGCTGCAGGAAAATGGACAATAACTTGAGAGCATTGGAAATGTAGTTTCTTAAAAGAGTGCCGGCAATATCATACATAGATAGAGTACTACCTTATTAGTTACTCTGACATGCCAACATAACGGGATCATCATTGTGAACATGAAATGAGAAAAAGTCTAAATTCCTGGGCCTTGTCATCCTGAAGAGAGGAATAGTATGCTCTACATTAAAAAGTTTGTATGCCGAGAGGAATATGGACGCGGAAAACAGAGAAGAGAACAAGTTTGGTTAGTCACTCAATAGAAACTGTCATGTGACCAACATCTTTTGGCTACATACTATGTAGGGAGCGATCAATTTAAAAATTGGAAAGAGCGATGATCAATAAATAAGTTACTTCTTTTGTTTGGCAGTGATCACCAAAAAGTCTGAATTTTCAAAAAAAACAAGAAGGTTCAAACTAAAGACAAACTCAGCATAAACTTATGTTGCAAATTGAAGTCTCACAAAAGATGTTTAAATTCTCATTCCTTTAGCTTCATTGGTAAGGTCTGTTTGCATCATACATGCGTATATAGTCAGCCAGCCAGCCAGACCAAGTTGAAAACTGAAGAAACCTATTTTAGTGATAGTTTTATTAGGCAGTTTCTAATACATGGACAATGTGAAAGAACTGTGCATTAAACAGAATCATTCAATGTCGCGAACGATAATCTCCAAAGCATACTACGTGCAAGGCAGCTGAAGAAAATGGTACTTTTCTAGTGGGTGATTACCCTCAAAATATCCAGGCCCCTTACTCTAATCATCAGGGAATGCTTTTGATTCCAATCTTCTTCGTACAGTAGGGAAGGTGCTGTCAGAAAGCTGGATTCCCACCTCTGAGAGCAGAAATTTCTTTTGACTCACACCTTGTCTAAAGGCTGTGGGCAATATGCCCTCTAATATTTAGAAGTCAACAGGGGCAAAAATCTTACACTGCGCAAATTTTCTCAATAAAAACTCAGTAAGTTAATGACAGAATTTGAAATCTTTTGTGCACACATTAGTTTCATTTTTGCACTGGTTGCAAAATGAGAATGCATGAACAGCTTAGATGGAACAATGACGTTGAGTTGTCATAGGATCCCATAGGACAAATTTTCTACGAAATACTTGAAAATTTTCCCCTTTCATTTGTTAATTAATATCATCAAGGAAATTCAATATGGAGACAAATATTCTGAAATGTCAACTGAGGGTAATGTTACATTGGAACTTCATTTACAAGAGCTGTGTTGTTCTGCTGAAGTCACTGTGAATAAGACTCGAGGGGATGACATCAAAAGAAACTGCAAAATTCATTGTTTGAGGGTAGAAAGAAAATTATGATTTTATTCCCTAAAAGAGGAGACAACATGTCAGAAAGAGACTTGAAATGCGTTGCTCAAATTGAGATAATGTGTTGGCGTTGGAGGTGCACCATTGCAAATGGTTGTAGTTGATTATTCAGCATCTTCAGAGACAGGCATCTCCCTATTACTTTTATGAATCAAGCTCATGCCCTGTCTTGTAGCTGAAAGTGAATGGAATGCAATTCAAAACTGTAATCTCCATAGTGGTCACCCATTCTTCCTCTCTAGACCTCATTTCTGCGGCTGGCCAACTTACAATATCCTAAACTGGAGGGGACCATTTCTTTATATTACTCAACCCTAGGGTGTCACGAGGCACCTTCTTTCTGTTGCTTATACTTATACAACTATGAAAATCAAAGTAAAAGAAAAATCTAAAGAATTATGCAAAACCTTTCAAATCTTCCGCCCACCTTGTAAATGTTTACTCCCTTACTGAAACAGATCAAGGGAGAGGCTAGCAGATAGAGCCTAATTGGAGATTCTAAAAAAATATGTAAGTAAAGAAATGTTATAATTAAAAACCCCAAATAATCTACAGTAATCATGAACTGAATTTGAATTGTTCCCTTTTCACCATACAGAAAAGAAGCAAGTTTGTTAACCCACAGCATTTAATGGACATCGTATGGCAAATCAGAAAGCAGATAGGTTGCCCATCATTCTATTTTAAACCTTACCCCTTCAAGCAATTTATGAATGTACAGTTCTATGAAAGCCATGTCATAACTGCATACAAAAACACAATGCAGTAAGCACTGACTGAAAAATGTATTGACGTGAACAATCCCGACACAACAGAGATTATATTATTATCTAGGTGCTTAAAAAGGTTAAGTCCATCAATGGTGTAATTCTTAATAATGGCAACTGCATGCATTTTTCAGACTGGGTAAAAATCCTGGGGCCAATCCGGATAAATCTCGCAAGTTAGAAATACATGTTAATAATGTTCACTCACACTCTTTCAATTAATCAGAAATGTCTGTCGTATTAGAAACTTACTTTCCAACAATGAAACCGAGCATCTGGTTCACTCTATTATTACCGGTAGATTAGACTATTGTAATTCACTTTTCATTGGCTTGAATAAATTGCAAATTAACAACCTACGAAATGTTCAAGCTTGGTCAGTTTTGAAGTATAGGAAATGCAAGTCAATTATAGCTAGCATTATCAGCTGATATTGGCTGGTGATAGAAGAAAGAATAGCGTTTAAAGTTCTAATTACAAACTGTGTTCTAAATAACATCCAAAATTTGGATAGTTAGACTTATTTTTATGGATACAAATCATGGGTGCAGAAAATTCAGCTATGAAGCACCCGGACTTTGAAATCAATTACCCTTTGTCTGGAACATTTAAACACTAGCAAGTTTTGAATAAAAAATAAAAACTGTTTCAAGACTTATATACTTATATGAATTCGATAAATAGATACATTTCATAACTGCAGCTCAGATCCTGCGTCATGAAAAAAACTTTATTGACATTTTCTTTAAAAATTGACCTTTCATTGATTCTCTTTTTCAGCATGCCTCATATTTTACTGCGATGATTACACAGGTCTTCGATCGCTTTTATCCAGTGGGTACTTGAGAATAGAGGTCCTGTGGAAGTCTGCTTTGCACAAATGTTTATGACGACAAGGATTATTGATGATCATTACTACTGCACACACGCATGTATGCACCACAATCCCCTTCATACAAACATATCCCATCAGCCTTGCGCCCAATCAGACTTTTAACAAACCTTGTTCAGTAAATAAGAAAGTTAATTATGGTCCACGTGTTAGTGGCATTTACAGGACTTCATTCAGTAATGCGAGGTAAGTTTTGATCCACAAGTTTGTTTAAACCGAAATTTACTATATATATTGAGGTTCGTTATAGTGAGGGTAACATGTATTTGTAATGAATTTTTCCATCAGGACCTCATCCCCATTTCAAAATTTCCGTTTGATGCCCCACCCTTGCACAGAGACCTGGACATGAAGCAATAAACACAAAAATGAAATGTCCATCTAATAAATGGAAAATTTGGTAGAAGAAAAAATAAGCTCATAAGATAGGTTGATGGCTGGTTTAATCCTCTTGACCTTTGTAACTGGCGGTCCCACGAGTGCAAGCTGGAGGGCAAGGGCAGTGAAGGCCCTCACTGCCTCTCACTAATTCAGGCAAAACAAAGGGGTAAAAAAATCGGGCATTTTATATACTTGCCACTAAGAGAGGCAGAAAACAATATTTCTTTTGTGTTGTGATTTGTACTTAGTATGTATTATTGATTGATAAAATTACTTTTTATTGGAAATTAGTACTTGGAGTTTTTAATCTGAGTAAAATTTTGGGAAAATTAAGCTCACAGCCTCACTTGATTGGAGAGCTCCTATGAACCCATGTCAGAGTTCATACCAAGTCAGTAGTACTCACAACAGAATTAACTTAAAAAAATATCTTTTATTAAAGATGAAAAAAAAAAAAAAAAATACCAGCACAAGATTTGGGCATTATTGGTCCCAAAGACACCCTCTAAAGCACTTAAAAAAAAAAAAAAAAAAATTTCTTGGTTGTAGCCCCAAAAATGTGACCAGGAGTGCACACAGACTAGTAAAGAGAGAATTTGAAGCCCACTTGGCTGGTTGATCGGGCGGGCCATTTGAGGGGCTATGTTGATTCGATAAGTAGTCCTTTCAAAGTCCGAGAGATTTTTCTGAGTCTGGTAACCATACTTTACTGAGAGCACAGTTGTTGAGAAATACCTTCTCATGCTCTTTGCAACTGATAGTTGTTGCACTTCCAGGTCTTATCGAATTAGCACTATCATTGGTTGTATGTACATCCCAAGCACCAAGGTCAAGAAAGATACAGAATTCTATATATAATTATGAATATATAAAACTCCTTTAGAAAGAATGTGTAAATTATATCGCTGTATTATCATGATCATGATGATCTGCCTTTTAGTGTCCTTTGTTGGACATAGACCTTCCCCAAGATTTGCCCGATATCTCTGTAATTGGTGTCATCGAGCCAATACTTGAAAACTTGTCTAGTTTGTCAGACCTCATATATGAATTATAGATTGCATTATATTATATAGAAACTTATTTGAAATGATCTCCTGTTGTTACACGGCTAACATATCACTCAATTTAGACAACATAAATAGAATAATCAATTAAAGAAGATGAGACTGCTGCAGGAATCAAACCTGCAACTGATAAGGTAGCTGCTTCAATGTAGCAATGCTCTTACCATTGAGCTGAATAGTTACCAGTAATGCAAAGGCCAAATAACTGCCACTCTGTGGTAGAAATAAGATAAACATATTACCCATACTGGACATGTTCAAGGCTTAAAATACATGTGGAAAACTATTGAGACACAGTTAGAGAACCCCTGCAATAAATGGCCACTTCAGTTGAAAGAAATGAAAGGAAGAAAAGAAATGAAAGGGAGAAAAGAAATGAAAGGAAGAAAAGAAGAAAGAAGAAAGAAAAAAGAAGAAAGAAAAAAGAAAGAAAAAAGAAGAAAGAAGAAAAAAGAAGAAAGAAAGAAGAGAGAAAAAAGAAAGAAAAAAGAAAAAAGAAGAAAGAAAAAAGAAAGAAAAAAGAAAAAAGAAGAGAGAAAAAAGAAGAGAGAAAAAAGAAAAAAGAAGAAAGAAAAAAGAAGAAAGAAAAAAGAAGAAAGAAAAAAGAAGAAAGAAAAAAGAAGAAAGAAAAAAGAAGAAAGAAAAAAGAAGAAAGAAAAAAGAAGAAAGAAAAAAGAAGAAAGAAAAAAGAAAGAAAAAAGAAAGAAAAAAGAAAGAAAAAAAAGAAAGAAAAAAAAGAAAGAAAGGAAAAAGAAAAAGGAATAGAAAGCTAACTAGCCATCACAGTCAATAATTAAACAACTGCAGCGTCAAAATTTCGAGTCATGTAAAAAAAATTCCATCATAGAATAAATATGATCAGAACAAATTCTTTTCATGACATCACTGGCTTTTTCCATCAGAAAACATGAGAAATAGAGTAAAAGAGACAGCTGGGAATCAAGATTTTTTAAATAAACCCGTCAGAATGAATCCCCTTAAAGGTCACCCCCCCAAAAAAAAAGTATTTAGAAAAGTTCTAGTGGATTACTGATGCCAAATTTCAAGTCTGTACAGTAAATGGTAGGGCCAGTAGAACAGGAACAAAAAATACAAATACAAATGAATAAACACAAACGCATGCACACATACATACATATATATATATATACACACACATAAACATAGATATAGAAGAGGATAGTATCCTTCACCATCTTTGATGGCTACGGTTGTTCAATTAAATTGATTGCTCGCTGGTTATATTCTCTTGACACTTGTAACTGAAGGTCACTCTAAATCATTTCAATTAGGACATCAATTAATAATGTTGACAACTCGTACCTTGAGAATTCAAAACATTTTATAATTTCCATAGAATATCCATCCTTTCATAAATCCAAGTCAATAACAATCAGGAACCATAAGTTCAACAAAGCGTCTACCATTTGTGATAGTAGTAGCACAAAGAGACGAAGGAGGGAGAGCAAGTAGTCTTTCTCCAAGTCAATTGATTCTTATAGTTGCAGAATATTGCAATACTGAAATATTCCAAGATTATTATTTTGAATAAAAATTGTAAATGGCCATTTTTTTTTTTTTAAATACAAAATGCCAAACTTGTATATTATGGTATGATATCATAACAATTGGTTTTTCAATGATGTTACATCTTGAATGACATACCAAAGGGTTCCATCAACATTTATATATTCCAGCACTCCTGGCCATACCATTCTGTCAATAGACTTAAAAATTGACACCAGCACTCCAAAAGACCCTTTCTAAAAATGCTTTTTCTTATTTTATAAAAAAAAAAAAAAAGTTGACCTTTTTGGAGCCTTATTTTGGCAGGTTCAATAATGATGTTGTAAGGATGCGAGTTGACAACTGGACATCACGACTCGCGAAATGCAAAAAGGTTGATGAGGAGGGAAAGAACAAACAAGTGCCACTAATAATTCATCTAATGGATATCATATCTGGAAAGAAGACATTGGCCATTATTATAAAGTAATCACTGAATCGAAGGGATGCTCCCTCTTATAGATACTGACACCAGATTACAAACTTATTTTCCGTCTAAGAATAAAAATAAAACCACCAAGTTGTAAAGCAACCTGATGAGAATCTTAATGAGTCTCTCTGGCTTATGTTACATGTCTGTCTTCGAAGAGAAAAGTACATCTGAAGGGAAATAAAGGATACGTGTCACTGCAGTAGCGAGAATAGAACAATCCTATCTTGGAAGCAAGAACCCACAGGAAATTGGTCAGCAAAGATAATCGCAAATCAAAGACCGACTTGAATGACAGCAGAAGATAATTCATTGCAGTTATCAATTAATCGAAAGTCGTGCAGGACACTTGTTCATTGTACTTAAGGTATTTCACTATGATGACATGATTGCTAAGGAACAAGAACCCGAAGTTCAATGAGGCATCCACTATAAAAATTAAAACACTATTATTGCCAGATCATTTGACTTTGAGTAGAAGATAATTTTAGGTAGGCAGCATCTCATCAAGGGACATGTTTCTACCAAGTTCCAAGTAAATTTGACGGACAAAGCCTCTTATAGAGGCAAGGAGCCCTCTGAAAGGGAATCCTAGAGTAATTGCTCTACGGCAAATTACTGGATTAAAAGCTTGTAAGCTACTGGTTTGCAATTTTGCTTGAGCAAAAGAATGAAAGGAAGAATGAATGAGCACATGAAGGAGCAAGTGAATGACTGACAGAAAAACAGAAAGGAATGAATACAAAAAAAAATCAAAAGAAGGACAAATGAAAAAAATGTGTGAATAAATTTGTGAAGGACTGAAAGCAATAAATAAATATAGTGAATGAATGCAGGAATTTTCGAAAGGAATGTAAATGTAGAAATTTTTCCACATGAAAGTAATCAATGTTCGTGTGGCATTTAGATGTAAACATGGCTGGGCAAAAGATATTGGAAGGGATAAGGGAGAGAATGATAACATAACTGGCTATGGTTGAAAAAAAGGGTAGAGGCATAAGATCATGGGAATTCTTAGTTGTCAACATACATTGAATTTACAAGGGATCAAGTAGTCTACAACACTGTCATATCACCACTCTAAAGAGTAGCAAACCTCTATAATCAGCACACATCTTAGAGCATCAGAGATTTTTGCAGTCAGCCATACTATCTGGAGTATCTGTTCACAATCATTCAGAAAGCCAGACTATCTGGAAGTTCAGTGCTTAAAATTGCAGACAGCTGTACTGCCCTGATTCTCCTACAAAGAGAAAATAGAGCTCTATAGCCAGCTCAGCATCTAACGGCAGAGCTTTTATGTTCTGTGGTCCAACTGCAGGTCAGTCTTACTGTCAGAATACTGGTAGGGTGGTTAACATCCACAATTAGCTTACTTCTACCAGGAGAAAGACACATCTGTCAAACCTATGACCTTGGAATCCTGCTCCTATCTGGGCTAACCTGTAGGACGATAGGATGCTAACCCTTGGTTTAAGGGCTGGTGTTGGCCTTGGGCAAGCTGGCTTTAGCATGGAAATCCATTGCTCAGGCTGGATGGTTATTTTGAATGGTTCTACTGCTGTGAAAATCCTTCCCAACAATCATCACTCCTGAAGCCAAGTTATTTATTCATTCATGAATAAAGACAGTTAACAAAGGCTCCATCACTGTCAAAATACCCCATAAAGATTTATCATACTAACAATCTTCAAAAAAGTTTAAAAACAAAAATTTTTTTCTGGTTTTTCTATTCAACTATCATCTTGCAAATGCTATATCTATGCAGTGTCTTTTACAAACAGAAATAAGATAGGTAGATAGCAGTGTAGGCATGTCAATTGATTTGTATGCATTATCAGCCTTGTAGCATCGTTGTTGGACATATACTTTCCCCAGAATTCCGCCAGACCTCTCTATCTAACGTAGAGCCAATACTTTCTGAATTTGTCTAGTTTGTCACACATGTGATCTCTTGGGATCCACGTTATGAGCCGTGCTGTCCAGCGTTTGTCTGACATTCTTGCAACATGATTGACCTGTTGCTATTTGAGTTTTCTAATAGTTTCTATGATATCCCTGGCTCCTGTTTTTCCGTCAATATATTATGCTGTTTTGTGATTTCTACATGCGTTGTTGATTATGATTCTTTCATGTGCACATTGCATGGCTTTCATTGCAACATACATACTGTCACAGCAGTTCTTTCATAGGGCTACATAGTGACTCGGAGCCCTTTCAAAAAAAAGGTAAGACAAAATGATACCAGCTCAACCAAACTCTTTACAGCCTGCCTTGAGACAATCTTCTGGATTTTAGACTTGGAAATTAAAGAAATCAGAATAGACATCAAATAGTGAAATAATTTCTGATTTGCAGACGACATTGTCCTCCTTGCAGAGAATCTTAATGACCACGAACTAAAGTTAGACAAACTGAATATGGAAAGCAATAAAGTTGGCCTTCACATGAACTTAATCAAAACAAAGGTAATATACAACAGACATGTTGAAGACAAACACACATCAAACAAAATTGAAAGTGCAAAACTAGAGAGAAAGTAGACCACTATACCATTTTGGACAAGGAATCTCCATGAAATCCTCAGAAGAAGAAAAATATCAAGTGAAGAATCATTATGGGATGACAAGCTTTTAGTAGAGCAAGCTCAACCTTCAAGAACAAGAAAATCTCACTAGTTCCAAAAAGAAGGTTATACAACCAATGCATCCTTCTGATAGCTACCTATGGAACTGAAGCATTGATATGAATAAGTTGAGATAAATATCATTTGCAGAAAATTGAAAAATAATTAAGAAAACACTAGCATTGAAAACGAGAACAAATTTGAAGCAATACCAGATTCTAAGTTGGTTCTCAGTTCATTTTATTAATCTCCATATTTTGTACCCATAAATCATAGCAGGTACTATGCATCCATTGTATACTCTACATTTCAAGCATATTGGCTAGATGCTTTGGGATATGTCTCTATTCATACCAAATGCTTTCAAGCCAACTGTTATTCGTCATTTTATTTTGCTTTCCTGAACTATCTCTAACTTTATCACCTGACCGAGGTTAATGTATCGCTCAACTTCTTTGAAACCTTCATCCTTTCAGTTTTTTTTTTAGATTTTATAGTTGAACATATAAACACACACTTGCATATATATATATATATATATATATATATATATATATATATATATATATATATATGTGTGTGTGTGTGTGTGTAGATCTATAGACATGTTTATGATGGTGCTAATTTGACAATTGAAAGGTGAAGAGAAATTTATGAGAAAAACAAGTGTTACATCTCAGAAATTCTCTTAAATTTGTTTTCACTATTTAATTGTCAAATTAGCAGTACCATTTTGTGAGATTGCCTCACATCAACATAACAAACAGACAAGTTTATGTAAATATATACAAATATAGATGCATTTATATATTTTGAATAACCTATGTAAATAAGCCCCATTATTAGATAATCAACTGTACAAAATTACATCAATACCTTATACAAAATAAATTACGTACTAAAAATGCATAAACGTTCCACGTTAAAATTGTAGCCTAAGGGGAGGTCCCGTTTGATCAAAACTGATGGGATACCATGTTCATATAATTGTTTCGTTTTTAAATCCCTGAAACCATTATATGGTAGAGATTGATGATCCCAATAAGAAAAATCTCTACAGAGTAACATAACATCAAATTCTGTGCAGAAACATAAAAATGCCAGGAAGAGAAATTACGTTATAAATTACATAAGCAGATATTGGGAAATAATTGACTGAAATGACAAAATATTTTGAAAATTTTTTTTTATATATATATATATCTCGTGTTTAAAGCTGTCACGCTTTCTAAACTCTGTGTGTGTGTATATACATATATATATATATATATATATATATTATACACACTCACATGTTTATGTACACATGAATGAACATTCAAGTATGCATACATATACACTTACATTCCTATATAAAGAAACATTCAAGCATGCACACATATATACAGCCATTTCTGTAGATATATATATATATTAATATATATATATATATATATATATATATATATATATATGTATACACACACAGAGGCACATCCTATATATAGACAAATTACATAAACAGATTTATGTAGATGTGTGTGCGTATATATATATATATATCACATTTCTATCTTCACTAACACAGAGTTATGTACATACCCATATATACACAGAACTGTCACAGTGCGCTTTTAGAGGTTCTGTCCGTCCATCAGTTGATTGGTAGGTCTATCTACATATTGTTTCTCAACTGTCTTATGTCAGATTTACTTGAAACCTAGTAGAAAGGTGTGCCTTTGTAAGATGCTTCTTATCTAGAAAAATTTCCCTCTCAATATCACTTGATCAAGCAAAAACGGCATTTAAACTCTATAGTGAATGCCTCATTGAACTTTTGGTTCTTGTTTCAATATTGACTGATTTAATTTTAACCCCCATTTAAACTACTAAGATGTTTAACAATAATACATGTTTTAATGCGTTTTGTATCTTAGATTCATTTTAGTATCCTGTATAAGGAGAAGTTAAACAATTCTGGATCTCACGTGACCTCAGGGTGACTACAAGCAAACATGTCCTTATCCTAACTTAGGATTGTGAATTCAAGTGAACTAGCGAGCCCTTTTAAGACTGCTGTGTCTATTAGACCTCATTTATAGTAAAAGGTAAAAGTAACAGGTCTCAAATCAAGCATGTTACTTTAGCAGTTGTTATAAATATGTGATTGGGTAAAGATTTGATGAAATTGTAAAAACATGGGAATATCATGAGAGGTGAATTTGTCATTGAGAAGAAACAGAAAAATGGTGAATATTTGTTTCCTCCGTGTGTTGGAACTTGGGGTCAAAAGCATGTTCCAACTCAAAGATGAGGTAGAATATTCATTGCCATTTACATCTCATGCAGGTTTTTTTTTTGTTTGCTGCCCCCCCCCCCAACCTACAGTCCATATTCAGCTTCCTGTGACTTATGGCTTTTTATAAAAATGGATGAGATAAGTTTGTGAGGTCCCAAAGGGAGTACTTTCAAGTTGTCTAAGGTAGGCTATTTTTTTCCTCAAGATTAAGTGTATGGACACTTTCTTGACAAACAAATACATGGTGGGAGCTAATATTAATCAAGAAACAAAAAAGAATATTTACCTTGAGTCATTTTTTTTACACCTCGAAGAAACAAATTTCTTTTAATCAAATAAATTCAAGATGACTTACCTGAAATGAAAGAAAAGGATACTTTTAAAATACCAACATATACTTTAAAACTGTGGTAGAAGGTTATAAATATATGCGCACACATTTATATACATAGTCTAGAAAGCATTACAGCTTTAAACACTAAGCATAGAAAAAACTACAAAAATATTTTTTTGTGTTATTTCAGTCACTCATTTCCCGATATCTGTCAATGCAGTTTATATAACTGTCTTCAATGTTTTATTCCTCTGCTCCACATATACTTTGTTATTAAGGTGCTATGTATAAATTGTGTCTTGTTGGGATCATCAGTTGTCTACCATGCAACTGTTTCAGGGATTTTAAAAACAAAACAGTTATATTAGCATGGCACCCCAGCAGTTTTGATCAAACATAACTCCCTTTCTTTTTATATAGTTTATGCTATACATGGATATTGTATACTGATATGTTATACTACATATTTATATTTTGAAACAGCGCTCACACATGTAGATTACCCCTAAAAACGTTTTTAACAATGAGAGATCAGTAAGTAAATAACAACAAACATGACTTGCTGTTGGTGTCATTTCTATTGAATACATATATATATATATATATATATATATATATATATATATATGATAAATACATATGTATGAACATGCATACTTATACAATCTGGGCAAATCACACGATAAAGCCAATTACCTTTTTGTAACAACTGGACAAAGGTATGTTTGGAACATAATCTTGTAAAAGGTGTCTAATAAAAAAAATCATAATTTTTGCAATTTCTTGATCCTGGATTTTACAAGTCATGAAACAGATTTGAATGGAAATAACTCTTTTGTATTGTCTCATTTCGAATTTACACAAGGGTGAATTATAGGTGATTCTCTGTACGTAGATTTATGGGCAGGGCCTCTGAAAGGGTATGCAATCAGTCACTCGCACCAAATGTCAGCACGGCAATGGAAGGGGCACTCAAGAGTTTCTGGGGTAGAGCTTTGTACTAAAACTTCTACGTCGATATGATAAGTCCATATGTTATACGTCGACTACCATTTACCATTGGGTAAAGATAGTATGGTGAGCTATAACAGTTTTATCGTATAAAAACAGGAGGGCAAAAAGATGGTGGGGTGTTATTGTACAGTCTACGAGGTGTGTAGAAAACAGCTTTGCATTGCCTTGTAAAATATCTCTCAGAGAATGTGTTCGTGATGTGGTGTAACAGTTACAAGCACAGAAAACAAAATCGACAAACCAAATTCGGATTCCTTTTACGTTGTAGGTAATGGAAGTGATTGAACTATCAATCGAGGTTAGTTCTTTCTTGCATTGTTTTGATCGTTTAATGGTTATCCCCCTTTTGACGATCTACTCGCTCTATCGATGGATGTTCGGGGAAGAAATTGTCGGTGCATGCACAAAACGAAATAAATCACAGACACCAATCTCATTTTTATTGTACGTTCAGTGTTTGGTCGTAGAAGAGAGTTTTGCGCGATAACTAAAACGCAGATAAAGAATAAAAGACGAGAAAGAAATATTTGGTTGCGTTCTGAATTCGTTTTGATTGCAGGACGTGAAACATAAGGCTGCAATAACAGAGTAAAAAAGCTGTTATCACTGCAGTCGATCTTGGCAGAGGTCAATAACATTATAAAGAACCCTAAGATCCTATTTAGCAGGACAAAAAAATAAATATAAGTAGTGCCCTTATGCTGGCTACGGCTACACCCAAACCTGCTTGGGTTCTACATATCATACGGCTCATTTGCAATAATCAAAATAGACTTCGAAGTGTCAAGCACTTGATGTGGTGTCACTCACTTCACCTTGTGCCATTTTATCCATAAACAGAGGGAGAGATGGATTTATGCCTTTACTCAGGGCATTACTGTTAAGTGAACACAAACTATCTTAACCAGGGTTTGAACTCACTGTCCTGAGTCCATTCTTGGTGCCGTTACTTGCTCGGCTACCCCACACCTGCCAGTAGGTAAATAGCAAAGTAAAAACTACCTTTGTGGTCGCAGTGGCTAATGAAATATCTAGCTGAAACTGCCTCAAAATTTATGTAGTTCTTACAAAGCCCATAGCCAACCCTTCCATGAAATGTCATTGAAATTGAATAGAGAACTTTTGGAGATATTGTATGGACAAACATAAATGAACATATAAGTGTGAAGTGGAAAAAAAAAAAAAAAAGAAAATTAAAAAAATCTCAATCAAAAAACGTAGTGATTCACTCCAAAATCTGACAAATGCTCCAATAACCCACATTACATCAATACCCTCAAAATTTCATTTACTGAAAACTTCCGGAAATATTGTGTGGACAGACATATACAGTATAAAGGAGGTAACTATAAAAATATCCAGGATCGGCCCCTAAATTTAATCAATTCTTCTTCAGCCCAATCGCCAAACCCTCCCTAGAAGGTCATTGAGAACATTTGGAGATATTGTGTAGACAGACAGACATGGTGTTCTCATAAAGGACTCAACCCTAAGGATACATTTTATGCCACAATATTAGTCATATGGTAACAATATGCTCTACAATAAGAGTTAGCTGTTGAAATGATTGCATTATGTATTTGCCTAATTAGAGTATCCTTTTCTTTATGTTGTATCTCTTGTGTTGTTATCAAATGTAATGAAACGTTTATGTAATGAACCAGGTACAAACCTGCATCCAGTTTGGAGGAAATCACTTTCAACGTCTATTGTAAAGATAAAATGCATGTGTAATTAGCATCTTTTTGTAATTAGTGTCTTTAAAAAAAATTTAAGATACAAATAGTTTAAAAAGAAGTTGTCAAAAAGATGGTTACATCTTTTTTGAACCACCCTGTACACAGGACGAGGCAGAGCTGGAAATGTAGGCCCCATTTTAAACAGCTCATTAAGTATTTATGTAATCAGTGCTAAATACCTATGATTTATGTACGGGTATATAGGTGTCTATGAAGTATATATGACTTACTTGCAAGGAACAGAACAGAGTAAAAGAACTGGAATGACACGTAAAAAAGTACCCCCCTCCTCAAAATTGCAGGCCCTGCCAACTGGCCCACCAAGCCCCGCCCATGCAGGGGGCTACCTTTACGTATACCTCTTTCCACTGCATTGGTAGAAGTAGATGAATAAATGTGTCTTTTTTTAGCACAAGATATCCAGGTTAGAATATCCCCTGACCGAGTTGCACTATTGATCATTATTGATTGTCCGAGCTGGGGTCAGTTAGTCTGTAGTCTAAGGCGGACAGTTGTTATTAGACTTAATTGTTGCCAAGATTATAAATAGTGGGTAGATCCCAGCCAAATATAACGGAAAAACAGGGCCCTGGCTCAAAGAACTGGCAACACGGGTGTTTGCCGAGGGGCAAAAAGTGCAAGTGGTAGATACAGCTACCGAAAAAAAACTTATAAATTGATAAACCGCAAAAAATTATCCATTAGAAAACTCAAATGGCAATGGGCTGGTCATGTTGCAAGAATGGCAGACAACTGCTGGACATCATGACTCACAACATGGATCCCCAGAGATCACATGCAAAACCGTGGTCGGCAGAATACAAGATGGAGGGACAAAGTAGATAGATTAAAAAAGTACTGGCTCTGAGACGTCCATGATAGAGAGGTGTTGTGAATCCTTGGGAAGGTCTCTGTCCAATGACAGATGATAATAATGATGAAGGATAACTGCTTACTATTATTATATGAATTTAGCTTTGGTTCGTTTATTGTCCTAAAAAACAGATATCAGTATAAGGTAGTTTGAGTATAGAGCTTTCCTAAAAGTACAGCACCCCAATATCAGACGATGATCTCAGTGGACGTAAATAATTGAATTAAACATTAGTTTACATTTAGCAAACTGTTTATTTAAAGCTGTACATCTGAGCTATAAAATATTAACATTTCAGCTGTCTAGGTCTACTTTTAATGGTTTAAACGTCAGTTTACAACCAATATACAGTTTATTTGAATCTTTATGTCCAAGCTACAGTGTATTAAACTTTCAGCTCTCTAGGTCTGTTTATGAGGGGGTTTAAGGGTTTAAACATCAGTTTACATTCAACAAACAGTTTAATTGAATGGTTATGTCAAAGCTACAACAAATTAAATTTCAGCTCTCTAGGTCTGTGTTCAAGGGTTTTAGAGCAAAAAACTGGACTGAAGCTAAATTCATATAATAAAAATTAGTGTTATCCTTGCTTAGACTACTTGTTTAGTATTTTATTAATTTAATAATTCTGTTAGTTGTGTTCACCATTGGATGCCTGACATCTATCGGAAACAGTGGGACTTTCCAAATACAAATGGAAGAATTAATAAATAGGCAGAATAAAAGCAATCAAATTAAGAAAATCCCTTGATGCAAAATCAGAATTTTCAGGAATATCTGATGGCCAACAATTCTTTGTTTGTGTGAAACTCAAAAAAACAGTTGGCAAAGGAAATTCTCATAACTGACGTCGGGTTCAATCAGGCTTAGAGAATTCAATAAGATGGAGCGCTATTCATTTTCCTCACTGCCAAACACAAAGAAATGAACATACTTAAAAGGGTGCAAAATTTATATACAAGAAATGACCTCAAATGACCTCCAAAGTCAGCTTCATCTTCACCGATAAGATGTTCATCTTTGTCAAATATCAGCTTCCAAGGGGCAAAAAAAATGGCTCACAATAGCTTCAATTGGCTACAAATTACATTTAGTGACCTCCAATGACCTCTGAGGTCAGCCTCACATAACCAATTATCTTTGCTGTATAAATTCCATTCATTTGCCAAACTTCAGCTTTTTAGGGACAAAATCATAGTCTATAACTTCAAACATGAAAGACAGACATTCACTTATATATATAAAAATGAGTAAGTATATTCATGAAAATATATGTGAACACGATAACTGGTAATGTGTGAAAAATAAATTCATAGACTTCAAGCTTAGATAACTATATCTTTACCCAGCATAAATGAATCACCATAGCTAGCATGTGTACCGGAACTAATTATTGAAAAATTATCAAAAAAATACCAGCACATGATTTGGCCATTGTAGATCCAAAATGACCATTTTGACCCAAAATAGCACTTTTTTGACCCCCCATCCCCCACAAAAAAATGAACCCCAAACATTTACAGATGATGCCTAGTGGTACTTATGCTAATTTTCAAGGCTTTAGCCGAAAAAATATGATCAGGAGCACCTGGAGACAGGTATATACAAATCAATTGTCATCATCAGTCTTATAATGTCCATCGTTGGACATAGACCTTCCCCAGGAATCGCCACATTTCTCTATCGTGGGCATTGTGGAGCCAGTACTTTCTGAATTTGTCTAGCTCATCTCTCCATGCTGGCCTTGGTTGCACATGTGATCTCTGGGGATCCATGTCATGAATCGTGATGTCCATCGATTGTCTACCATTCTTGCAACATGGCCAGTCCCTTGCCATTTGAGTTTTTTTAATGGATTCTTTGATGTGCTTAACTCCCGTCTTCTCTCGGATGTATTATACTGTCTTGTGGTCTCTCCATGTGAGGTTGAGCATAATTCTTTCTTGTGCACGTTGTATGCTTCTCAGTTTTTTAGGTCTGTCTTGTGGTTAGGTTCCATGTTTCAGCTCCATAGATGACTATCGGGAGGATGCATTGGTTGTATACCCTCCTTTTTAGGAAAAGAATCTGAAGCCAACCTGGCTGGTTTAGTGGGGCTATGGTAATTCGATAGCAAGGAACCATACAAATATATTCAAAGAATTGTATAAATATATCTTCAAAAAAGGCAATGTCGTCTGCAAATCTGAGGTTGCTCAGATACCTGCTGTCTATTCAAATTCCTTTACTCTCCCGGTCTAGTCTTCTGAACTTAACCAAGAGACAGATCAGCAAATTGAGAACCATGCAATGTGCACATGGAAGAATTATGCTGGAAAGACTACAAGATGGCAGAGTACATCCAGGAAAAGACAGGAGTC
>OY735236.1:9475308-9520308 GCA_963457665.1 Thysanoteuthis rhombus | reverse complement strand
TTTTAAGCTGAAAGTAATATTCAGAGGTATTCTTTTTATCATAGAGCCACTATTCAGAATTTTGCTATACGAGGTGGAATCAAGATTGTATTTGCATTTTTTTCTAGTCAAAACTGCAATCACTGTATTTGCTCTTTATAGAGATGTGAGGTTAATTTTTTTTAATGGTATGTGTGGATCACAGTGGATCACTTCTGGGAGTGACCCATTTCAATTCTTTGAATTAGAATTTATCACTTCTGGGAATGAAGCATTTTAATTCTTTGAATTAAAATTGATCTTGTCAATTCATTTCATGTAATTTACTTGGAAACTGAGAAAGCATTTTGACTTTACTTTTGAATCATTCTTTTGTTATTTCTTAGATTGCTTTTGAAACTAAGTGAAAGTGATTTTGTGTTGAAAGTTCCCTTTATTCTGCTCAGTTTTTGCCGATGAAAATTTAAGAGACGTCTTCATCACTTTTTGGATCAATATTTCAATAGAATGAAGCGGTTGGTTTCACTCTGGGACTGCTTTTAATCATTCAGTCTTGATGATTCACTGTGCCCAAAAGGATGATTCACTGTGTACTTTGGCTGGGATATGGGAGACCTGAAATAATTTTAAAAAACAAACAATGCCTGCCAGCTGCTAAAATTTATATTACTTTATCTTCATATAACCAATTTTATAACCATCAGAATTGATCTTTTTTTTAATCCAGATATATCAATAAAATTAGCTTCTACCTGAAATTAATTTCTTCTGAACTACTGTTCCAGGTTTCCCATATATATAAATGTTTGTTTTGTGGATATGAAGAGATCTGACAGAATATTGATAAAATGACAGTTGGAAGGTGAGGAGAAAAGCAAACACCCCCTCACCCCGCCTCCCACAAACACATCTCATTATGGAGCAAATGTTACTCTCCTCTACATAGATACAGACACCCCTCCCACTTCTACTAAACGACCAATCAACACAGAAATATTCCCATTCTCTCTTCTGCATGAAACACGTAAACAGCAAATCTTTCTGTGAACCGTGGCAAATACTTTTCTCCCAAAGAGACGCTCCCCACCGTTGCATAAGAAATAAAAGAATTTTGAAATGTAACACCTATCTCTTGGGTTTTTCTCTTCACCCTTTCAATTGACATTTTCATCAACATATATACATACATATATATATATATATATATATATATATATATATATGTTTGCGGGTGAAAATATGGAAAATGCATGGACAGAGTGGGTGTAAAAAAATTTTTTATACATATTTTTTAACCTGTTCCAACTGAAGGGGAAATGCTAAATGAAAGGGTTTTTCAAAATGAATCCATATATATTATTTATGTTGGGGCATCAAACTATTGTTACACTGTGGCTGGGGAATTCCATTACCGGGGCAGTACCAAACAGACTACAGTTTACTACACCAACTCTTCCGAATGGGAGTAGGTGAATTATTTCATACAATTCTCATGTAAAATGTCTTGCACAAGCAAATTGAAAAACACCAACCACGGATTTGAATGATTTACTTCTCTCACTTTTTTCTGGGGTGGTGATCACTAAAAAGAGAGGTGGGCACAATCTAATGACCAATTTAGCATGAACTTACATTGTATATTGAACCCCCCAATTTGGGTGGGAATTTTCAGAAAACAAAAAAATAAATAAATAGATATAATTTCCATACTCATTGAAAGGAGAGTGTGTGCAAAATATAAAGTTTCCACTATAAGCAGTAAGGGCATGGCAAAATCCACATAGATACATATGATTATTGGTTGGATAGGTTATATCTGACATAATGGCAGAATTCACCAAATCTATGTTTTCCTCATTATCTATGAAAAATATTCACCATAGACACATGAGTGTCAGAACACATAAATAACCAAAACCCAGCAACAGTGATTAAACCGGCATGTTGTGGGTAGTGATTAATAAACTGGCTTTCAATAGTTACCAGGGATTATGTACAAATAATCACGCACAGAGATTAACTCAAGATGGAGTGAGAGAGAAAAGAGATGTTATGGAAGTCCTTTATATATTTTTTTATATTAGGAAATAAAAAAACAACTTGTGGCATAATCTCTGTAATGTGGACAAGGCGGAAAGTGTAAGGCGAAATATTGCTTGCTGTTATTCTCTCCAGTTCTAGAATGTCCCGTGGTGAATTTAGATAAAATATATGATTTTGTAGTGTTTGTTGTCTCAAGAATTCTTGGTGAGTTGCAGGTTATTTCAGTACATGACTTTGATGATAGAGGCTACCTAACCTCCAACTTGGAACTCTTGTCTCATATTGTCACCATGCTGTCAGTCCTCAAATCCTGAGGTCTATATATAATTTTGTGGGTTGCTCTTTTTGTGTAGTCATTATTTTGATGTGGCCACAAGCCATTGAGAGAATACATGTTAGTCACACACTTCCTCCAACTTCTACGTGGTTCGCAGTGGTCTATAAGTGAGGGTAGATATATAAGTTGCGCAATATATGTTGGTCACTTAGTATCATACATGTCAGTTGCTTGATCTGACCCCTGCCTGCTCCGTGGTATTTGTAATGATAACCTGGAATTTGATAGCTTTTGCCCATTATTTATGGTTCATTATTTGGTTACTGCTATCTGGTCAGTAATTTGGTTACTGCTTGCCTGTGGCCCATATTATAACAATAATCCAACATGCATGTATACTCATCTCCCAAAATCCAAACCCTTGTTCCTACTGGGGTCAAGTGCCACCATTCTTTCTTCATCCAAACTTCCCTACCATTACACTTTGCAATATGATTCCAACCAGTATTTGTAGCAGTTATTGCTACCACTCAGGCAGAATTTTCCCTCCAGAGTCCCCACCCCCCTTTTCACAAAGAATCTTAACTTCGCAAACTAAAACATGAACACTGAGCCAGGTATTGTCAGCCAAAAGGCTCAAGAGCAGAAGATGGATAAATATTGCTCACTGACCGCAACATACTAGTTTGCCCATTTGCGGTCAATACTTCTGGGTTCATTGGCTCCAAAGCATTGAAAATCATCTGCTGAATAAGTTCCAAAGCTGCTCAACCCACGATGAACAGCGTGAGACCACCTGGCTTTTCCAGTATGTATACATGGCAGTCATCCAAGGCAACAAGTTCTCCATAATCACTGTGAGAATAGATAGAGTTGTCAGTTGGAAAAAGGAAATAGACATATTTTAAAACCGATATAGTTCCTGCTTTTGCTTATATGCTATCAAAAGGCAGTGAAATATTTTTGGAGGATAAAATTTTTGAGCTGGATGAATTCATTCAGACATTTTCTTCTTGCATCATCTCTTAACTTCTTGCGTAGCTTTTTATGTATTCTCATTGTTTATTTTCTGAAGGCTTCAATAAACTTTTTTTAATCCTTTCGTTGTATTCTTCTAAAATATAACTTGAAAAACTGTTGCCCACAAGCAATTCTGCTTCCCGTCACATTTATAGAAAGTGCAGAGAAACACTTTCTTGAATCAAGATTGAGAACAAAAAAGAAATATCTATTCCTAAATCACTGTAGCCTGTGAACTAAATATCTGAAATATCATCTGAAATAACAGATGTTTTATCTAAAATTATCTAATAAAAAAAATAGAAAAAAGAGCACAAGATTAGGTCATCGTTGATCCAAAATGACCAAGGAGACCCCAAAAAGTATTTTAAAGGAAATAATAAAATTCATTTTCTTGATGATGCTTTATGGTGTACTCATGCATACTTTCAAGGTTGTAGCTCTAAAATGTGACAAGGAATACCTAGAGAAACACACAGACGAGCAAAGAGAAAAGAATGTGGCCCACTTGGCTGGTTGGTCTTGCAGGCCATTTGTGGGGCTATAGTGATTTGATTATGATACTTCATTGTTATTTGTATGTCAGTCATGATCCCTCATCTTAATCCCCACATTCCTTCTGCTTTTAGCACATCAACTCCTGGGGCGGCCATTTATTATTATCAGACTGTAGAAACGGTTCCTAATACTATTAAAGAGTATGTTGCTGGAAGATCCACTATCTATTCGGATTGTTGGCAAGGTTACTCCACTTTACGAGATGAATGCAGCATTATTTCATTACTTTACAGTGAACCATCAATATAATTTCATTGGCCCCCAAAAAGGAGGTAAGGTTGTGGGGATTGGTGAATTGTAGGAACAAAGAACAATGAATAGTGTATAGCTACAGAACGATGCAGCAATTACTTACATCTACACTCTGACAGATTTCATATCACATAAATACTTTACGGTGATATCAATTTGACAAAGTGGAAGTGAAATATTTGAGAAAAAGTATGTGACGTCTCAAAATTTTCTTATCTTTAAATATTGGCTTGATGTATTTGGCTGAGCTAGAGTTGGCATTTTCAGTACAGTAACAAAAAAAAATAGTAGCTATTTGCGTGTTTGTGATATGGAAGTTGGGGAATTTCTTTTTTGGTAACAGTTTGTTTGTGGACAGAAAAGAAGGGAATGTTAAATAAAATTTTTGAGATGTAATATAGGTACTCAAATTTCTTACTTCCACATTGTCAAATCAATACCACTATTTTGTCGCATCATCTCACACCCACGCAACAAACACGTGCAAAAATAGCATTATATGTACATAAACACAAAATGATTTTGTATATATATACACATCCATATCTACTTGTATACATATCCCTTTGCATACATGTATAGATGTTTCCATGTGAAACATGGAAACTAATTAAATCACTTGAAAACAAATTTAGAATATTTTAAAGATCAATGGAAACAGCAATGTCAGGAATGAAACTAGGAGATAGAAAAAGATCTATGTGGGTCAGAGTAAAAGACATCATAGAAACAATTAAGAGATAATAATAGGGATGCACTGGACCCTCAGGAAGAAGTAGGGGTAACGGATGGTTCAAAAGGTTAACAGGTGCCCTAAAGACAGAAAACACAGTAGGAGAAGGCCAGACATAAGATGGAGAGATTAGACAAAAAAGTTTGTAGGTATGGAATGGCAGAGGTTAGCATATTCATGGTTAACATGGAAAAAACTAGGAAAGGCCTGAATCCAACAGTGGACATAAAATTGTTGATAATAAACATATTTACATCAACGTCTGTAACCTAGTGAGGAAAAAAGCTTTTATTACATACTATTTTTCAACATAGTCTCTTCGTCAATGCACTTCATACACTGTTATTTATGATTCACAAAAATTGAAGATTACAGATCAATTTTGATCAGAAATTTTCACTGTATAATGTCAAATCAATATGATTAATATTCAGCATTGAGTCAAGTGTACTGACAAGGAGTGAGATTATAGTGAAAAATATATTTGCAGTCTGCTTAGTCACTCAATAGAAACCATCACATGACCAAAATCTTTTGGGGGCATGCTGTGTTCAGGGTGATCAAAAAAATTTGAAAAAGGAATTGATGAATAGATAAGTTGCTTCTCTTTCTCTTGCTTTTTTGTTGGACAGTGATCACTAAAAAAGTCTGAATTTTCAAAAAACGAACATCAATGCTGCTGGACACAAATTGAGGGATCAATTTAGCTTGAAAAATGAAGTAACTGATCTTAAGAGTTTTGGTTGACAATTCCTAATACAAAAAGTTGTAGAGAATCCGCAGGAAAAAAAAAAATTTATTCAAAGTATGCATAGTTTTGTCTGTAATAAATATAAACGTACTAAAAGATATACTAGCACAACTTATCTTTGAAAAAATAATCTTTTGATTTTTGATGGGTAATATGCTAGTTTATATAAAAAGAGAGAGGAAATAATAAACTCAGCCACAAAATCAAATAAGTCAAACTTGAAAGTGTGAAGATTACACAGTAGCTATCATAGAAATATGAAATATAGGTTTAACTGATGGAACAGAGCCATATAAATATATTTGTCCATAAACAAGAAAAATGTCAAAAAAGTGATAAGACAAAGTTTGCCTGTTGTTATTTGCATGAATGGGGAAACTGTTGCCTCGATACTGTGTAAATATGACGTGCAAGTAAACTAATCTAATTACCCAGAATGATATTTCTTGGCATATAAAGGTTGAATATCATTTTAAAAGAACATATATATATATACATAATATATATATATATATATTGAGCACTCTGGTGGATGAGGGATTTCTGTGTAATTTAAATATAACGCTTAATTCAGCCTTACTGCCTGTTCAGTTCCGTAGTCTAGAGGTAGGATATCGGCCTACGGGTCTTAAGTGAATGTTTCAATTCTGCCTTGCAGTACTGGAGAGTCTATAGCCACACTGAAGTGATGTAATACATCGAAACAGCTGTCTGTGGATAACACAATAATGTATATATATATAAATATATATATATAATAATCATCATCATCAGTCTTTTAATGTCCGTCGTTGGACATGGACCTTCCCCAGGATATGCCACACTTCTCTATCATGGGCATCGCGGAGCCAGTACTTTCTGAACTTGTCTAGCTTGTCTCTCCATCTGATATTTTGCCAGCCTTGGTTTCCGCATGTGATTTTTGGGGATCCATGTCATAAGTCGTGATGTCCATTGGTTGTCCGCCATTCGTGCAACATGGCCAGCCCACCGCCATTTAAGATTGTTAATGGATTCTATGATATCCTTGACTTTTGTCTTATCACAGATGTACTGTGATGTCTAGTGGTCTCTCCATATGGGGCCCAGCATATATATATATATATATATATATATATATATATAGTAGAATGTGGATTTGCTACACAAACTGGCTCATGTTTTTGCCCTCTTCGGGCCTCATCAGGTATCGAGCATTCTATGAAATAATTCTATTATATTTCTGAAGTAGCTTTATATTATTGACATATTATTATATTATATTACTCTGCTAGCCTGATTTGTACCACATATACTGTATATATATATATATATCAAAATCATAGAATAGGATGATATTGTATGGTATACTTTATACATGGAATAACAAATAACATGATGTGCTTGTTGATAATACCACTGAAACATTGTGTAACAACGCACAACTTGAGTGACGTTAAACAAAACGTGATTGATTTCTAAAATACATATATATATATATATATATATATATATATATATATATGTTTGTTTGCGGAGTGTGTATGTATTTACATTATTGAGAAGTGTATATATGACCTGACAGAAATAATTATAAATTCTGTCATATTATATTAAAACTCTCTTTGAAATGATCTCCCGTTATTGAATGTATCGTTTGGCCTTGACAAGGTAAATAGAATGAACAATTAAGGAAAATGAGGCTACAGCAGGTTTCCATGCCTGTGACTAATAGGGTAGCTGCTTCAACGTAGCTAGGCACTTAACATTGTGCTTAACAGTTACTGGTAATGCAAAGATCAAAATATCTCCAAACTCCCATTTTTGTTTATTCACGGTCTATAATTCCTGTGTTTGTTTCTTTCAGCAATGACAATTATATTACTAAGAAATGGAGATATAATCCAACAGAAATGATCATAAATAGCGTTATATTGAAACTCTTTTTGTAATGATCTCCCGCTACTGAATGTATCATTTGGCCTAGACAATGTAAATTGAATAAACAATTAGAAAAAATTTGTTCTATTCAATTAGGGCTCAAACAGCCACCATACAACACACATTTATGCTCTAATCTAAAATATTGAGCACTATTACCATGGATAAAGCAACAAAAAACTATGAATATACATGTATATATATATATGTTTATATATGCATCTATAACTCATCCCCTGCCGCACCCTAAACTCATCTTTTTGGGTGTCCTTCCCTGCCTAAAGTTTGATAATAAAAAAAAAGCAAAAACTGAATGAGTGATTAGTGGCATTCCTTGGGTTGGTATCACCTGAGGCGATAACTCAGTGTTACCAACTCGAAAAGATTTCTTCTGTGATAAATCAACACGAGGAAAAAAATATCAAAAAATGTCAAAATGTGCTGAAAAAAACAAAGACACTTTTGGCTTTCTTATCGCCATTTTAAACTATTAAAAATGGCTAGATTTGTCTAAAATGCCAATAAAATAGGGCTAAATGTACTGGTATATGTTGAATTTTCGCGCTGCCAAAACAGGGTGTCACCCTTGGGCAATACCTCTCCAACTTCCACTGCCTGTCGTCAGTACACCAGTCAAAGTGATAAGTCGTTTTTGGTATCCAATAATTATTTACTTCTTTTCAAAAAGTGAATCTGATGTTTGGAGCAAGTAGAAAATGATTTGAGATCATCATCTCTTTCTTTGCAATCTTCGTCCATTGCAAATTTCTACCAGTAACAATTGAATACTCACAGAGTATAAGTTTAAAAGCAGTGATGACCATAAAAACAGGAAACTGATAAGCTGAGGCAAAGATGGCTGCTAACATTCAAGATATGAATTTGGCTTTGGTTTGTTTTTCTTTTGCTCTAAAACCCTTAAAAACAGATCAGTAAAGCAAAAATTTCATTATGCTGTAGCTTATACATCATCATCAGCCTCTTAGCATTTGTCGTTGAAATAGCGCTTCCCCAAGACCTCTCTCTCATGGGCACCACGGAGCAAGTAATTTCTAAACTTATCCAGGTTGTCACGTCATCTTATATTTTATTGGCACTAGTATCACATGTGATCTTTCAGGATCCATTTTGTGATTTATGATGTCCAGTAGCTGTCTGCCATTCTTGCAATATGACCAGCCCATTGCCATTTCAGTTATTTTTATGGATTCTATGATACCATGGAATCCTGTTTTTCCTATATTGTGCTGTCTTGTGTTCACTCCACGTTATGTTGAGCATGATTCTCTCTCGTTGCAAAGTTCTCATTTTAAGGGTCAGTCTTTTGGTTAGATTCTATGTTTCAGCTCTCTAAATGACTATTGAGAGGATGTATTGGTTGTGTACCCCTCTTTTTAACACCAGCAGAATCTTTTTGTTCTTGAAAGTTGAGCTTGTCTTGCTGAAAACTTGCCATCCTAGAGTGATTCCTTGCTTGATTTCTTCTTTTGAGGATTTCATGGAGATTTGTTGTTCTAGGTAGATGTAGTGGTCTATTTTCTCCAATTCAGCATCTTCGATTTTGATTGTTGTATCTTTGTCTTCAACATGTTTGTTGTACACGATATTTGTTTAACTGAAGTTCACATTGAGACCAACTCTATTTGTTCAGTCCACTCTCCAAAAAGGTATAGAATGCCAATATCAGATATCAAGGTGTACATGATTAATCTAATGAACCAATCAAATTAAAAATTAGATTACACTAGTTTTGGAACAAAAAAACTGAACAGAAATTAAATTTTGATATATTGTAGCTTAGATATAGAGCTTTAAATACTCTGTAAGTTGAATGTAAATTGTCTAAACTACGACATATAATTTTGGCTCTGATCTGTTTGTAAGGGTTTTAAAGCAAAAGACTGGACCGAAGCTAAATCCAGAACTAAAAGCCGGCTATTCTATCATATTTTTAGTAGTTCATCAGTTCAGCTTTTTTGTGAACAGGGCAAACTTCTGACTGAAAGAGAACATCCTTAACAAGAGGGGCTGAGGCTCTCACCTACATGACTCCAGTTATCCTCATGCATCAGGTGGACCAGTCGCCATTTCAGCTCAAGATCAATTTCTGCCTCTTGATATCTACTTATACTCAGAATTCAAATTGCTGTGGGAATCAGCACACCCAACAACCCACCTTTTCTGCAAGCTGCAATTGTGAGTTCCTGACCTCCAAGATTTGACAGAAATGGGCAAGTAATCCATAAAATGTTGGTGACTACTTCATTCCCTAGAGGCCTCTCAAATGGTTTGATACCAAATCATAGATACCAGAATGATCCTAATATTCTTATCAGTTATGCTGTAACAGATTGTACCAAAAATACCCACTTGTTTATATATATATATATATATATAGATAAATATAATGTGTACTGTAGAGAGTGAGACAGACTCGGGAGTGAGGTCTTTAGAGGTAAGGTTTATTAATCCTTAGAAGTAAATTGTCCAGACATGTTTCGGGATTCTTCCCATCTTCAGTGGTGTGTGCTGTGTGAGTCTGTGTTAAAAGATCCAATGTGGAACCAGAGTCCACTATCAGGAGCTATGCATTGTGGGTAGATTGTGTTGTAAGGGCTGCTGGAGGCCTCCTGCTGAGTGCGATATACATATATAAGTAAGTAAGAAGTAAAGTATAGCCACACTGGTGGGAAAAAAATTCAAATAACTCAGAGATTTAATAAAAGGTTAGTATTCAAAGTTGTAAATGAGATTATCCTGACCAGTTTCAATGAGATTTTCAAAGATTTCATTTCTTGAAAATCTCCTTGAAACTGGTCAAGCGAATTTTTTTCCTTTGAGCCAGAAATACAACTCTGAATACTAACTTCAATTAGTATCCAAGTTATTTGATACAAATTTATTTCCAACCAGTACAGCTATTCTTTACTTCTTACTTATCTTTTGCACACTTATTGGACCCCTCTTGTGGAATACTGGTACATATATATATATATATATATATATATATGTGTGTGTTTGAGTGTGAAGAGAGTGAGAGAGCAAGGGAATCATTGTCAGTCAGTTGACCAACACAGTATCCTTTTGATGAAAGACAGAGAAAAGAGAAGGTGCAAAAAAGTATTGATCCCTTTTAATGAACCAGACTGAATATTTCTGGACCACTTGGGAATTAACAGGAAAAATTTTCGACAAGCAAAAATCATGTTTTCAAAATAATCTGATTCTTTATCACACAAAAGAAGGTGGTAGATCTGATAAATCTGATGTTTTAAAGAATGAAACCTTTAGAAATAAATCATATATATAGAGATGTCTATTCAATTGTGTTGTGTCTCTGTATATATAATTACATAATACTCTTGGATTAAAATCATTGCATTAAAGGCTGTTGTTTGGAAATAGGCTTCTATTTACTTTTGTAGAGTCTCTGTATATAGAAATATATATTTTTGAATTATTTAGATAATTGCATTGTTGTCAATTGAAAATGAAGGCCCTCACTAACTTTCGTTAGTTTAATGGATCAGTATTGAAATCAAATCTTTTCTGCTGCCCTATGCTAACTGTTTTTAATATACATATGAGTGCATATAAGTAAGGTGTCTGTCTCTTAAAAGACAACTTCCACCTGGCCAGTGACAAAATCCCTGTTCCATGTATCAGTATAGTGATCCTTGCAAGTTTCAAGTCTAGATGAGATGTGGACTCAATTCTCACAATTTTTTATGACCAATTCACAAAAGGAATACTTCTATCCTCAGAAAGTTCTCAGCAGCTGAGTGCATAGAAAAATTTGTCCTAATGAAGAGTTTTCTGAACTCTTCACAATACAAGGAATCAAACCCAAGGTCTTCTGCATGTGAGGCTAATCATTCCACGATTCGAGTGGACATAAAAATACATGCACAGACAAAAATACAATGTGCCGATAACTGATCGAGTACAATGCTGCCATCTATTTTTGGTTCGTTAACAGGGACTCATCGAGAGAAGTAATTTGGGAAGGTTTCTTTGGAAACTAAGTGAGGAATGACTATCAATTGACAACTTCTGATAGGAGAGAAATTATCTCAAAGATTTTTTTCCTTTTTTTTTCCCCTCCACCCTCACCGATTTGATGCCTAAAATGGTTTCTCATGGCTAATTAAGATTGGTTTATCCATAGACCTGACTCTGCAATTGATTGGCTCTTTGATTTTATGCCATTAGTTTAAGGAGAAGAAAAAATTCTGAAATAGTAACTCACTTCTTTCTTCTTTTTTGAATAATGAATGCCCAAAACAATCTACCTAATAGATTTCGTAACACCAATTTAGAAAAAGTCAATTAGAAATAGCATAGTGGCTACAGTATTGGATTGTTGTCCATTAAGTCTACAAATCAAAATAAAAAAAAACAAAAAAATAAAAATTTTTTTTTAAAAACTCCCCTAGAAAACTCTCAAGATTAGAAGGGTCTTCATTGTACTTTGTCACGAACTCCATGTTTATTGAATGCAAGATGAACAAAAGTAACTTTAATAACTTAATCAGAACCGCTTTTAAAAGAAACTATTTCACACCCTTCCCGAATGGCAGCCCTTAAAAGGATACATAACTCCAAATCTTGTAAAGATAACACCAAGCAACAAAGCCATAGAAATGAAATATCTTCTGACAACAAGTTGGATGGACGCAAAGTACATTTTCATAAAAAGAAAAATAGTTCAATTTCTAAACTCTATACGTTGAAACTCCCTTCATTCAGCTCATATGGGACTCATTTTTCCGACTTTTCAACCTCTCCTATTGCCATGAGATGACATGTTATGGTCACTGTTGAAGTCTCCAGAAAGTGCACAAAACATTTAATTCTCTATCATTAAGAAGTGGTCTATACCTCTTTCAAAGTCTTTTAATGTATCTATATTCCCAATTCCACTAATGCAGAACATTTTGCTTTGCAGTATTTTTCATACCGAATACTTGGTTGATTTAATCTGTAGCTTCATCAACATGACATCCTTATTTGAAATCTAACTTGAAAATTAAAACTCTTTGGGTTAACAACTTTGCTATTAAGAGCTCAAAAACCACCAATAATAATGAATTATTTCTCTATATACATTGAATCTGAATAGAAAATACAATAGCATTGGCAAATCCTTCACTTTTAGCATTATTTTTTAGAATGTAAAAGCAATATTTTGAAACAAGTTCATAAAGGAAAAAAGAATTGAGAATTGAACCAAAATTAATGTGTAGTAATGATCAGATCCATCATCCAAGAGTTCTAACACAGAACTATTCATCACCACCATCAGCCTTTGGACATCTCCAAGATTCGCCAGACCTCTCTATCATGATCGTCAATGAGTCAATACTTTCTGAACTTATGTAGCTCATCATCTCATCTTATTCTCAGTCTGCCACAGTTCCGCATATGATCTCTTTGGGTTTCACATTGTGAGTCGTGATGTCCACCAGTAATCTGATATTCTTGCAGTGTAATCAGCCTTTTGCCATTTGAGTTTTTCTAATGGATTTTCTGATATCTCTGATTCCTGTTTTATCTCTTATACACTGTGCTGTCTTGTGATCTCCCCATGTGATCTTAAACACAATTCTTTCCTGTGCATGTTGTATGGTTCTCAGTTTGATGGTCAATCTTTAAGTTAGGTTCCATTTTTCAGCTCCATAGGTGACTATTGGTAGGATGCATTGGTTTTATGCCCTTCTTTGTAGGACTAATGGAATTCTCTTAATCAATCAGCTGATGTTATGATAAAAAGTGACCAAAAGAGCGAGATACTATTCAAATTTAATGATAAAATATACATAACAATGAACAAGCTTGAAAATCAGACCAAAGATACATGTGTTTTATCTTAGCACCAAAAACGAGCTTAATCTAGTCTCAAAAGAGCTCAATTGACAAATTCCCTTTCAGGAAGTTAGCCCGTCAATCAATCAGTCAGTGACAGTAATCGTTACTTGAGATGCTTGCAGATCTAAATATACTTCATCTTAGTATTTCAGAACAGCTAGAGATTATTGTCAGGCTCCCATTTATTTTGGGGGTGGTTGCTGTTGGCATTTTTAAACGAACAATGTCAAAATCTTGTGTTGGTAATTTTTAGATGAATAGTTCTGGTGCGCACAGGTCCAGCTTGACCGATCGCTCTTGAAGGGGCCTTGCACTTGGGTATATTCTAGTCTTGTCAAATACACACAACACCACATTGCAGATGAACAAGATGATTTAACGATATTGATTTTCTTTTGAATTCCCAAAGGTTCAACAGCGTTTGTTCACACTTCTAATTTTTTTTTTTTATTGTACATGATTCAAATAATGTTAACCATTAGAGAAAAGCGTAAAAAATTGTTTTTACAAAATTTTCAGATGCACCTTCAGATTGCTTTTCATTGTACCACAAAAAGATAGAGTTTATTTAATCTGTAAGATTCTTCAGACCTTGACTGTTAAGGGACACCACAAAAAATGTTTCTAATAGGGTATTGCAGATCTTAGTTGCATGCCAGGGCTATGATGATTCACTTGTGCGTGGTGTGGATATTTTCTAATATTTCTAGCTTTTTGTTGCTTTTTATAAGGTTACTTGAATCAGAATCAGTAAAAATGAGCTCCAACTTTGAGTAAATGTAAATTGTAATATAATACGTTAAAACTTCTTATTTCATAGAAACTAAATCAAATAACCCGTTTATTCTTCTCCGGATATATCTTAATTCACACTGCAGGCAGAATTCAAGTTCTTTGAAAATTTTGGAATATTACATAATCATTAGATTCTCTACAAATTCACACAATTTGCGAAGACAAAAAGAGTTTCAACAAAGTCAGCAGTTTTTGAATGCTTTTTCAATCATAACAGAGGAGAAATGATATCTGTGTCTGTGTATGGTATAAGATTATGTTAGAGAAAACGCCGTAGTCCAACTGACTCCTGTAACCCGATAATTGCTTCTGACTCTGTATGCTTGCTTTTTATCGTCTCAGATAACGCGTTCTGAAGTTGTGGGAGGTGCAGTGTGATGTAACAGGTATCAGCGCAGAAAATGAAACTGGCAAACTGAGTTCAAATACTGGAAGAAGCAACATCTATTCCCTCCACAATCGTGCCTTTGAGAAAAGGCATGAATCCTGCACTCGGTACGATCAAAGAAAAGAAAAAAAGTTTGTCATTGGCATGCAGCAATAGATTATGGAGCAAAGAGCAAATGGTTCAACACTTGAGCAAACTACTATCATATAACTATCTTACCAGACAAGGCAGAAAGTATAAAGAATTGTTATCGTAATTCTCAACCTTGATGGGTCAGTTGGCCTTTGCAGCTGTAATCTGTTTAATAAAATGGAAGTATACTTATGGCTGCGAAGTTTCTCGGACAACTGAGTAAGGTTGTATTAAAAGGTCAGGTGTACACACGCAGAAGTTATAAATGTCTAGTTAACATGATAGTAAAACAGGTCTGGTTAGTTGCTCAATAGAAACCATCACATGACTAACGTCTTTTGGCAGCATGCCTTGTTGGGGCTGGGGTCGATTACAACATTGAAAAAGAGGGGTGACCAATGAATTGTTGGGTAGAAATCACTAAAAAGTTTGAATTTTCAAAAATCAGGCGGGCCTAAACTGGGGACCAGTTTTGCATTTATTTACATTGCAAAATGAACCCCTGGCTAAAAATTTAAAAAAAATACTAAACGTTTTTTTGTAGACATAATAATGAGTAAATGTTAAAATGTTTAGCCCTCAAGCTACATTGGTGTGGCCTGTCCTTGTAATGCATACAAAGCCAGACAAGCTTAAAAACCGAGAGAAACCTATAATGGCAGTTTTGGTTGATGGTTCCTATTATACCAGGGGCCTCTAAGAAGCGGGGGCGTTGGTGCATCACAGTGGGGTATGGAGAACCAATTGGAGCTCAAGAAATTCTTGGGGAGAGCTGTGTAAGAGCTATCTAAGTCGATATAAGCCATTAATTACATAGTCTGATTGTTTACCATCAAATGAATATAGTTTTGGTTTGCTAAAAAAGTTTTCAAAGATAAAAACAAAATGGCTAAAGGACGAGGGTGTTTGTGCAGAGTGTGTGAGTGTGAAGGGTGGAAATAGCTTTGAACATACCCCCACCACCCCAATACCCGAGGATCTTTGAAAACAACTTAAGATATAATTTCATCTTATTTTTTCTCCCTCAACCAATAGCTGTGAAATCACATCAGGTTGTGTAAGATGAGACAGAATCAGTTTCAGTTTAGATGAGACTTAACTCATGGCTCCTAGTAATGGACATCAGATGAGGTCAAAGTTTGGTGAAAAAGAGAGAGTAACTTTATCTACCACTCACTTTGTTCTTTTTCCCTTCCTTCATCCTTTCTTTTCTTTATTCATGTATGTAAAATTACCGTGGCCCCACAAATGATCTGCCCAACTGTCCAGTGTCATATTCCTGGGGCTTGGAAATTTGCATAAGAACAGTCCTAGACACCATCAAAAAATCTTTTTAGTTTTTTCAAAAAAGCGCTTTTTGGGGTCTCTATAGTCATCTTAGAACAATGCTCAAATCTTGAAAATTTTGAATAAAAGATCTATTTTTTTTTTTTTTTAATGATTTTAAACAATTCTGTTCAGATAATCATGGTATATGAGCAGGCTATGGTAACTCATTTATGCAGGGTACGGAAATAATATGAGCTCAGATTGATTAAAGAATTGCAATGGAGTTAGTTACAGGCAACATGTAGTAATCTTGCTGGTTAATATGAAAAATATTACCAAAAAGATTTATCGCCTGTAGATAATGGTATGAAGTTATAAAACTAGATAGACAATGAGCCTGAAGCAATTATTAGAGTTGTTGTAAAAGTGATTCCAATGACGTCTTTTTCAATGAGTGTATAATCATACCATCTATTTTCTTTTCTGGAATTATTAAAGCTATTGATGTAAGGAAACAGATTTTATTTGGTTTCACAAAGGTTTTAATCATAAAAGATTTTGAATTAATATATCAAAGTTTGTCATAGGAAATTTTGTTAAAAAAATTGAGAATTCTGAAAAAAGTTTTAATTACAAAAAAAAAAAGCGGGGGAATTGACGTACATATTAAACTTAAAGCAAACATGCAGATAAGAGAGAAACACACACACACACACATCAGAATGCAAAACATAAATACACTTTGCTCACACAGACAGACAAGGAAACATACACACACAGATGAGAGAAAAAAATAATACAAGGATCAAAGCCCAGACAATATGACCCAATAAACAACGAGACACAGACCAGGTAAAGAGCAAAAAGACTGATCTCATATTTGGAATAATTAAACAAAGCATTTACCCATCTGAAGAATTGTAATATTTTAAATGAAACTTGACTGATGAGCTGAATTGATACATACATAGATGCATAGATACATATACATATATATATATATATATATATATATATATATATATATATATATATATATGTGTGTGTGTGTATATATATATAATCCTAATCAGCAGCCATCATATGTATACTCATTCCATGTCAACTGTGACTGAAGTAACTTCTCCCGAATTTTCTATCTCATTTCTCAATCTTATGCTTGGACTACAAAGTGGCTACCCTATCGTTGGCAGATTCAATTTCTGCAGTAGCCCCATTTTCTTCAATGGTTTATTCTATTTATGTTATCTAGGGTGAGTGATATATTAACTGTGTAACAACAGGAAATCATCTCAAATAAGTCTTCATATAATTTAACTCAATTTATGATTCAATCTGTCAGACCAAATATGTCTATTTCTTTATATATGAGTACACACACACACACACATATATATATATATATATATATATATATATATATATAAATAAAATGCTTTTCCATAGGAATAAAGTATTCTGGTGGATGAGGAGTTTCTGCGTAAATGAATTAATTGCTTAAATTCAGCCTTACTGACCACCCAGTTCCATAGTCCTGAGGTAGAATATTGGCCTGCGGGTCCGATGTGAGGATTTCAATTCTGCCTCGCGGTACTGGATGGGATAAAGTCTATAGCCACACTGAAGAGATGTAATACATCGAAACAACTGTCTGAGGATGACACAATGATGTATATATATCTATATATATACTAATTTGAATTTATGCTGGAGATTCATTCCTAGAGGAATAAGCATTGGTGAAAAAAAAATCTATTATATGAACGTTTTGAAATATAATCTTATTCTTGGAGGTTGAGCTCATTCTGTCAAAAGCTTACCGACAAGAATGCAATTCTTCTTTGGTAGATTTCATTGTTGGAGATTTGTTGTCCAAGACACTCGCAGAGGTCTACTTTCTTTGGCTCTGCATTCTCAGTTCTGATAAATGCAAACGTTGAATCGAGGTTAATGGAAGTTCATAGGAAAAGGTCACAAAGCAACGCCACGTGCCGTAGCCACCAATATCACCAATGGAGCAAATGGCAGCAAACATTACAAGGATTGGATCTAATGATGCCCCAAGGAGAATATTCCAAGAGACACTAGTCTCTTCAAAAGAAATTATTCTACTTCCAGAGAATACTTCCCTACAACGAAGTGTTTTGTGTTAAAAATAAGATGTGCCTCACACTGCCTATGTCAACAGCCATATCTGCTTAGTCTCCAAACATCACATTACTCAGCCTGTTGGCGATATATGAAGTAGGTTTCAGCGAGTTCCATGGCTCATTTCGATCAGCTACACAAATATAACTATAACAATGCCAATGATGGAAATTTCCATCAGTCACACTTATATAACTATAATGCAAATAATGATTATTTCTGTCATTGTATTGTTTGCTTGCAGTAGCCCCATTTTCTTTGTTTATCAATTTACGTAGTCTAGGATGAATGATACATTAACCCTGTAATGACAGAAGATCATTTTGAATGAGTTTCTGAATGATAGTGACAGTTTCTAGTTCCAGTTGACAATTTCTAAAAAGATAAATATTTCTGATTGGGGTAAAATATATGAATGAATTGATAAATATGAATAAACAAAGCAGTTTAAAATGTGGCAAGCCTTTGGTAGAGCAAGCTCAATCTCAAAAAAAAAAAAAAAAAGAAGAAAAAGAAGATCCCATTAGTCCTAAAAACAAAGGTATACACAACCAATGCATCCTCCCAATAATTATCAACAGAGCTGAAACATGGAACCTAATCAGGTACCTGACCAACAATCTGGGAACCATGTGACATGCATAGGAGAGAATCATGCTCAACCTCACATGGAGAGATCACAAGACAGAACAGTATATCAGAGAGAAAACATGAGTTTGAGACATCATAGAATCCATCAGAAAACTCAAATGGCAATGGGCTGGTCCAGTAAGAATGTCAGACAACTGATGGACATAATGACTCACAACTTAGATCCTCAGCGAGGCCGGCATGATACAAGATGAAGAGACAAACTAAACAAATTCAGAAAGTATTGGGTCCGCAATGCCAATGATATCCTGAAGGTCTTTGTCCAAAGATAGATGTTAAAAGACTGATGATGATGATGATGATGATGATGACATCAACAGGGTCATTGATTACTATGGCCCAGTGGTAGAATGCTCATCTCCGATTCTATCGGCTGAGGTTCAATCCATCACCGAGTCAAACCAAGGACTTCAACAATGAGACAATGCCTCTCCACTAAACAATCGGCACAAAGAATAGGATTGAGGAACCAGTTCTCTAGAGATTAGCAGTATCAAGCCTGGTTAGTACATAGACATTAGGTAATACCATGTGTAAAGAAAATAAAGTTTCAACAGGATCAGCAAGTGGGTGAAGATGGAAGAAAATTGATTATGAAAATTCTGCAATAACATGGTCCAATACAAAATGATTTTATAAAAATCAATTTGCTCAGAGAGAAAAAAAGTTTATAAATGGGTAAAAACTTTAACAGAAATCAATAGAAAAACTCAAAACTCACTTATGGAAAAACATACCATATATATATATGTATATATACACACAAAAAAAACACCCTTAACTCATTCCTTCTTTGATCGCAGACCAGTTTTGTTTATGTTATCTGTTAGTCTCAAAACTACTAGTATTTATGTATACATATTGTTCCTATGACGACAGTATATGTAATGGATATTAGTACCTGACAATGCGAATAAAGAGAAACAGTCTCAGGGACAAAAATTGCTCAAACCAAATTATTCACGGTAATTAATGAAACAATGGCGGTAAATTGAGAAATAAATAAATGAGCCCTGGGTCAGATTTGAACCCACACCAATTTTTCCAATGGCAATACCCATAGAGCTAAGTCTGCTCCAACTGATTGAGCTACTGGACCAAGACAGTAGACAGAGGTTGAACAAACACCCTTAACTCATAGAAATATGTAAATACCCGTAGTTCTGGGACTAACAGAACACATAAATAAAACCGACCAGTGATCAGAGAAGAGGAGAAATGAGTTAAGGGTATTATTTTGACCTCTGTCCACTGTCAGGTTCCCAGTGGCTCAATCGATTATACATATATCTTGAAAACTACAGACATTTCCCTTGTGTTCATTTTTCGAGTAAGAGTTTTCTAATGTGTCCTTCAGTCGGTTCAAATGAGTGTAAAATTTTTCTGAAATTCATTTTGCATTAACTTCGTCCTAAGTACTTCTGACCATCACTCATCTTTTTCGAGGTTGGTTTTAACACTAGTGTTTGGCTCAATATTTCATTTATCCACAATAGTAATGATATCTCGTCTCACCTCATTTAAGTTTATCTTCTCATGTAAAAGACTGGCACAATACAATCTTCCAATTTCTCATTCCCATGATCTGGCTCTAAACTAAGCAATAATCCAAGAGTTGTTTGGATTAATATTGAATCACCATACTTAGGACAGCGAATCTCAATGAAATCCACAAAAGAAGAAGAAATCAAGCAGAGAATCACCCTAGGGTGGCAAGCTTTTGGTAAAGCAAGCTCAACCCTCAAAAACTAGACGATCCCAATAATCCTAAAAAGAAGAGTATAAAACCAATGCATCCCCCCGATAGTCACTTATAGAGCTGAAACATGGAACCTAACCAAGAGACAAATCTGCGAACTGAGAGGCATGCAATGTACACATGAGAGAATCATGCTCAACTTCACATGGAGAGATCACAAGACAGCACAATATATCAGAAAGAAAACAGGGGTCAGAGACATCATAGAATCAATTAGAAAATTCAAATGGTAATGGGCTGGACATATTGCAAGAATGAAAGACAACTGATGGACATCATGGCTCACAATATGGATGAACTAGACAAATTCAGAAAACAATGGCTCCACGACGCCCATGATAGAGAAACGTGGCAGATCCTGGGGACATTAAAAGACTGATAATGATGATGATAATAGTCGCACAAATGGCCTGCATGACCAACCAGTTAAATGAACAACAGAGTCTTCTTTCTTTGCTTGTCTGGTGTTTGCCCCTGGTTACATTTTTTGGGGCTACAACCTTGGAAATTTGCATAAATACACCACTAGACACCATCTAAAAATGCTTATTTTAATTTCTCAAAAAAAGTGCAATTTTGGACAAACAATGCCCAAATCTTTCGCTGGTATTTTTTTTAAAGATAATTTCAGATAGAAGATCTAATTCTTTTGATTATTTTTTTAGATAACTAGTTCTGGTTTACATACAGGCTAAAATGATTCATTCATGTGAGGTATCCTCTTCTTTGTTAAGACAAGCTTGATAGATATACATGTGTTTGCACATACTATATGTTACAGATCAGTGAATACACATGTGCATACTGAGTTGTGGAATAGATTCGAACAAGTACACCAAAAATGACTAAAGACCAATCACACAGACATGTGATGGTGGTGTTAGTGACATGTTGGATGCCATCTTGAAGATTATACTTTTCCAGAGATCTGACTGTGGTAGACTTTTGATGAATTATTAAATGTAGCTGATACCATAAAAAAACATTAGAAAAACTTGTAATGGATGAATAATGAAGTAATGAGTTTATTTATCAAACTTCTCGAAAATTATACCTTTCCAGTGGTCAGATTGTGGTAAACTCTTGATATCTTATCAAGCGCACTTGATACAGCAAAAAAATAAAGAAGCAACTTGTCTAGGAAGAATAATGAACAAGTAATGGACATTTCAATCACTTTGAAAATTGTACATTTCCAGGGGCAGATTGTGGTATACTTTTAGTATGTTAATGAGCACATCTGATACAAGAAAAACTTTCTGTAGCAATTGGGGGGGGGGGGGGTCAATATATAAGTGCACCGAACTTATAGGTCTACTAACATATTATCCTTTACAAAAATACTCATACAAAGACACAGAAAAAATACGTACGGGCATCTTCCCCTCTCTAAAAGTTTGCTTTAAACGATTTTTCCACTTTTATGAAAGCAGAAAGCGGAAAGCATGAAGAGCGTTCAGCTTTTGTTTTGCAATGAATCATTATAGAGGAAGTTTATAGTCAGTCTCTCTCTCTCTCTCTCTCTCTCTCTCTCTCTCGTAAATCCGAGTCTCCAATACTTCCAATTATCGCAACCTTTGAAAACTCAGCCAAGAATAACATCAGCAGTTTTTGGTTTGGAAGCGTTCAAAATTTTTCCCATATAAATTAATGTTAATTGTTCCTTTGTTTACATCATTTCAGCTTACAAAAGGTTTATATAGCTCCACTTTCAGATAACGGGAGAAACCTATATAAGAACTAAAAACATTAGTATCTCTAAGTCTTTGATTCTTTAGAAGAAAGATGCTTTTGTGCTTGCATAGCAACAGACAGACAGTATAAGAAATAGAAAAATGCTATTGTTTTGAGGAGATTCATTGAACGAATACACATCCTAACAATCATTAACAGCAAAACTAGCTGACAGCCTCTCTCTCGTTCAGGCAGTCTTGACTGAAGATCCGAGAGTATAGAGAAAATAGTCGAACAATAAAAGAATGAAATCAAATACAAGGGGAAAGGGGAGACATGCACAAAAAAACAATCTCCGGTGCTCAGATAAATATCCCAGGGCACCTCAATATAAAGAAAGATTGGGTGACAAGGTGGTTACGAACACAGATAGCAGAATCAGCAAACCGATTTTGAGTTTGGGCTGAGGCTGCTCATGTTCACTTTGCAGTAATACCCTTGGAAAAGCATGAATGAGATCAGATGTAGGAGGGCAGGGGAGAGATGCATAAAAAAACAAGCAAGTTGCAGTGTTTAGATGAACACCCCAGGGTGCCTCACCATGAAGAGTAGTGAAGTGACGCAGTAGTCACCAGGACGGTAAATAAAACTGGCAAACCATGTTCAAGTTTCATTTGGCAAACTTATGATCATCAGCCTTCTAGCTTCTGTCATTGGACAGAGACCTTCCTCAAAATTTGCCAGACCTATCAATCATGGGCATTGTGGAGATAGTATTTTTCTGAAATTGTTTAGTTCATAGTGCCATTTTATTTTTTGCCAGCCACAATTTTGTATATGATCACTGGGGATCCACATTACGAGTCTTGATGTCCAATATTTGTGAGCCATTCTTGCAACATGACCAGCCCATTGCCATCTGAGTTTTTCAATGGATTCTATGATATATCAAACCACTGTTTTTTCTCTAATAAAGTGCTGTTTTGTAATTTTGAGTGTCATCTTTTGTGCATGTTCAATGGTTTCTTAGTTTGAGGGTCAATCTTTTGGTTCCATGTTCCAGCTCCATAGGTGACTACTGGGAGGATGCATTGATTGTATATCCTTTTCAGGATCACAGCAGTCATTGAAAGCATTCCAAAAAGGGTACGGGTTTCAAGGCTGATAAAAAAGCTTTCAGTTCAGGAAGAATGCAAATAGTGCTACAACAACCTTTACTCTTTCAAACAAGCAATACAACAAACAGGATATACGTCATGAGTAATCAGTTTGAAGATTTCCCAGAGGTTACTCCGTGGGAGGTGAAGCGAGCCATCAAACAGACGTCTAGCCTTGATAAGGTGCAGAATAAAGTGTGTGGATTAGTTGGTGATGGGCTATACTCATCAACCAACCACTCTCCCATCAATGTGATGTAATAAGCCCGGCACTTCTCTATTGCTATTTTCATGGAAAGGATTCGGAGGAGCTCCATCAGCTGGTTCTACCAGCAAGGGATTTTCCAATCAGAACATGATACGCTATCTCTAATGAATCCTATCCACACTTTCTGACGATTCCATGTACCAGTTGCAATTTCCACTCAAACAACTTCTTCCCCAAACGGCTATTTTGTGGAACAAACTTCCTTGAGAGCACTTTCCTACTGGATATAATATCCATCTTTTCAAATCCGGAGGCAATAAATATCTTGAGAACCTGAAATTACTTAAACCTATATCCAGAGTGGCCCCTGGGGTGACTTTGAGCGAAAAAAAAAAAAATTAAAGGTATTCGGATAGATATCACCACCACCGACCTACTCAACTCATGTTCACTTCACACTAATGCCCTTAGGAAATATATGGATTCTGCCCCTCCCCCACCAGTTATATGTAAATAGCAGGGGAATAGCAGTCCTTTAAACCTACAATGGAGTTAAATTAGCAACTCCAACCTGTAAAATCTACTTGCAACTGAAACTGCAATGTTGCCATGCACTCAACAAGGGGTCCGTAGGAATGAATGAAGTTAAGTATGGAGCGATGATAAGCAAACTGGTCACTCAAGTTTGATCCTTACGGAGAGCCTAACAAGTGCTGCCTTATGCCATACTTGGCTTGACAAAAATACCAATTAAAACAGGTCTGATTAGTCACTTGATAGAAAATATCATTCAGACAATGTTTTTTGGCATCATGGCCTGTAGGGGTGATCAACTGAGAAAAAAGGGTGATCAGTGAACAATTTATTTCTCTCTTGCTTATTTTGGGCAGTGATCACTATAAAAGTGATTTTAAAAAGCAACAAGAGGACACAAACTAAGGTATCAATTTAGCATAAACCTACATTGCAAATTGAACCCCCCACTAAAAACCAACTGGGAGGGGGGCAATCAAGAGTGAATGTTTAAATTTCCATTCTGCTAGCTACATTTGTGTGGCCAGTATACATACATACATACATACATAGCCGGCTGGCTGGCTGGCCAGCCAGACCAGCTTAAAAACTGAGAAAAACCTATGTTGACATCTTTGGTCATGGTCTCTAATACTCTACCATAGGGCAATGTTTAGCAAGCTAGTCTCGCAAACCATACTGCTGTAGTGCATTTGATCATTATCAAGTGACTCACACTAATAGCCTTGTGCCAGACTAAGCTTAACTCACAGATCATAAGTTCTCAAATGAGTTCGGACCTTGACAGGAACTTCATATTCATGATCTTGTGCCAGATGAGGCTAAGCTATACAAGGGTGGATCAATATGTCCCTAGTCTGACTCAGTCAAGATCTGTAATTTTCATGGTATAATATATGATCAATATGATTGATGGGGAGGCATTGGACAGTGCATTGACAAAGAAGGAGATTATGTTGAAAGATAAAGATCTATTATGTAAAATAAGTATTTTCTTCATATCATCCTGCTTAGGACTTATTGTGGTACCTATGTATATATTGCCTCGAAGCAGATAAGTAATCATTTGTAAAAAGCACCGACATTTTCACAACTGACAAATGTACAGAAGATTTGAAGATTCAATAAACTAGAAAATACATAGAATGAAAAAAAAAATACTATCGTCTCCACCAGAGTTTGAACCTGGCCCGCCAATTCCATTTCTGTGCTTTTAACCATGGAGCCATTGATGCTTCCACTGATTTTCTCTTATTTTTTTTTTTTTTTTAAAAAGTAAATCTTAAATAGAATTCACAAATTAGGATGGAAAAAATAGTTTTGATCATAAATTGACCTGTAGAGACCTAGGTAAAAATCAACTACTCTATGTTAATCCTGAAGTCAAGTAACACTTTGAAAAAAAATTTGTAGCCCCCTGGATATCTGTGCCTTTAAAATGTATTCAAGAAAATAAAAATTTTGACAATTCTATAGTAATAAATACCAAAAATAAATTACTTTATTTTGATCAGCATTTCTCAACCAGTGAGTTGCGGATTATGATTAAGTATTGAGAAAAAATCTATGGGTTACAATGAAATCTATTGTGTTGAATTTTAGCTCAATATGATAAAAATAATTGATTTCATTGGGTTGGCGAAGCTGTGACATGCAAAAATATTTCATTGGATAATAATTTGTTAGTGATTTAAAAAACAGAATAAAGAAGCAACCTTTAATTTATCAGGAAATTTAAGAATGCTTCCAAGCATTTTGTTCTCTATCTCTATAGAGTATTTTATACAATACGAATATAATAAATGATAATTCACCTGCTCGAAAATTCCTTTGGGCATGTGAGAGGATTTTTTCAGAAGATTATCGCTAACACTCTCAAAGAGGTTTGCTACCCCCGGAGTTGTCAGATATAATTTAATCATGTTTCTGCCTGCTGACATTGAAAAAATTGAAAAAAAAAAAATTTGCATCAGTATTGAAGCTGGCCTGAAGCAGTTTAAGAGGTTGCATAAGTCTGGTTTTTTTAACTTTTTTCCAATTTGTCTTCCGATACAATTTTGTTGATCAAAATAAATGAAGATCATTGTTCCCTCTAAGCTGTATGCAACCAGTGCACAAAGGAAATTAATGTGCACACAAAAGTTTAGAAATCTAAAATAAAGTAGTAATTGCTAATTTCAAGTATAATAGTATCTTATGATTGTATTTATTGAAAATGATTTTAGCTAACTATTTCTGTTTACTAGTTAGTAGGCTTTTTAAATACCTGTGCCTCACTAGTTTCCTGTTCTAGCTGAAAGAAACTTAAGAGAGTAGTTCAAAGTAGAGAATAAAATCTCAATTATAGATACATAGGTATGAACAATATGAACGGAATTTTCACTGGAAAACCAACACCTGAGAAATTTAAAAATCCAGCAAAAATCTGTATATTATTCAATTTTGATAAAACTTTCAATACTTATTAATTAAAGTATAATTTTTTCAGGAACTATACAAATCAAGTTTAATTAATAGAAATGATGAAAAATCTCTGAAGATATCGAGTAAAGATGTCTTTTCTCCAGCCCGAAAGCCTAAATTATAATTCTTCATTATCAGCCTTTTAGCGTCCCCTCATTGAACATAGACCTTCCCAATAATTCGCAATACCTCTCTATCATGGACATTGCGGAGCCAGCACTTTCTGAATTTATCCAGCTGGTCATGCTATTTTTCTTTTTGTTGGCTACAATTTTGTATATGATTCCTGGGAATTCACGTTGTGATATCCGTCGGTTGTCTGCTGTTCTTGCAACATGACCAGCCCATTACCATTTGCATTTTCTGACTGTTTCTATGATACCTTGGACTCCTGTCTTTCCTGTCTTATGACCTCTCCATGTGATATTGGGTATGATTCTCACAGGTGTATGTTGCATGGTTTTCAGTTTGAGGGTCAATCTTTTGATTAGGTTCCATGTTACAGCTCCATAGGTGACTATCAGTAGGATGCATCGGTTACATACCCTTTATTTTAGTACTGGCAGGATTTTTGTGTTCTCGAAAGTTGAGCTTGCTCTACAAAAACCTTGCAAGAAAGTTGGGTTCCAGATGAAGTTCAGCAAAACAAATGACTTTAACGGAAAAAATGTTGGAGACAGAGTCAGCAATAGAAACTATAATCAATTGGATAAAATTTCTAAAAATTGTTGAGGAAAAAAAAAAAATGTTACTTTTTTTTCCAGTTTCTCAATTTCCAAAATAAGACCCCAAATTAGATAATTCTGGAATGCTTTTCCAAAACAATAATCATTATCTTGATGGCTCTATAAGTAAAATGAGCAAAAATGAATGTGAACAATTTGTAAATAAGACAAATTATCGAAATGGTGAGAATCATAAGGAAAAAAACCCAATTTCTTTTCTGATATTTGGAATGAAAAATTGTTTCTCTTGAAGGTCATCAACAGCCTTTGAGCGTCTGTTATTGGACATAAACTTCTCCCAAGATTTGCCAGACCAATCTATCATGGGCATGGTGGTGCCAGCACTTTCTGAATTTATCTTGCTCATCACACCATCTTACCTTCTGTCGGCCACAATTTCTCATACGATAATTTAAATTATCATTTTAGTGAATTTATTTACTTCTGTAGTTCAATTTGATGATTTATAGTTTGCAGAGAAACTATAAAACTAATTATTTACTGTGACTTTTTCTTTTTGATTTGCTATCATCAACTTTGAAGTAAAAGTTAGAATAATAATTGGTCTCATGGAAGTTATAGACAGTTCATCTAATTATTCTTTCACTCTTATTTGCTTTTTATGTTCTCATTAATTCAGGTTTTTTAATCTTTGATTTGATGATCAGAAACCTATGGTATTTACATTGTATACTAAGGTTCAAAAAGCCAAACATAGGAACCAAAAAAATAACATTTGACATAAAATTATAATTAAACATATTCATCAAAAAACTAACACAGAAATGAAATTAAAAGTCTTCTGTTCTTTAATGAAATGTCAGTTTGGCATGTCAATCAAAATGTTTGTACTATTTATCTATTAGATGGCATTACTTTCAATTATCAAGATTCAAAAGTATACCCCATATATATATATATATATATATATATATATATATATATATATATATATATATATATATATACATATATATACATATATATCTTCATTTAGAGTCTATCACCATGAACACCTTCTGGAGAAGTGAATTATATAAACAAGTGCTCCTCCCAATTAGATCAACTGAAGGAAACAATTGGAAAAATATCCGGAATTAATCAACCAATACTGAGTAATATTCTATCAGGCTGCATATATCTTTGGTGACCAGCCAAAAATTGTTACAGTTTAGCAGGGAAATTCTCAGTAATTTGCTGTATTCATAAATTATTGCATCTTTGGATTGCCACTTGAGCAAACACTGCATATAATCCTGTAATATCGACCTTTTTTAACCTATAATTAGGAGTTGAACATATAGAGACCACTCAAACTCAATTGAATAAAAATTTTACAAAATACACCTCTGATGTTTGGCTCCAAATTGTTATAGAAAAAGATTAAAAAATTAGGATAAATGATGCAGTGATGAATTAATGACCAATCACAGGCCAGCTTTCAACAGGCAAAATAGGCTTCCATAGGAGCCTCCCCAAAAAGATAAAAAGGAAAGCTGACTCATGAAAGTCAGAGACAAAAGTCAGTAAGACTGTTTAGTGATTGACAAAAGACAGCTACACACAAAATCACCAAAGGGTGTCACAGACATTATCAAACGCATTCATCAATGATTCAAAAGAAATATCTTCACTCTGCATACATCAATGTACAGTGAGAACATTCCCCACTAAATCCTTCTGAATATCAACACCCTTTAAAATATCTTGCGACTATTATGAGTACACATGCAATCTTACAGAAATCCCGAAAGGTTTATTACCTTCATACATAAATATTGATAAATACATTCCTATATGAACATTGAACTGAAAATAAGATAGGATTCATAAGAGACTCTTTTGAACAAAGACAATCAAGAAAAGATATCTTTGTTGTTATTAGAATGAAAATTATATTATTATCATCAATATACCTCTTTGTCAAATGATTTATTGAAGTTTAAACATGCTTTGAATTACAAATTTGTTAATGCAAGAAAAACCCATTTGTCTTAAAAAGAAGGGTAATCGACCAATGCATCCTCCCGATAGTCACCTATGGTCCAGGAACACTTAACTCAACCAAAAGACTGACCCTCAAACTGAGAACTATGCTATGTGCGTATGAAAGAATCATGCTTAAGATCACAAAACAGCACAGTACATCAGAGAGAAAAACTGGAGTCAGATATATCATAAAATCTAATAAAAACTCAAATTGCAATGGGCTGGTCATTTAGCAAAAATGTCATAAAACTTACAGACATCATGACTCTTTACATGGATCCCCAGAGATCATTTGCATAACTGTGGTCACAAAATACAAGGTTGTGTAATAAACAAGGCCAAGTTCAGAGAGTATAGGCTCCATAACACCAAGGCCTGGCGAATTCTGAGGAAGGTCTATGTCCAACAATGGACGGTAAACGGCTGGTGATGAAGACGATGATGTAACCACATGGGACTCCACAAACAGGAGGTACATCTTTGATATAGTAAAATTTTCAGGTGAAGGGTAAGTCTGTGGCCAATGATTTCGCCTTAGGCTCGGAAGCAGAAATCAACAAAGTCTTGTTTCATATAAAATAAAGATAACATTATCAAAAATTTTGTTTTACAGCGAGAATATGATAGATTAATAAATTAGCCTATTATTGGTATACGATTGATAAGATGTTCGGAGTTAAAACACAAACAAACATTGGTCATAGTCGTAGATATTTGCATTGCATGTTGTATACTTTTGTTTAGCTAACTTGATTGTGAAAAAAATAAAATTTCTTGTACTGAATATATTCCTGGTAATTTGAAAATCAAGACCTCAACATCACAGGAAGAATACAATGAAACCCATGATCTGTTTGGCAAGGAAGAGCAATAAAACATCGCACAGAGTCGAACATTACACAAGTATATATGATACTGACCAATCTAGATGCTAATAAAGGCATGTATGGCCAAAGTTCAGATGAATCCAGGCTGATATTAAACACAAAACAAAAATGAGTATTTACCTTCAGTTCCAAAGAATGGAATAGATTTCTTCGATTTTTAAAATTTAAGATGGCTTACCTGAAAATAAAAGAAAGGAACACTTTTAAAATGTGTACAGATACATTACGACTGTGATAGATGGAAGTAAATATAAATACATGCACACACACAACTATATATATATATATATATATATATATATATATATATATATACACACATATAGATAAGATTATAAATTGCAATATATAATAATTTCTATTATTATTCAGACTATCCTCATCTTGGTTGTTTTTCTCACGTTTCGGTCGTTGTACTCTACGGCCTTCATCAGGTATCATCTGGTAGGTGTGGGGAAGTAATGAACTGAATCCTTTATTTAACCGACGGGGGTATATTGACTGCACTCCTCTCTTAGCATTAGTAGTATTATTATACTTGTTGTAAGAAAAACAACCAAGATGAGGATAGTCCAAATAATAATAGAAATAATAATAATACCTCATCTCAAAAATTCAGAGATATGCGATACATAATATTCAAATTCTTATTTGGAATCTCCCGTCATTACATGGTCGATATATCACTTGGCCTAGACAACATAAATAGAATAAATAATTTGAGAAAATGGAGCTGCTGCAGGAATCTAACCTGAAACCGATAGGGTAGCCACTTCAACGTAGCATTGCTCTTCCCATTGAGCTAAACAGCTGCAGATAATGCAAAAGCCTGAATAACTTTTTCAGCTCCAAATTCTCTTTTTTTTTTGCTTATTCAGTCTATATCTGTTCTATTCGTTTCTTTCAACATGACAGTTATGTATTAAGGAATGATTACCATATATATATATATATATATACATATATATATATATATATATATATATATATATATGTTTATATATAAATATACATATTATAGCAATATATTTAGCATGAAAATTGGCTATAAATGACAGAATCTTTGTTAATAAAGGCATTTTTGGCATAATGGAACACTATTTGATTTCGGGTGGAAAGTTTTTTCCCATCGAAAAAATGAAATCACTTTCCACCATATTTATAGGAGTCCAGTGTCTCGTTCTTTCGGATGGACCTTAACTCAATTCCTCTGACTACAAGATATAAATGGAAAATATTCCTTTTGGGATAAGAATAGAGCAACAAATATTTTCAAATAAATATCAGGTATAAAAAATATACATGCATGGATATATATTCAGTGTTGCTGACTCAAAAAAATCTTCATACTAAATCAATCTTGAGAAAGCATCAAAAACTAGAAAAAAAATGCCAATAAAACAGTTAACAATTTCATTGGCATTTTATTAGCTCAAAATGGCTAGGAAATGACAAAAGATTTGCTAGAATATTCGAAAATAGCATTAAAAGTATAAATTTTCATGCTATCAAAGTTAAAAATGTGCTAAATTCAGCTTGAAAAGTGCTCAGTTTGGATCACTGGATCATTGATATATGTTGTTGAATAAACACTTTCCTATAAATGGATGACTCAGTCTAAATTGCCCTTGTGTAATACGACATACAGAGCAATGGATTTGTCTTAATTTTCCGAGAGGTCCATAGAGACCCATTCATTTCTCCAGCACCGATTGTAAGTTTCTACGAGACCTGGGTCCTAACTGAATGCCAGAGATGGACTATGGAAATGGATGAAGGTAACTCTGAAAAACAGGCTCGTTAAGGATTCTGGAAGGATACTGGATGTGACTGGCAGAAAAAATAAAAACAGTATTCTTCAGTAGATTGAACAGAGGGGCCTGTTCAAAATTCCCAAGGGAAAAACCTGGACTTGACAGGTAAAGGAATGAGAACAACAAACCCCTCCCATGATTTGTATAAATAGTTCTGCTCAAAATTCCCTAAGATCGACATTGAACATGACAGAACAGAAAGTAATAACAAACCTCAGTGGATCAAATAAAGAGAACTGTTTGAAATTCTCCAAGATGGACATTGTGTGTGACAGGTAATGTTCCCTTAAAGCAGCTTGGGGGCTTGGCCGTGCACAAGAAAGAATTATACCTTGCAGTAAAATTCTGATGCAGTACATGAATTTCAAGTAAGGGGAAAAAAAAGGGATCAATGAATAAAACTACAGGGTGTAGCTCAGTTTAGAGCCCCCAAAATCTATGAGCAGTAGTCCATTACAATTGACAATGTACAATAATAAATCTCACTAAATGTTGGAGAGGGTCCCTCAAGCAAACAAGCCATCCTCAAGATTCTGTAATCACTTGTTTATTCTTAACTAGGAAAATATCACAGAATTGTATACCCTTGCAAAAAAAAAAAGATAAATAAGGGAGATTACTCCATAATAGCATTTAATAGTTATCCCCCTGGATAAATCTTACAGACATAAACTATAAACCATCACATGGTGTTTCCATTAATATTCGGACCATCTTCATCTTTGTTGTTTTTCATACAACGTTTCGGCCGTTGCACTCTACGGCCTTCGTCAGGTATCATCTGGGAGATTTTTTTTTTTTTCCGAGATATCACATGGTGTATCGTATAAGTAGAGTGATTTTCAAATTTCTGAGTATAGCATTTCATCATTATTATAATTAAATAAAGATTCATTTGAAATTGTCATCAATGTAACAGAATAAAATATTTGAAGGGATGGAAAATCACTGGTTTTTTTTAATGTAATCATAGGATATGGATGAGAAAAGCGCATAGATTCATCTGCAGATGAAAACGTTAGCTGCCATGAAAATTCTATCCTATGCAAAAAGGTTTGAATAAAGCACACTCCCCAAAAGGAATTTCAGGTGTTCAATATGATTTCGAACAAATTATAAAATTTTCACTTGAAGGCAGTATTCATTGACTATTAAAGCTTGATATCAACTCACTTCCTCTTTATTGAATTTAAAACTTTGTCTGATATTTTTAGAACATGTAACTGTGGAAAATGAAATGTCAAATTTAAAAAAAATTTTAAAATGAAGTCGATAATTGTAATGGTTACTTTAAGTATGATATTACTAAAACTAGTAACGAATGGAAAATTTTTTCGGGAAAAACCTATAAAACTAAGAACTTGCATCAATAAGAAAGACTTGCAAAAAAAAAAAATCAAATAAATCCAATTAGCTGATATCAGCAAATATGAGAAATTTTGCTTTGCAATTCGAGCCCCGACCCCCCCCCCACCAAAAAACAAGAACTGAATAGTTTGATGGAATATTGACAGATTTTCAAAATCTCTTTGCTAAAAACCACTGACCCAAGAGAACAGAATTAAAAAGGATTTGCAAGAATTCATTGAAATGTTGGCATTTCTCTCTGACGAATCAAATTTTTTCATACGCACTTTGTTGTGGAATAATGTTTATCAGCTTAGGCATACATATCATTATTACTGAGTAGTGGGTTTGATCCTCACTGGGTGGTTCCTTGCTTATTGTTCTGCATCAATGCTTTGCTATGTCAATACAACGATCAAGATCAAAATCAAAAATGCAGAGCTGGAGAAAGTAGACCACTATTTAGGACAACGAATCTCCATTAAGTCATCAATAGAAAAAGAAATCAAGCAAAGAATCACACTAGGTTAGCAAGATTTCGGTAGAAAAAGTCTGACTTTTAAGAACAAGAAAATCCCACTAGTCCTATGAATAGTCATATATGGAGCTGAAACATGGTACCTGACCATAAGATTAACCCTTAAGCTGAGAACCATGTGATATGCTCATAAGAGAATAATGCTCAACCTCAATTAGCAAGATTGTAAAACAGCACAGTTTATAACAGAAAAGATAGGAGTCCAGTACATTATATATATAAATTGTTTGAAAACTTAAATGGCAATGGGCTGGACATGTTACGAGAATGGCAGATAGCCACTGGATATCATAACTCACAACATAGATCCCCAAAGATCAGGTGCAAGGCTGTGACCGACAGAAAGTGAGATGGCGTGGCAATCTAAATAAATTTACTAAGCACTGGCTCAGCGATATCCAAGATAAAGAGGTCTGGCAAATCTTGAGGAAGGTCAATGTCCATTGATGGACACCATCAGACTGATGATTATGAAATATAGGTGCCTCTTCATGGTATCATGTTTAACAATCTGATCTTGCAGGTTGTGAGTTTGACCCTCAATGAGCGCCCTATAATAATGGTCTTGTGCCATGCTTAGGAAATATCAAAATAGGTGCTTCTTCATGGTATTGCGTTAAGCCAACTGATCACACTGATAATTACTGAGTAATGAATTTCATTCTGACTTAGCGCTCCATACTTGTGACCTTGAGCCACTGAGTCAACAATTATCAGATTCTTTCATTGGAAGTGTTGCGTATTTTTAACAACTTTTGAGGGACATTTACAGACGATGTTCAAGAAAATTTAATTTGTAAAATGCCACGGAAAATTTCTAATTTATATTTGCAAATATATCCATTGAAAAATGTTATAAAGATTCATATGAACACAATACAAATATTCATTTTCTATTAATTGTTGAAAAGTTAGGTTTTAAAATTGAGAATTAAAATGCTAATTGAATTTGAAATGCAAATGAAAGAACATGATTTGAAATTTTTTTGTTTACCTATACTTATTTTTTTTAATTGTATATTATCTTCCATCCATGGATAATGTGAGGGGTCAAAGGGGAGGTGTAGATGACTTAACGGATACTCTGCCAACAGTGTTAAGCAATTGCGATGATTGCATCATGCACTAGCCTCATTCCATCATCTATTTCTTTGAGTTACATGTTAGCTAATTCGCTTTTCTATGTAATAAAATGGACACAACCTGCATACAGGTTTGAGGAAATCATTTTTAACATCTGTTGTAAAGTTGAAATATACGTACAAGTATTTTTTTTGTAATTTGTGTCTTCAAATGATTGTTTTTAGGTTTAAAATTTAAGCATAAGTTGTCAAGAAGACAGTTGCATCTTTTTACAAACACCCTGTGTAAAACAAATGATGCAATAGAGAATTCACTTCAAACTTAGATTAATCTAAAAAATCATCTAAAAAAATTGATTTTTTTTCCCTGATAAATTACCTGCACAAGATTCAGGCATTGTTGGTCCAAAATGACCATAGAGACCCCGAAAGGCGGTTTGAAAAAAAAAAAAATAAATAAACAAATAAATAAATGAATAAAAGAATGAAGGAATTCAAAATACTGTCCAGTCAATTGAACTTATTGAGAAGTCCGATAGTTCAAACAAAATTTGGAATTTTAATTTATGAATTAATGAAAGGCTTCAAAGAATAGAATTTTAAAAAATGGAACTCTTTTTTTCAAATTCAAAAAAAAATTTTCACCCTAAGTTACCAGGGAAGTAACTTGATCAGAATTTTTTCTCAATATGAATTTAAGAGTTACTGAATCTTCTCAAAGTAATAGACAACACAAAATAAAGGAAATCAAAAATAAGATAATATCTGAACCGCATAAATCAATCACTATAGTGCATGTGTACCAGAAATAATAATCTAAAAAAAAATTTGATCTATCTACTAAAAAGATACCTGCATAAGATTTGGACATTATTTGTCTCAAATATCCATAGAGACCCCCAAAAAAACTTTTTTGAAAAAGCCCCAAAGGTTATTTTTAAATGGTGCCTAGAGGTGTACTCATGTACATTTTAAAAGGTTGTAGCCCCCAGAGTGAGACAAGGAATGCCTGGAGACATAGACAGACGTACAGATACATAGATAAGCAAAGATAGAAGAATCTGTAGCTACTTGGCTCAATGTTCAGATGGGGGGGGCATTTGCGGGACAATAATCATATGAAAGAAGAGAGCTTGTTAAAAACCTTCATGTTGTTTACATAATTTTTGATTGCATTTGACAACATTCCTTTCTGTAAGAAAACGATTTTATCTTTGAATAACTAAAAAATTGACACTGATCGGTTTTCTCGAGCCTTGCTACATTTTCGTTTGTATCCAACAAGTGAGTATCTGTTTGCATCCCCTTATAAAATATACATCGTAGCCTCATGTTCACACTATGAGATGTTATAAAAAATGTTTTAGCTTCATGAATCACGAATGCTTATTCTTACATCAAATTTTCATAATCGAGAATTGATAAAAAGAATAAACAGAGAAAAAAAAATTTCCTCTCTCAGCCCACTTCCCCTATCCTTCCTTATGAACACCATTAACCTATTCAAATTTGTCTTGAATGAAAAACTTTGTTGGCATTCATAGAACTGCTGACTATTGTCATGGTTGAAAAACTTGATAAATGGCTCCCAATTGAAGAGAATTGTGAGCAAATATAATCTCATCTATGGAGGCCTCTATCAATAGTTCTCGGGTGAATTTTTGACCTGTTTTACATTGTATAATTATTTGTGGAAAAAAAAGGGGGGGGGATTTTACATAATAACTAGAGATCTAAACAATGGCCGGATGTGAATGAATAGTTGAAACATCAAGTGAAACCTCGCTAATGTTCTTACAAGATTACGTCGAACATCAAGTGGATATGCTTGGGTTGATACATCAAACTATTAATACACACTGGTTAGTCACTCAATAGAAACTGTCATATGACCATTCTGCGTTTGGTGTGATCAATTAAAAAAAGGTGCAATCAAAGAAAAAGTTACTTCTTTGACCTTTTTTGGGGGGGCTGTGATCACTAAAAATGTATATGATTTAAAAAAAAAAAACCAATGTGAATACTGCTTGACACTAAGGGGCCAATTTAGGATAAACTTTCATTGCAAATTCATTCCCCCCACACCACCATCAAAAACATATTTGGGAGGTGGATTTAGACATGAAAAAAACTATGTGTTTATGAAAGGTAAGTGTTACCAGCTGGGAAAGTACTGGGGCTTCAGGTGTGGTCAAATGGTTGACCTTTGTGAAAAATGGAACCTAGAATTTTTTTAATGGGCTCTTCCTCTGACCACCCATTTCAAATGTTACAGACAGATCTCAAAATATTCATTCAAAGTAAAGGAGACAACACATGCATACAGGTTGTGTGTATATGTGAAGACACCAGCTACGATTGAATGTGTATTCATCAAATGTATAAAGTTTTTCCGAGAAATAATGAGGAGTAAATTTTTCAGCTCTCTAGATTCATTGATGCGGCCTGTATACATTATCCATAGCAAGACTGACTTGAAAACTGAAAAAACCTACATTGACAGTTTTTGTTGACTATAAAGTAGATGTACTTAGAACAGTGAATTCAAAAAGCAACGGTATCAAGAAAGTGTGTCATTTTACCGCATGATTAAGATCACCTCCAGCTTTCGATGAATGATTTTTTTGGCTTTGTATACTCAGCTTTTAACCATTGCCAAGATCAACTATGGATGCACGAAAGGGTAAAAATCATTCCAATAATGTGAAATGCAACAGACAATGAAAGCTTTTTTGGCACCATGTAGGGAAGGTGGTCCCAATCGTAAAATTTTCATATTCTCGATTACTCCATATTAAAAATGGTGCACAAATAAAAAGAAATAAGAAAATTAATGAAAGGGGAACAGAATCTAGTTTAGACACTATTGTCTGTGGATGGAAATGACAATTGGAAGGTGAGGAGAAAAATTTCCAGAGTCAGGTGTTACATCTCGAAATTTTTATTATTATTTTGTAGGCATATTTCAATGGGGACCAGGAATCTTTTTCAGAGAAAAAATATTTGAGGCAGTTCAAAGGGAAAAAAAATTGCTGCTTACATTTTTGATGCTGAAAAAGAGAATAGGAATATTTCTGTACTTGGTTGTTGAGTAGGAGTGAGAGAGGAGTGGAGGTATTTGCATCTGTGTGAATGGGGGTAACATTTGGTTTTAAATGAGATGTAACACCTTTGTCTTCAGTTTTTCTCTTCACCTCCCAATCGTCATTTTTATCTTCATTCTGTCAGATCACTTCACATCCATAATACAGACACTATTATCTGCTATAAGCATGATAGATATTAAAAATCAATAAATTTGAAAGAAAAAATACAGATATAAATAAATGATTAATATAAAAATGATATAGATGAATAGAAAATAATATTATCAAGAAGTTCCCAATTTATTGAAGGCATTACTGACATGGTTTTATTCTTTAACGGTTCATTTGGCCACGTTGAAGATGTATTTTTCATAGAATATTTCCCTATTTACTAGCTGCCCTCAAAACAGCAAGATGTGACACAAAGTGGTTTTTCACGTGGAGTTCCGTACAGGGGAAAGCTGTGAAAATACCTCCAGTCCCCACAACTAGTGTTGCAAAGGCTTCGGGGCAAGCCAAACCTATCCCTTTCAGTGCGCTGGGACGGTGCTGCCCCGGGGCGTACCACTTCCCTGAGACTGGCCGAGTTATTTTTTGAGGCCACAGGACAAATCCGGGTTATTATTTGAATGAATAAGCAAGAACAGGCCTTCTTCACAAGATATATCATCATTCAATGATATAGACAAAACGAAAACACTTCTTTCTGCAAAGTTAGAAATTGATTGCTCTTAAATTAAGCTCAAACAAAATTATTATTTGATTGCATTAGTCATTAATAAATGTAACATGTAGGCAACAACTACATTCTTTTGTCTATGTCATTAAATGCTTATATATCTTATGAAAACAACTGTTCTGGCTCATTCATTTCAATGGAAATGCAAACTTCTCATTCAATTTCTGAAAGGAAATATTCTGCAGTGGATACATGTTTACGAGGCCAATCAAACTGTTAGGAATAATACCAGACTAATATTCTTCTCACTGAATTCATAACTCCTTAACAAATTGGACAGATAAACATCTGATAATATAGATAAAAGAACATAGTTGTATGCATGTTATATCAATTATTATGAACCAATGCAATCAAAACATGTTAAATGAAATAAGAGGATACAATGTGAACAATAAGAAATAAGCTTCGAGGATATTGAAAGAATTGCACTGGCCCATCTAGCAGATGGTTCAGTACGTCTAGACTTCGGCATTTTCGCTTATATACAAAAAGCACCGATGTTAGAGTAGACATGAAATTTAAAAGGACTGAACTGAAAATGGTTATCTATTGTGTTTCTTTTATATTTTAGATAATTTTGTACAAGCTTATTTTGAGAGCTAACTACTTCAAACTTCGTAGAAAGAAATATTTACTTTTTCTTAAATTTATTGTGAATTTCTTATTTCTACTCAAAATAGAAAATAGTTTTAGTTCAATCTGAACATGGTAAAAAGAGTTGATTTTCAAGCCGAAACAATTATAAATAAATACTATATATTGATTTCAAAACATTTTATTTAATGTTTGATCAGTTGAAATCAACTATGTTCCCCTCCTGGTGAACCCTGGGGAAAGTCTATGTCCAATGATGGACACTAAAATGCTGATGATAATGATGTTCCTCTTTGTGCATCCATAGTTGATTTCAACAATGGTTAAAACACTAAATGGAAGAATACCAAATAAATTATTAACAAAAGTTGAATCAGCTGAAGGTAGAAACTTTACTAAAACCCCTTGATCACTGTGGCTCAGTGGTAAAAGTGGTCATCTTTCAATTCAGTAAGCTATGGTTCAATCTACCACACAGTTATACCAAAGACTTTAAAATGTTACTCAAGCCTCTCTGCTAAGAACTATCATTGAGAAACATTTCCCTGAAGCTAAAGGGTTACTGTCGGTTCTTGTGAGAGTACTCAAGAAGCTACTTTGAGCCTGATCTGTATCTAAGTGAGTGACAACTGGGAAATACCAAGTGCCATAAGCAGAATGAAACTAACAAGCCGTGGGTCTCACAAACAATTGTCCGTAGGTACCTAACCCAGCAATACCCTTGGTGAGGGTTTAAGCCTAGAACGACAATGATACCATACCAGAGATCGGTTTCAGGCAGGGGGTCAACTAGTCCATGTTCTTCACCACTAAATTTCTTCAAACATTGGCTGAATTTTGAATTTTAAACTGGGCGTAGATGTAGCGGAAACTGCCTCTCCATTCCAAAAGTGCACAACACGACTGAAAATTTTTTTGTCTCGAGTTCAATTTACAATGTTTTTTTGAACTCATTTTCTCTGGTTCAATTTTTATCCAATTGAAAGAACTTCCCAGGTTTTCCATCATTGCGACCCCTCACCAACTCAAATGTCTCTGTTAAGTCCACTCTATCTCTTCTTCTTTCCAAAGAAACGAGGTAGCATTTCTGCATCCCTTCCTTGTATGTTAATTCTTTCATTCTTTCATCATTTTTGTGAGCTGACGTTGATGATTCACTCAGCCAGTCTCCCATTGATTACCAACAAAATAACGAAGCCCTCAGTTAATTAATTATTTCTTTGACTGAAGAATTTATTAGTTATCGACAAGAGTACCAACTGAAGATACATTGAACAGATGTAATAGACACTGACATTTAAGGTGTGAGTATTTGGAAAAATTTTTATGTTTTAGCGGTAAGCTAATTTCTTCAGACAGTTTTTTTTGAGACATGTTGATAGAAGTTGAGTTTACTGTTTCTTTTGATGAAGAGTTCTATTATGAAAATGATCTTGATGTCATAAATTTGGTATTTGTGATTGTGATCCATGTTTGTTTTTGGTGTTCTTTGTAGCCAGGGTATGCTCTGTTGGCACATCTTACTTGGTAAGTATCTACGTAAATTTCTACCATGTTGTATGTTATCTTATAAATATGTATGATCAGGTAACATTTCAATATTTTGTATTATGAGAATGGGAAGTTGTGGTATTCAAAGTTTGTCTTCATATGGTGGGTTTTTTGAGTTGTTGAACCAGTTAAGTAGCTCTTCTGTGTAGAGTGGGGAGCCGTAGTATTTAGGAAGTAAACTGACGATTTGTCATGGCAAATTAAATGGTATCATGAATTAATTTTACTGGTTGTTAACCATATAACTGTTTGGGTGATTTTGAATACAAAACAGTTTTATTAACATGATTCCCTAGCAGTGTTGATCTATCAAATATATATATATATATATATATATATATATATATATATGAAATGATCCTCCGTTGTTACATAGTTAATACATCACTTAATTTAGACAATGTAAGTAGAATAAACAATTAGAGAAAATTGGACAGCAGCAGGGATCAAACCTGCAACTGATAAGGTAGCTGCTTCAACGTAGTGATGCTCTTACCATTGAGCTAAACAGGTGCCAAATAAACAAATGGACATATTTGGTTTGACAGATGTCCATTTCTTAAATACATAGGTGTGTCTCAATGAGAGAGACAAACAGACTGAGAATAAATGAAATGAGAATTTGAGTTGGAAGCAGTTATTTAGCCTTTGCATTACCAGTGGGCTGTTTAGCTCTATGGTGAGAACATCGCTACGTTGAATCAGTTACCCTACCGGTGAAAGGTTTGATTTTTGCAACAGCCCCATTTTCTTAAATTGTTTATTCTATTTACGTTGTCTAAATTGAGTGATATATTAACTATGTGAGGAAAGGAAATCATTTCAAATAAGTTTCTATATAATATAACACAATTTATAATTTATATATATATATATATATATATATATAGGTGTGTTGATCAGACATATATATATGAGTGTGTGAATCAAACATATATATATATATATGTGTTGATCAAACGTGTGTGTGTCAATCAAACATGTGTGTGTGTGTGTCAATCAAACATGTGTGTCAATCAAACATGTGTGTGTGTGTGTCAATCAAGCATGTGTGTGTGTGTGTCAATCAAACGTGTGTGTGTGTGTGTCAATCAAACGTGTGTGTGTGTGTGTCAATCAAACGTGTGTGTGTGTCAATCAAACGTGTGTGTGTGTGTGTGTGTCAATCAAACGTGTGTGTGTGTGTGTGTCAATCAAACATATATATATATATATATATACACACACACACACACACACACAGAGCATCATATATATATATATATATATATATATATATATATATATATATATAAAACTAATAGAACATTTCCAATATAAGTATCACGTACATACTTGGTCCGTCAAATATACAAACATAGTCAGAATTTCAATATCTGGGGGAAACCCAATCAATTTGGATTCATCACATTAAGTAATTCTTTTTTTCATCCATTTCCTGTGATTTGACTTTCAAGAATGGTTGAGACATGTTTAAGAGGAATCCGGCCAGGAAACGAAATTGAGTTGCTTAAAATAGCTCTCAGGACCCAATGATTCTTAAGCGATTCTTGCTGAACGGCAGGGGACTCCATCTCCTATCAGAATGGGACTGCTTTGAACCAATAACCATTAGTGAATACAGGCAGGAATCTGTTCTGCAGAATCAGGGGGGGATCCAGGATTTGGAACAGGATGAGAGGGCTTAAATTTGAAAAAAAAAATTCTCAGTCTAATCACAAAGTGGATATAATGATATGTTATTTTAAAGGTTGATATATCATTATTAGGGATTATTTGGATTTAAAAAAAAAATTTGCTCATGCTTTGCCCGAGTGGGGTACTGGTGGTCTGGATCCCAAGGACCTTTACCATGGTTCTATGCCTAAGAATAGATATATTTTTCTGGGATTAGAAATGAAGACGTTACATGGATATTACCATGAAGTGACCATGTAAAATACTTCTGGAACAATTTTACTGTTTTAGAAGTATTTCAAAAGCATAAAAATCGAGACTGGCCTGTAGGTTCAAATTCCAGTCCAACTAATACAACAGCAAAAGATGATTACTGCAGCTTTTGTATTGTATATATAATGAAAAGTTATGAAAATGTATATTTATTTGATAAATGTCTTCATCTATAATAATGAAATAAGCCTCTTTTCATCTGTATTATACATTTTCATTAATATCTAAGACTTGTTAATTTAGCTCAGTCAGTTAGACAGCCTCCAGGCAATCAGTTGGTTATGAGTTCATATCATGCTGGGGGAAAGTAAATCTTACATATTGGTTTCATCATTATCATCAGCTCTTCAGCCTCCGACATTGGATGTAGACCTTCTCTAAGATCTGCCTGACCTCTCTATCATGGGCATCACGGGGCAAGTTTATTCCCTCATCTCTACATTTCTAGTACTTGTCATCACAGTCAATAATCAAACAACCCTAGCGTCAAGATTCGAAGTCATGTAAAAAAAAATTCCATCTGAGGATAGATATGATCAGAATAAATTCTATTTAAGATATCACAGGCATTTTCCACAGAAAAGCAGAATCTAGAAGTTATTTCCACTGGAAAACATCTGAACTAGAGTAAAGGACAATCCAGATGTTATTTATCGTTGTTCAATATTTGAACAACTAAATGGTTCAAGTTTTTCAAAATCAAATCTAACAATTTATCAATTCTTTATAAATTTGATAGAATTTTATTAATTGTATTTTTTTTATTGTTACTTCATAAGATTATTTTGTTCATTCTTTATCGGTCTCACTCCTTTACGTCATATCATCCCTTTGATGTGATACTTATGCCACTCCCTTGAACAGGACAAATTTCTCTGGATTGATATTCCCTACACACTCCGGAAGCTTTGAATAACCATGCTTGGAACTATACCCACAAAGCAGTTCAAACAAAATTCTCGCTTAGGCAATCTCTAAACAAACATTCATCAACTGTTTGAAAATTGATCAACTAAAGGCCACCACAGTGTTTTTAACAAATACATCAAAAGCTCGGGCAAAAATATACCAAATATATAAAAACATAGAACATTCAGTGATACCTTTATTAGCGCCATTAATTCATTCTGAAATTTTCCGCACTGTTCAAGGTCTTATAATCTAATGTGCTTTTCGCCAGCTTATACTTAGTTACATTATTTATACATATAAATATCTCGACCTTACTACATCAAAACTTGGACTAATCAAAACTGAAGTATTCAAGATATTGCTGCAGTTAGAAATTGAAACAAATTGATAAAAACTTAATGAAAATATCCATAACTCACATAAATGAATTATCATACCCCATGGGTGTACTAGAACTATGTATCAAAAGAAAAAAAGATTTTTTATCAAGAAAAAAAAAACCACCGGCAAAAGATTTAGGCAAATATTTTCAGATGGTGCCTCAAAAATAAGAAGATTCCATTAATCCTAAAGAGAAGGGTGTATAACCAATGCATCCTCCCAATAGTCACTTATGGAGCCAAAACACGGAACCTAACCAAGAGACAGACCCGTAAATTGAGAACCATGCAACGTGCACATGAAAGAATTATGCTAGGCCTCACATAGAGAGACCACAAGACAGCACAATACATCTGAGAAAAGACAAAAGTCAGGGACATCATAGAATCCATTAAAAATCTCAAATGGCAGTGGGCTGGCCATGTTGCAAGAATGGCAGACAACCGATGGACATCATGACTCACAACATGGATTCCCTGAGATCACACGCGCAACCGAGGCCGGCAGAATATTAGATGGAGAGACGAGCTAGACAAGTTCAGGAAGTACTGGCTCCGCGACGCCCATGATAGAGAAGTGTGGCAAATCCTGGGGAAGGTCTATGTCCAACGACGGACGTTAAGAAACTGATGATGATGATGATGATGATATAAATGGTTTACTGTGGATTTCCAAGATAGTAACACAGAAAATTTGACCAGGTGTGCCCGGAGACACACACACCGAGCAATGAATCTGTAGCCCGTTTGACAGGGTGGTTAGGCAGTCCATCAGTGGGGCTACGGCAATCCTATTCTTTGATTAGTGCCACTAATACATTCCA
>OY735236.1:9437808-9470308 GCA_963457665.1 Thysanoteuthis rhombus | reverse complement strand
TATACATCTAAACTCGGCACATGACTCTATTAAGTTTGACTTCACAACATCCACTGACTCCATAGCCTTCTTAGACACACGCATATATATAGATGACAACAGAAACCTCCATACCACCCTCTACACAAAACCCACGGACACCCACAATTACCTCCACTCCAAATCAGCCCATCCCCAACACTTAAAAAGGAGTCTACCATTTTCACAAGCTCTTAGAATTAGAAGAATCTGCTCCACCAATAGTGAACTTAACAGACACAAACATAACCTAATACAATATTTCACCCAACGAGGTTATCCACTAGATGACACAAAAAAACAAATAAAAAAAGCGACTGGAATACCCAGAGATCAAACCCTTTTACTGTCCCAAAATAACAAACCCAACCGCATACCCCTTATAACAACCTTCAACAACACACTCCCACCCTTAGCACACATCATCAATAATAGATGGAACATTCTCACGATCAAAACAGATCTAAAAGAAACATTCACAGACCCATGTGTTATCTCCTACCGCAGACCCAAAAACATCAGAGACATGATTAGTAGCAATACTATCGTTAACAATAAAGTCGTACACAAAAATACACCTAGAACAATTAATTTCTGCACACCTTGCAACATAAGAAACAGTCTATGTTGCAACCACCTCAAGCACACCAACACATTCACAAGCACCACCACAAAAGTGAGTTACCACATATACCACAATAGCAACTGCCGCAGTAAGAACATTATATACCTTCTAGAGTGCAATAGGTGTAAGTTACAGTACATTGGCAAGTCCGAGTGGCAATTTAATATTAGACTCAACAATTATAGACATAGGATTAAGTCAAAAAATAACCGTAGCCCACTCCCTGTAGAACTACATTTCCGCACACCTGACCACAATTTTGCCACTGATGCCACCTTCACCATCATAGAAAAAATAGAAAAAACTACTCCAATTGACATAACTAAAGTTCTAGAAAAACACGAAGACATGTGGATCAACAAACTTAAAACCCTATACCCTAATGGATTAAATACTAAACTGAACAACCCGCACCACACAGAACACTAATACACACAAATCCTACCATTAATATCCTCACACCCACATCTTAGACACACTCAATAATGGAAGCTTCAAAGTCACCTAGACCCATAGGAAAAACTTCACCTTAGCCTGTTACAACCCCTGTCCAATTCTTAGCTAAAACACTTTCAGCAACATCTTCAGTAACTTTTAAGGTTGATACCTATGTAGCTCCTTGACTCCACCACCCCTCCTTCTATACTATCCCAAACATACCAAAAAACCCACCTCCCCAACACTACCCCCCACATTGACACACTCTGCCCTCCCCAAGTCCAACTGCTGCTGCTTTACCAAAATCCCAATACCTGCTGGTCATTCTTACATTCAGCATGAGGCCTCTTGTAGCCCTGACAACAAAACCTACCCACAATGCATAGCCGCTGACAGTGGACTCTGGTTCCACATGGTACATTTTAATTCACACTCACAAAACACGCACCACTGATGATGAGAGAAATCTCGAAACATGTATGGACTATTGACAAATAAGGATTAATAAACCTTACCACCAAAAACTTCACTCCCGAGTCTGTCTCACTCTCTAAAGTACACATTATATATATATATATATATATATATATATATATATGTATATATATATATATATATATATATATGGTAAACAGCTGATGATCCCAACAAGAGACAGTTTATACATCATATCATAATGACAAAATAAATGTGAAACAGGAAAAAAAAACACTGAAGAAAATTGCATAAATTGCATAGACAGATATTGGGAAACAGGTGACTAGAGTTACACAAAAAAATCTTTTGAAGAAGTTTTTTTTAATGTTCAATGTTTAAAGCTGTGAAGCTTTCTAGATCATATATGATTATTTTTTTTCGCCTGATTTTTAATTTCTTTCAAACTTTTTTTTGCCTTCTAATCTTCCTCTGTTACACTATTTTCCTTACCCTCCTCTACCTTACTTTTCCTGACTCCTCCCTATCTAATATCATTTTCTTACAAGAACTGTTGTATCTAACACAATCAGGCCAAAGTTAGGCAACATCACTCCTGGTCATCATCCAGATGGGTGCTGTATGCAGCAACAAGATTATTCTGCAGCTATCTCGACTTATGCTCTGCCAAGGATTAAATGAGCATCTTGCCAAGCTAGCACCAGACTATGCACCTGGTTCTTTCTCACGCACACAATACACCACAGGAGCTGCCATACTCGCATCAAACGGCAGCGATCACTAACTGAATTATTATATGATTCCTTGGTCAGAAAGCTCTGAAGGGCTGATGATCAGATGGATACTACACTCTGATCTTAGTAAAAAAGCTTAAAGGGTCAGACATACAAATAAATAGAATAACATTATAAATGGTTCACTCTTGAAGAGAGTTCCTTGGTCAGTAAGCTCAGAAGGGCTAAGAATCAGATAGATACTACACTCTGATCTTAGTAAAAAAGCTTAAAGGGTCAGACATACAAATAAATAGAATAACATTATAAATGGTTCACTCTTGAAGAGAGTTACTTGGTCAGTAAGCTCAGAAGAGCTGATGATCAGATGGATACTACACTCTGATCTTAGTAAGAAAGCTTAAAGTTTGGACATACAAACAAGCAGAATAACCTTATAAATGGTTCACTCTAGAAAAGAGTTCCTTGGTCAGTAAGCTCAGAAGGGCTTAGAATCAGATAGATACTACACTCTGATCTTAATAAGAAAGCTTAAAGGTCGGACATACAAACAAGCAGAATGATATTATAGATGTTTCACTTTTGAAAAGAGAAACAGAAAAATGAAACTTCCAAAGACTGCAATAGTAGCATCCTACTCTGAAGTGATTGTATTGTTTTTCATCGCCTCCGAGATTCCATGAACACACATATCCCAAGGTTACTATGACTGCATGGATATCTATGCCCTGTAGATGTTTTTTAGAAGTCTATTGGGATGTATATATGACAAAAAATGAAGTAAACGAGATTTTCCCGGTAGACAATAACACAATCTTGGTATGAGACCCCTGCAGAAATCAGTTGGCATTATATGACTGAACAGGAAAGATGTGTACGCAAGGTGATCAGCTCTTTCTGTGTTTGCCATCTGTCCTGAGATAAATGTCTGATGGGACAAATGTATACCATCATGATTTTTTGTTCTTCAAATCATGGGACATTTTCCTTTTAATAAAAGAATAGATTTTCCTTAACAATTGAATGAAAATTCAACACTTTTTTGCCTTTTTTAAAGACCCTTTTGAAAATCCGAGTATTAATTACCTAAATAGGTTAGTCTTGAAAAGGTCCAGCCTAATGATGAAGGGACATTTTTTCTCAGCCTCGTAGAAGGACATTGCTAAGAAATAAACCTTCAGGTTGCTTTACTTTGCTAAAGAATTCTCCTAAATTTAAAACACAGCAGACAGGAATAATGTTAAACAATTGGAATAAAATCTATGGCGCTATACGGCCATGAATTGACTTGTACCATTTCTAAAGACTTTGGTATTAGTTGGCAATGGATTGAAACCACACCCAGCCGAGCCAGGGTTGAGCACTTTACCAGTGGGCCACAGTGATCAGCACAGTCTGTGTTTGACTGTAGCCTAAAAAAGAAATGCAGACAATCTAACGTACCAAAGTAAAAGTAGGTTTTGTTATGCGTTTAGAAATTTTCTGCTTTAGTTAAGAGATTTATGGTGATTCCAGTTGACACCAGAATCAATAAGCTTTGTGAATTCTATTTTAAACTCATTTATTGACTTTTGAGCAGATCTCTGGCTTATGGGTAAATAAGAATGAAATTTGCAGACTGATTCTACAGTAGATAAAATAATCTTGGAACTGTTGCAGCAATCAAAAGGATATATTTTTATTGCCATAATCAAAGCCTCCGCGAGGAATGTTATTAAGTGGTGCAAAGTAGTCTGCCATTCTCTTTTACCTATTGCTAGTGGTTGAGAGTGGGTGGATCCATGCCTTTCCCGAGGGCATAAGTGGGAAGTAAACATATACAACCTTTGAACTCGGTCCGCTGATTTTATTGTCTGGGTTGTTAATCACTATGCCAATTACAGCTTGATTCCATAAGCCACATTAAATGTCAAAGAGTCGCTTGTGGCTTACAAGTTGTAGTAGGGCCATCCTTCCCATAATGCAATGTACAAAGTTATTCTATTTTTCAAGCCTGGGCAATGTCCAAGTTCTTTAGTCCTATCCCTATGCATCCAGTCAGGTTGGATCAGCTGTTTGGTCAGATTATCAAGCATCATAAGGCCATTCAATTAGATTTCTCAGAAACAACTAAGACATTTTTGATCAACCACTACGGGCCTACTATATCTGTTAAGTACCACCAAACCACCAAGGCCAGCCCTAAGGCTCATGGCACACCAGGAATGCTAACCTTTAATGTATAGTGCTATCTACTTGTTCTTTGCTAATTGTTTCTATTAGTTTCACTACAACAGAAATTATCAGTCAGATAATCCTGAAAAATCTGACTTCACATCAAGGAATTTTCTTAGTTTGACTGTTTCTTTTGTTTGATTTATTAATTTTCCTACTTGTATTAAGAATGCTCTACTGTCTTAGATACATAACAGCACCCCTTAGCTCTTGGTATCCTAGCCTACTACCTGTGCTGCTGGTGCCTAGAGCTGGCCCAGATGCCGACTACGTTAGTTGAGTACCCCTTAATTAAAAAAAATAAAAGAAAACAAAAATGAAGAAATTGTAAATGTGAACCATATGTTTTGATTGAATGTTGCTTGGACCAAAAAAAAAGGTCTGACTACAGGACTTGTATCTCTAGAATGGATTGAAAGAAACACAAACAAATAATAAGGGTGCATACAATGTTCTGATCAAATGTTGTTCGGATTAAGACGAGGTAGGACTACTGAACTTGTATCCGTAGAATGGCTTGATACAAACACAAACATCCTGACAAAATTTGATCAGAATGTTTTATTCACATAAGATATTTATTTGGGTTTCTATCAATCCATTCTATGAAGACAAGTCCTGTAGTCTGTTCCGTTAGACAAAATAAAAAAAGAAACAGTAAGGGAGGAACCCCATCCTTTTTCCATTCGTATTACGAACCAGAAGACGGTCGCAAAATGAATTAACCGAAACACAGTGATTACAACGGAAGCAACAAAAAGAAAGAGATACACTCTTGTAATAATGACATATCTTCAGATGTTAGTTGCTGTCTTGGATAACACACGTACAGTGGAACCAAATAAACATGTCCTCTGTTCAGTGCCACGAGGTAGAAACGGAGTCTAATGCACTGTAATAGCTATTTATATTGCCTTAAACAAAACCATGAAATGGAAGCATATGTTTGTCAGAGGAGATACACATGCCACAGGACCTTGGTATGTTCTTGAGGAAGTGGACACGATGAAATTACACAACGTATCATTTGACTCTAGATATACAATGTAATCTGCTAAAACAGGTCTAGTTAGTCACTCAATAGAAACTATCACAGTACCAATATCGGCAGTATGCTATTGAAGGGGTGATCAATTAAAAAATAAGAAAAAGGTGTGATCAATGAATAAGTTACTTCTCTCGCCTTTTCCTGCATCTCTAAGGAGCCTGAATTTTTCAAAAAAATTTGTAGAGGTACGATGGAAAAGGTGCAGCTGACGTACCAAATTGTTGTTTTAAGATATTGTTTGATAATGTTTTAATGAAAAATTACCTCTTTTTGAACCTTATGCTGTTTACACACACGTCAAAACAAATACTATCGAGAGTTATAAATCCATGTTTACATGTCTTAACAGAGATCAAGGCTCAGCCTTTCTTACGGGGTCGGGTCATGCTTGATGGATGTTACCCCCTTTTTTTTTTTGTTAGGTTAGTGATTTTTTGTTGTTTTTGTGGTTTTTTTCTTGTTAGGCTTCTTTGTTGAGTTAATGACGGCATATATGAAATTGATTTTTGTCAGATCCTTCCTTACTATACAAACTGTAAAAAATTCTTGCATTACTGTTGTGTTAATAAAAAACAAAAGACAGGATTTTTATTACATTATTGCTCTAAATTGTTGTTAATTATACTTTTTAATCAAAAATCATATTTTTTCAATCCTCTGTTTGACTTAATGAGCATTTGTATGCCGTTTAAACACCGCCATGCGTTTATGTATGTCAAAGCAAAGATTTGATGTCACATTGCAATTTCATACAGATCATCATCAATCTTTTAACATCCGTTGTTGGACATAGACCTTCGCTAGGATTCACCACGATTCTCTATCGTGGGCAGTGTGAAGCCAGTATTTTCTAAATTTGTCCAGTTCATCTCTCCATCTTGTCTTTTGTCGGCCTCAGTTTTGCATGTGATCTCTGGGGATCCATATCATGAGTCATGATGTCCATCAGTTGTCTGTCATTCTTGCAATATGGCCTGCCCATTGCCATTTAAGTTTTCTAATAGATTCTATGATGTCTCTGACTCCCATTTTCCTCCTTATATATTGCGCTCGTACGGATAGGCCCCTCAATGAAGAAAATTTTTTTTCAAACTTTCAGAAGTTACATAGGCATAGTTGAAGAGGTGAGACATACATAAATTGGGGGCCCACCCAGTGGAGGCATGTCCTGGGAAGTTTTATAATTAGTAGTTCACCTACTGCGCTTCTACTGTAAAATCTCGCTAAATGTTGGAAAGGGGCTGTCAAATTTCTCGCTATGCTGCTCAAGAGTCAATTTATTCAAGGCAGTTGAGGGGTTTAAGATTATTTTTTATAACCCATAACTTGTCACTTTGCTGATGGTCATCATCTTTGTATAATTGACTCTGTTGATGGCAACTACTGATACCATAAGTGCAAAGAGAGAAAAAAAAGTTTGTTAGTTGAATAAAAGAGTAGGAAGGGAGAAGGAAGGAAAGCTAGGTATTTTAATAAGCAGTTAGGGAGAGGGTGAAAGAAAGTTGAATAGCTTAATAAAAGAGTAGGAAGAGGAACAGCTGATTGTTGCTACTGATACTATAGGTCTGACAACCACGGCTCTTATTATACTTGGTGTTCTGAAAGAATAAGAACAATGAAAAATTTGAATAACTTCATTGCTCTGAAATTTTAACTGTAGAAACTGCAGGTGAACTAAAACTTTTCCATTAAATCTAAGTTCAAGCACTTCTGTTGTTTAACCACAGAAATGATTAGAAAAAACTTAGTTTGACACTGAAATTCAAGCAGTTCTTCCTTGTTGACATGCAGTTGAAAGAGTACCCCGTCTGCCTTTGAACCCATCAATGCAAATGGTCAGAAAATGTATTGTTTGATATTTCCATATGAAGATCCGATATGATGTATGTAAGTCAAATAAACTAGCATGGGTTATTGATAGCTCAGTAACCAGGTCTGGTTCTTTCCAAGAAGGAACCAAGCATTTTTAAATCTCTTGTATGGTCATATAACTGAAGCATAAGAACTCAAATCTAACCATCTAATTTCTACAGTTAAAATTTCAGTTCAAAATTTCACTGCAATAAAAAGTTATCCAGAATTTTCGTAAAGTGCATTTTTTTGAACTCGTAGTATATAATAAAAATCTGAACCTTATGATTCTCAAATTTGAATTTTTTATCCCAAAGCTGTGCCTGCAAGTGCCAAACCTGAGATGACGTAATCGTGATTAAATGATAGTCAACATTTTTTTTTAAGCAAAACAAATGTTTATCTGTATCTACAGGATTTCTGACAACTGATACTGAATGTGGATTTAGAAATAGATAGAAGCTCTTGGGCGAGCGCCAGGGTATCAAGTTTTTGGAAACTGTCAACTAAAACAGGTTTCTCTCAGTTTTTAAGCTGGTCTGGCTATGTACACATCACACTTACAGGCTGTACCAATACAGCTCAAGGGCTTTTTTGAAACATTTGCTCCTTAACATAAGGAGAGAAAAAAAAAAATCAGTATTTTTGTTATTTTGGAATTGGGTTTTTAATGGGGGCTCAATTTGCAATGTAAGCTTCTGCTAAATTGATCCCTTAGTTTGTGTCCAACTGTTTTTTTGAAAATTAAGACTGATTACTGCCCCAAATAGGTGAGAGAATTAACTAATTCATTGATCACCCCCTTTTTTCAGTTGATCATCCCAATGTGGCATGCTGCCAAAAGACACTGGTTGCATGACAGTTTCTGTACAGTGACTAACAAGAGTTTTTTTGTTCGTTTTCTACCAAGCGTTTTGGAGATTGGTAGGCACAGTTTTTGACATGATATGCAATAAACATAATCTCACAATGCTATTTTCAGGTCATTGCCATGTGGAGAAGTATTTTCTGGCCACAGAATTAGAAGATGAAAAAACAGTCATGGGTAACATATTTATTGACAGGGAAAGCCTTGGAACTTATTGAGAAGTTCATGGAGTCAATCCTTGGGTCAACTTGTAGTGAACTGTGCTGGGAAACTGAATCAATTTTGACTTATTTTATTGTTTCCAATTCTCCACCTTTCAACATCAACATTGTCTCCCTTGCTCAAACCACAAAAATTGTCTCATTTTTCTGAGTCGGGTATTCTGTTTTCTGTCAGTTGGCAAAAAAAGTAATAAGACATATTATTAAGTATGATATAGTCGATTTTTCTTGTCTAAATGTTCATTTGTTAAAGTTTCTAGGATGTAGAATTACTACTCTGAGTGCATACTCGATTGGACTGGACACGTCAAATCTGATTTTTATGTATCACAGGGTGTGTGTTTTCAGTGTCAACTTCCAAGTAGCTTCCCTTGCACAGGATACAACTATTATTTTTTCTCGATAATTGGTATGTTCTCTCCTCCAAACTATCTCTTCTCTCTTTCTCTATGCAACTCCAGAGAAACACCTTGTATACAAGTTTCAAATACAGTTATCAGTAAGATACAGCAGTAATTATTGTTTCATTTTTCTCTTCCCCCAGAATTAGCCATCACTATACTGTGAACCCTGACAATGGACAAATAGGGCAAGCAAGCGTCTGTTAATTCTGATTGTCTTATATTACCAAATTATGTGTAAAAAGAACTGAACAGCCAAGAAACAGGAAAAAATAACACAAATGTATATATAACAGTACATAAATAAGATTAACTTAGTAAGAGAATATAAGATAATCATAAATATAGGAAAAAAGACTAATTTATCAACTGATAACACCACATGTTTTTTGGTAATACTAGTAGTTCCATTTCTTCGTTTGGAAGCCATTGTAAGAGCTAAAGGAGTCATAAAGGGAGCAAATTAGTGAAACACTGCCTCCAACGAGAGTGTAAATAAAGAAGGTGATGAGGGAGTCTTGAAGCAGTGCTGTTTTAGCCGCCAACCAGTCACTTTACGTATGAGACAGAGAAGACTCGAATATTCCAAATTTTGTCTGGTATTTCAGAAATCCATTGATGAGGGGGTTTATTAAATCAGTGTAGCCCCACAAATGGCCTCCTTGACCAACCAGCAGAGTGGACAACTGATTCTTCTCTCTCTGTTCATCTATCTCTGTCTGTCTGTGTGTTTCTCCAGGGGCTCCTGGTCACATTTTTAGGGCTCCAATCTTGAATATTGTGCCTGAGTACACCACTATGCACCATCTAAAAAACAATTTTTTTTGTTTTTAAAAAAAATGCTTTTTTGGATCTCTAGAGTCATTCTGGTATTAACAATGCTCAAATCTTATTCTGGTATTTTATTTTAGATAATTTTGGATAAAGGATCTACTTTTCAGATAACTGTTTGAATAATTAGTTCTGGTACATACACGGGCTATGGTGATTCATTTATGTAAGGCACAAATATTACTTAAGAATGAAATTTTTTTTGTATCTTTAAAATAAACCCTACCTAGGACATCATGGGTTACATAAACAACTTGTATTCAATAAAAAGTGACATGGTATAACTGAGAACACAAACAATGATCTTTTGGGATCTGCAGTTGCATCTATAAGTATAACACAAAAACTAAAGTGCAGGTGCAAACTTAGAGTGTTAAACTGAAGGCGCGAAGTAAATGAGGTTCATCCAGGTAAATAATAACTGATGAGAATTCAAGGTAAAGTAATTAAGGGGTTGGTTCTCCTTTTGTCTCAACCCACATCCCATATTCTTTAGCTCTTGTCATCGTGAAATCATGAAATATTAATTTGCTTCCCAAATTAACAGAATGCGGAAATGAAATTAGCAAGTGACACTCATTGTTTTCCCAAGCAATCAAGCCTCAAAGGAAAATTACGTGCGTGGGTGTCCCCGGAGTTTCTCATTTCTATTTGTGTGTGCACGGATAATATTTTAGGGGTTTAGGCCTTCACATCAGGCATGGACTTGTGCATTTTTTTTTTAGCACAAAAATTATTTTCCATTTTAAAACTTGATTACCTCTTTAAATAAAAAGGTAAAGAAATTTTTCCCTTAGCTGTACAGGAACATCTAGAATAGCAAGGTTTCGATAATAATTGTATGTTGCTAGTATGGTTAAGTTATTCCTGTACAAATTGGTGACACTAAATATTAGCTCAACAAAAAAAAACATTAAATTATAATCCGACTGGAACAATGACGTTTTGAATACCAAAGTGAATTTTAGAATGAATCAACCACACTAATCAAAGTATACTTGTATTTAATTTAGACTTTGGAAATAACATTGAATTAATTGTTGAATAAAAAATCCTGTGAACACCTTTCCTTTTTCAGCTTTCAAGTCCAAATGAATTGGGCATCTTAGTGTTCAGGTCTATAAAGAAGGCTCCTTGACCTTCACAACAAAATGCATGAAGAGTTGACTGAGAAATGAAACGACTCTGAACAATGGTAAAAGCATAATCGTATCGGAAATATTACATTGGGGAAAGGGGGGGGGTGATCTGTCTGAAATTTTAAAGGGTTTAACACGAATTACATTGATTTTGCAGAAATTCAACAGTTTTGCCTGCATTTGAAATAGTCAACCAAAACTGTCAAGATGGGTTTCTGCAATTTTCAAGTGATTCTGGCTGGCTGGCTATGTATGTATGTAAGGCATGTACAAGGAGCACCATAGAGCTAGCAGGCTGAAAATTTAAACATTTACTCCTTATTGTGCCTAGAAAAACAAGTTTTTTTTGTTTACGTTTAAATCTTCCCCAAAATAAATTTACAAGTGAAGGAGATTTATTTTTTCAATACAATTTCATGCTTAATCAGTCCCTCAGTTTGTGTCCAGCAGTATCCACAATTGTTTTTTCTTTGAAATTTATAGAGATGAAATGAAAGAGGAGAGAAGTACATCATTCATTGATCACCCCTTTTTCTAATTTTTAGATTGATCACCCCCAACATAGCATACTAGCAAAATTGATAATGTGGCAGTTTCTATTGACCGACTAACTACACCTATGGGAAGATGGTACTGCTCGCTAACAGGAAGCTCAATTTAGAATGTCCCAATGGAAAGTAATGCTATTGGCATGATCTTCAGGAGGAAGAGAAATCTTTTTTCCAAGTTGGCTAAGGATCTGATCTGTTGTTTAGGGAGCTTTTTCTGTCAAAGGCAAAGAAGAGTTGTTGCTAATAGAAGGTAGGCGTAATGTTCAACACTACTAAGAAGTCTCTATTATTGTTCGGACTATCCTCATCTGGGTCATTTTCCACATGGACACATGGTGTAGTGGTTAGAGAATCAGACAGAATTACTGCAAGTAATCTAATGGTTCTAGGTTCAATCCCAGTGTGAGACAATAATAATTCAAAAATACTACTACTGCTAAGAGGGGAGTGCGATCTATATACCCCCGTCGGTTAAATAAAGGATTCGGTTCGTTACTTCCTCTACACCTACCAGATGATACCAGATGAAGGCCGTAGAGTACAACGGCTAAAATGTTGTATGGAAAACAACCAGGATGAGGATAGTCCGAACAATAATAGAGATAATAATAATATCTCATCTCAAAAATTCAGAGAAATACTAACTATTAAGAAATGTTAGAGAAGAGACTATGCTGACAATTATTACGATAGAAATTTTGTATTCCAGCAGGATAACGCAGCCCTTCACAATGCCCAGGTCACCAAAGGATGGTGTGAATACGAAGGCAGCATGGTTTCCGACCAGCCTGTTCACTCTCCAGATTAAAATCCCATTGAGTACTTGTGGAGCATCCATCCAAGATAGTCCATGAGTAAGGTAGGCAGTTTGAAATGAGCATTGAGTATCCTACTCACTTGCAATCCCACAAGAGCAAGATGTGACACAAGGTCATTCTTAACGTGGGATCCCAGTTTGGGAGCTCATCAAAAATTGCTCCAGTCCCCGTAACTAGTGTTGCTAAGGTATCAGAGCAAGTCCGATCCATCCCTTTTACTCCAATGGGACAGTACTGCCCCAGAGCGTACTGCTCCCCTGACACTGGCCTGAGTGAATTTTGAGGTCACAGGACGAATCTTAGGCTTCTTGCGCTAAACAATGCCTCAGTACCCTTCATTTGCTACAGCATTGCACCGACACAGTCTGACAAGTCAACCTCTCGGCCCAAAGGTCGTCAAACATTGCTCTAGTCCCCGCAACCAAAGCTGCAAAAGTGTCAGGACAAGTCCAACCTATCCCATTAAATGCAATGGGATGGCACACTCCTAGGCAAACTGCTTACCCGTGAATTGGCCGAGTAATAATGTAAGGACATAGGACGAGTCTATAGGTTGTAATGTGCTTAGCAATGGCAAGCTTCAGAATCCCTCATTGGCTACAACACTGCACCTGACTGACACACCGTCAACCCCCTCTGGCTCATTGGATGTCTAGGAACAGTCTCTATACCTTAAGCAAGGCCATGGTGCAGATACTACACTTCGGTCAGAGCCAATAGACCAGAAAAAGATAAGGTTGAGTATTAAGCATTGCTAGGAAAAAGATTCTGTTTGAAACCTAAAAAGTTTGTGTCCTCAAAGCAAAACAAGTCTATTAGGATTTAACAATCAAAAGGAAAACCTTGTCATTATTAATTACTGTCCTTTCATGTTTGAGTCTTTGAAAATTCTTGATGTCTTATACTAATTTCCAACCTCAAAATGAGAGATTTTTCAAAAGTTTGTACAAACTATGCACCAATAACACTTTGCTAAAAACTGATTCTAATGAGGGTATATGTGAAAAATATAGGTATTACATTGCATTCTATATACGTACATAGATATTTGCATTGCAGTGAGCTTGGAGAATAGCCTTCTATACACATTGCATTTTATATACGTAGATAAAAGAGATTTGCATTGCAGTGAGTTTGGAGAATAGCCTTCTATACACATTGCATTTTAGAGACGTGGATAATAGAGATTTGCATTGCAGTGAGATTGGAGAATAGCCTTCTATACACATTGCATTTTATATACATGGATAATAGTGATTTGCATTGCAGTGAACTGGGAGAATAGCCTTTGATACTCATTGCATTTTATATTCGTGGATAATAGTGATTTGCATTGCAGTGAGTTTGGAGAATAGCGTTCAGTTGATTGCAAGCATTTTTTAAAAATTTTATGACTTTTTATATTTTTCATTTTTTTCTAAATTCAGCATTTTTACTTCATCATCAAAACATGAAATTCTTTTACCATCCTCATGTGGTTTCCTGCTTGAATGATAATATAAATTAGTAGCGTCCCCTCGTGTAATGGAAAAAATTCATAAATACACACGGCATATTATTTTGGTTGTATTACAAGCTATATTTGTTAAGTGCTTTATAATTATTTCCACCACCATGACTTCACATTTTTTTTATTTACTTAATTATAAGTGGCAGAGCATAATAAATGCTCAACGAGCCATTTCTAAAAAGTTAGGAAAATTTTTATCGATATTTTATTTTTCAGAGCTAGAATGTTCGTTTTTTATTTCAGATTTGAAGGCTTGAACCTTTTGAACAGTGATTCTAATGCATATCATTTTGAATACGTCATGCTACTTGAATATAATCACCGATTTTGTAAAAACATTGGTGGAATTCACCCCAAAATATTTTCATGGTTAAAATATTCACTTTAGTCCAGGTTTGAAGTTTTGATACTTCGCAAGAATAATGTTTCCAGAGATACTTATAACGTGAATAAGGAAAACATGGAAACTTTTGCCTTTTTTGTCCATCGAGAAAAATCCTGAAGAATATAACTTTAAGCATTGTGACTTAGTAAGTAAATAAAGAACATGATTCGAAAAACACTGACATTTCAGCGTAAGAAATACAGAGACATAAATAAATAGCAATTTGTGGGAAAAAAAACTTTAAAAAAAAAAAAAAAAAAGAAAAGGAAAATTAAGACAAAAATGTTTTTCATCCCAAGCTTTGATATGCATGTCAGAACCTGCAAGTCCTGGGGTAGACTGATGGATGAGGTATTTGGTTTGAATACTTAACTCCTTTCAGTTTTGCACAACTTTATTATATTTTTTTAAATTCATTAGCATGATTGTGTGCACAGGCTTTTAACGATATACACATATGCACACACCTATACACAAGACCATTTATATATATATATATATATATATACACGCACACACACCTATATACATAGGCATATATATGTATATAAACATATATATATACACACAGATATATAAATATAAAAACAACATATATATATACACACACATACCGTACACACATTCTCACTCACACAAACACACACACACATATATATATATATATATATACCAATGAAATGGACATTTAAAATCTAAATTAAAATTGGGTTCTATATGAACAGGGTCCCTATTAGGGTTTCTAGCATTGCGGGCAAGCTGATCTTTGGCTTAATTTATGATATTGATATATGTTTTTTAAAGTGAGAAAAATTAACACATACAAGTGAAGATTTTTTTGCCAATCGTTTTCAAGTTTCACAACAACAGAAAGTGTCAGATATTCCCATTCTGTCTGTCAGGCTATGTATGTATCATGCAGACAGCCTGTACCAATGGAGCTATAGGACTGAAAATTTAAATATTCACTGTTATGTCTAGAAAAAAACTTTTTTTTTTTTTCCTAGTGCCCCCCAAATGAGTGTGTGGGAGTGGGGAGACAATTTGCAATGTAAGTTTATGCTCAATTGATCTCTTCGTTTGTGTTTGTTTTTTGAGGATTAAGACTTTTTTGTGATCACTGCCCGAACGTCCCCAAAAGGGTGAGAGAAGTAACATTCATTGATCAAGCCTTTTTCCGGTGTTTTAATTGATCACCCTCAACTTGGCATGCCTACAAAAGACATCAGTTACATGACGTTTCTATTGAGTGACTAACCAGATGAGTTTTCATTCAGTTCATCATTTCATATTCCTTTTTTTTCACCTGTATTTAGAAAATCACACACTTAGGTACATGAAAGCCCCCCAACCCTATCACCAGGTACCCTGGACAACTGTCTGTGTTGCCAGTACTTAGGGCAGGTCCCCTGCAGATGAACTCATGAAAAAGAACGTTGGTCAGCATTTTAAAACATCTTTCTCTTCTTGCTAAAATAAGCAAGATTCTAGATGAAGAAAATTGTAGCTAGATCAATATTTTGATGACTGAATAATGATGCTATGAATTTGCATGAGAAGATTTTGTCAAAAAACACTAGAAAGCTTTGTTTCAACTAAATACATAATTTAGCTAAAAGGACGTGTAAGCTAACCAAAAGCTAAGAAAAATATTTGGATGACTGAATAATGATGCTATGATTTCATATGATGAAAGATTTTGTCAAAAAGTTTTACATCTATCTAATATGATGGAATATATAATTTAGCTGAAAGGTGGTGTAAGGTCATGAAAATTCAGGGAAATACTTGGTGTCTGCACAATGATGCTATGAATTTATAATTGATTTTGTCATATATATATATATATATATATATATATATATATATATATATATATATATATATATATGTTCTAGGAAGCTTTACAGCTTTAAACACAAAACATTAAAAAATTTTTACAATAGATTTTTTGTGTCACTTCACTCACCCATTTCCCAATGTCTGTCAATGCAATTTATGTAATCTTCAAAAGTGTTTTTTTCTCTGTTTCTCCTATACTCGGTCATTATGGTACAATGTAAAAAATCATCAGATGTTTACCATGTAAATGTTCCGGGGATTTTAGAAACAAATCAGTTATATTAATATGGTACCCCAGCAGTCAAATCAAACACCACCTCCCTTCATTATATAGTTTTTGCCCTACAAGTAGTTTGTCATTCTATGTAAGGTTTCAGGTGTATTGTATATTGATATTATTTTATATTACACATTTATTTTTTGAATTTTTTCCTCACGTAGGTTACCCTAAAAAAGGTTTTTAATGACGAGGGATCAGTAAGTATAACAACAGATATGACTCGCTCATAATTTCAGTCGGTGTTCACCCATGTAAATATCAAATTCGTTGTGTCAGTTTTAACTTTCAGACTGCATACAAACCAACTTATGATATCATTTTTGGGAATACTAATTACACAGGCTAACATTCTCTGAGTCAATTCTCTACCAACATATTCAACCGAAGAATTTGACAATCATTTTCTACTAACCTTAGAGTTTGTTTTTCCACGTGTGTTTATGAGGTAATATGCAGAGTGTGTCCACACAAATGCACATACAAATTTAATGCTTGTGTTTTGTAGGAGGCATCTATAGGTTTCTGATATGTTAATACACCTATCTACACATATGTATATAGCTTGCAGCTTATTCAGAATCGTGCATCGATCAAAGCATGATCATCTGAAAGATAAACAGAAGTTGATGTTCTTCGTCTCTCGTGTCCTTGACTCAGTTTTCCTCCACAACATCAACAAATGACAAAACTGTCATAAAAATAAAGAAATATCATTTTACATTTCTATATCTACTTTTTATTGGATCAAGTATTGTCAATTACTATTAATATTTATTTTTCACTATTACTTTCTTTTACCTCGATTTTCCAGTTGATTTTTCATTGCAACTTTAGTCAAGCTATCAATTCATACCAGTGAGTAAATAGTGCAGAATGGAAGTAGAATATAAGCTTCCAAAGAGACTAAAACTCACGTCACTTTTGCCGTTGGGAAGCCTGTTTAACTGTACAAACTACTGTCACTACTAAGTTAGGAGAACACTACAATTCAGAAGAAGATCAAATCCCTGAAACCTTGGTCTATTGCTGCCATATGTATTACTGTTTTTATAGTAATAATACTAATAGCAGTGATATCATTTGATTGGAGCAAAAATAATTGTGGTTTTCCTAATTTTAAACTTTGATATTTATTTCGGAATAAACTATTATTTAATTATGTTCATGTTGTATACCATTTTGAAATATGGATTTTGCTCTATTTATTTAAGCTAAACATTTTCCTCTTCACTATTTATTTGGGTTCATTTGAGGCTGTCAAATCAAAGGAGAAAAAAAATTCTAACAAGGTTAAAATGGGATGTGAGGCAGTGGAAACTGCTTGCAATATCAATCAAGTCTTTGGCCACTAGACTGTCAATGATAGCACATCTCAATATTTGCTCCAAAAATTTTGAAATGGAGACAAGAACTTTGAAGATGTGGATGTCCTCCTGTGATTGATAACATCTAATTGAGAGCCATTACTAAGGCAGACTTCAGGGGAACTAGACATTGACCCTTGAACAGTTCTTTGGCATTTGTACTGAATCAGATAAGCTTGACATGCTAGTGAGCCTGAATGAAAAGCAGAAAAGCTACCATATTGCATGACTGACCCAGTGAAACTGAACAAACTAAGCTACGAAAATTAACTCACCCAGCTTAATCAACAGACCTCTCTCTGACCAATAATCTTTTCAAGCATTTCAACAACTTCCTGCAAGGTAGAATCTGCAGCAGCCCAAATCAACTTTGGAGAATTCATTAGTTCCAGGACCCCAGAGCTCTATGCTTTCAAAAATAATGGACTTGTTTTCTAGATTTTGAAGGTTCTTATTTTGATGAATAACTCCAATTCTAACCTGAGATACAATGTTTTCAAATTGATGGTGAAAAAATGCAGTTATTTTTACACCTCCATAATTTCATCCTTTCTCCATGAACTGCACTGTTTATGCACTGTGATATACTGAAGGCCTGATAAAGTTGTGGAAAAGAATGATATCAATCGAAAATTGATAATCTATCTATATAGATATCATTGTCACTTTTTTCATGGTGATATCGGTTTCTCCGTCATGCTGTTCCAAACTGATATATAAGAGACATTAACAGTGACCGAGATTTGATCACTAGACCTGACCTTAGTAGACCGAAGACAGACTCATGAGCATTGAAATGATATCGGATTTCAAGCCTGAAGTATAATCAGTCAGTTAGTCAGTCAATCAGCAGTAGGGGGAAGCTGATATCAAGGCAGTGAAAGTCTCTAGACAGACATCCTGATGGAAACATGCCAGTGGAAATCGTAGATCATTCTGACAAGCAAATAACGGACAGCTTGAAAAAGCATACGATCGGTTACAATTACAAAATATTTATTAATTTGATATTTAATGTCACGTACAAGGAACACTTTGATGACAAAGAGACAATAATCGAAATCGAAAACGCAGAGCTGGAGGAAGTAGATCACTGCGCTTACTTGGGACAACAAATTTCCATGAAATCCCCAAGTGAAGAATCACTTCAGGTTGGCAAGCTTTCAGCAGGTCAAGTTCAACCTTCAAGAAAATTCTACTAGAGCTAAATAAACCCAAAAGATACCAATGGAGCTGAAACATGGACCCTAACCAAAAGATTGACCCTCAAAATGAGAGCCATACAATGTGCATAAGAGAGAATCATGGCTCTCATAACATGGAGAGATCACAAAACAGTGCAGTATATTAGAGGAGTCCAAGATATAGAATCCATAAAAAATGATTTTTTTTACTATAGAAATACTATAGAAATCATTTTTACACCAGTGGTTTAGTCAAGTGTTAAAGTGAGTTCATGTCAGTATCTATATATTGTTATAACAGAAATAGTCACATCCCAAACATGGATTATGTTAGTATCTTTCTTTAACTGTATAAAGTCTCCAAGATAGATTGTATCTTTGTATTGTTAGAACAGAGTTAAGTCTCAGAGATAACCCAAGTGACTATCTTTGTATTGTGTGGAAAAAATTTGTCTTCAAGAAAGCTTATGACAGTTTATCTGTGAAAATTAGTTTTAAGAAAGATCTCATGACACTTCTATTTTTTCTTGCAAAAATTGATATTCATCAAACCCAATTAGTGTTGATTAATTAGTTTTGATGGATGTAAATGAAAAAAAAAACACTTCCAATTGTTTAAAATTCCCAATGTGTTAATTATTATGAATAATTGGCACTGCTAAGATAACAACGAACTGATGATGAGAAAATTGAATTACTTTATCTTAAAATTTACGCAGTTACTGACACAAAGGTAGCGGTGGTAGAAAGACAGAACCCTGTGTTATTACTGTGTGACGTGTTATCATAGCCAGTATTCTCAAAAGCTTGATTCAACAAACAAACTTTTAAACTAAGCAAATACAGTTTTCTCCCAGCCTTATCTTCAATTTCACTTTCAATTAGTAAGTTTTACTTCTTGATGGTACTGGCATTATGAATATGCCAACAATAAGCTGTAACAAGTATCTATCAAAAAAAAAAAAAAAGAAAAAAGTTGTCCATTCAAAAAGGGGAAAAGAAATGTATTATAAGGTCGCTAACATCTACATTAAGAATAAACCCTCAATAAGTCATATGACTTTTAATACAGTATATTGTTATAATTGGTCTATCTTATGATAAGTTGTTAAGGGTTGTTAATCCCTTACGATGTCTAATTTATAAATCAAACTTTATTGTAGGTATATATATATATATATATATATAAATAAAAGAGTTCTAGACACAAAATGTTGACATTCACTGGGTGTATACCCTTGTAATTCTTATTTTTAAATATTCATAGCTTTATTTACTTGAAAATTACATTATGAACTACATATGTGTGTGTGTAGTGGAATAGTCTTACATACATAATACATTATACCCAATATAAAAATAAAAAAAACTACATTTATGAGATAAGCTGTATGATGAAATCATAGCTGAAAGGGTAGTGGTGTTTGACCAACACCATGTAAATATAACTGTTTTGTTTTTAAATCCCTGAAATGAATACATGGTAAACAACTGATGATCCCAATAAGAGAAAATTTACACATGGTTCCATAATATCAAAATATATGTAAAACACGAAAAAAAAACCCTAAAAAAACCGTAAATTGCATTAATATATATATATATATATATATATATATATATATATATATATATGAATATCTATAGAAAAACATTTAATATTTATAGTTTAGTACAATAGGCAGTCTTAGACACCCACATAAATCAAACGTCAAATATCAGTACATACAAGCTACCCATGATGCATCAGTAATAAAGCCTGCCTATAAATGTACTTGTACATCTAAACAGCAACCAATCCATAAGGCATCAGGAGACTCACCTTCATATGAGGCATCAGCAAAGCCATACTACACCAATAGGCATCAGCAGGGCCATACTACACCAATAGGCATCAGCAAGGCTATACTACACCAATAGGCATCAGCAAGGCCATACTACACCAATAGGCATCAGCAAGGCCATACTACACCAATAGGCATCAGCAAGGCCATACTACACCAATAGGCATCAGCAAGGCCATACTACACCAATAGGCATCAACAAGGCCATACTACACCAATAGGCATCAGCAAGGCCATACTATACCAATAGGCATCAGCAGGGCCATACTACACCAATAGGCATCAGCAAGGCTATACTACACCAATAGGCATCAGCAAGGCCATACTACACCAATAGGCATCAGCAAGGCCATACTACACCAATAGGCATCAGCAAGGCCATACTACACCAATAGGCATCAGCAAGGCCATACTACACCAATAGGCATCAGCAAGGCCATACTAGACCAATAGGCATCAGCAGGGCCATACTACACCAATAGGCATCAGCAAGGCTATACTACACCAATAGGCATAAGCAAGGCTATACTACACCAATAGGCATCAGCAAGGCCATACTACACCAATAGGCATCAGCAAGGCCATACTACACCAATAGGCATCAGCAAGGCCATACTACACCAATAGGCATCAGCAAGGCCATACTACACCAATAGGCATCAGCAAGGCCATACTACACCAATAGGCATCAGCAAGGCCATACTACACCAATAGGCATCAGCAAGGCCATACTACACCAATAGGCATCAGCAAGGCCATACTACACCAATAGGCATCAGCAAGGCTATACTACACCAATAGGCATAAGCAAGGCTATACTACACCAATAGGCATCAGCAAGGCCATACTACACCAATAGGCATCAGCAAGGCCATACTACACCAATAGGCATCAGCAAGGCCATACTACACCAATAGGCATCAGCAAGGCCATACTAGACCAATAGGCATCAGCAAGGCCATACCACACCAAAAGGCATCAGCAAGGCCATAATACACCAAAAGGCATCAGCAAGGCTATAATATACCAAAAGGCATCAGCAAAGCCAACAAACCACCTACAAACTATCCATAAAGCTTCAGCCAAGTACCCTACCCTCATCTATTGAATTAACCTTTAAAAGAGTCTATCTGATTAATCCTATGTATTGATTAGGCCTTTATCAAATCAGTCATGTAGGGCACTGATTAAAATGCACACGGAATCAGCCAACTGAATGAATATTTTGAAGAATAACAGATTGAAGAAGCTGACAAACTTTCCAGTTGAGCCACAACAAATCATCTGCTTCTACCACAGAAATTCTTTTAATTGGACTTCATACTCAGACAACTTGATTGTTGGTTCAAGAGGCAATTGAACCAATTAGCTGAGCTTATTTCCAGTTAATCGAGGAGACTTTGACGCCAGTTATGTTGGTACAACCAGATTAAAGGTGCTTCAGTGACTTCGTTTTATCAATAATCAATAGTTTCAATTCGTTCGAAGTTAATAGAAAGGAGGTAGCTTTAACTCCTCCATCACCTCTTGGTGTACTTAACCATAAGATGATTTGAAGACCGTCTGTTTACAGTTCAGTGCAATGCTCTTAATTGATCCTGAATCTGCATTTTTGCAATCCAATGAAATTTCTCAGAGAACCCGTATTTGCATTTTAGAGGGTACCAATGGATACACTACGAGAGGCTTGTCACAGTGTATCAAGGAAGGTGAGTAGGAAAATATTGTGTTTCAGGTGCTTCAATGGGGTCAGCGATTTGTGTTAGAACAATCGAATTTTCAGGGCCACCAATTTGTACTAGAATAGTCGGATTTTCAAGGCCACTAATTTGTATCTAAATAATCTGATCTTCAGGGCCACCAATTTGTATCTCAATAATCGGATTTTCAGGAACACCAATTTGAGAGAAGTCAGAATTTGAGGGTCAATTCATTATCTCTTTTATCATGTATAAATGTATAGTACTTGCATTCTCAACTTGCAAAAACAAAATGTAACATGACATCTAATTCTCTCACCAGCATTATATATATATATATATATATACACACATATAAATAAATGTATAATAATGATTATAAGGATATATACCCAGTGAATGCTAGCATTTTTTGCCTAACACATTCTTCAGCAACCAACAATATACAAAAAGCCTATATTTCATTTTAATAACAAATTTTGAATTATTTTTATTTACAAATAAATTACAATGTATTTTTCAGAACGGTCCTCTACTCAAGAGATTGGCATTTTTAGAATTTTATGATTTATTCATTATAAGATGTGTTTATAAAATAATAATTGGGTATTCCTGCGGGCCAATTTCTACCCAAATTTATAAATCCTGTTTTTTTTTTAAATCAATGAATAATTTCATTGATAATATTAGATTTAAAATCCTTGGAAAATAAACAGTGAACTAAACAAAAACAAAGTAGGAGGAAAGATAGTCAATTTGGGGGGAAGTTTGCACTTTTTTTTTTATATAGAGAAATATAGAGAGAGAAAAGGGAGATAATTCTGAAGGATCGTCCTCATATATATATATATGCTAATTATTGGTTTTCAATGGGATAATAGAAAAATTTGTAAAATCAAATGAAAATGAGCCTTTCGTTTTCCTAATTACAAGAACAAAATATATTGCTGGTTGCCAAAAAGAGTACTAGACACAAAATGTTGACATTCACTGGGTGTATACCCTTGTAATTCTTATTTTTAAATATTCATAGCTTTATTTACTTGAAAATTACATTATGAACTACATATGTGTGTGTGTTGTGGAATAGTCTTACATACATAATACATTATACCCAATATAAAAATAAAAAAACTACGTTTATGAGATAAGCTATATGATGAAATCATAGCCGAAAGGGTAGTGGTGTTTGACCAACACCGCTGAGGTGCCATGTAAATGTAACTGTTTTGTTTTTAAATCCCTGAAATGGATACATGATAAACAACTGATGATCCCAATAAGAGAAAATTTACACAAGGTACCATGATATCAAAATATATGTAGAACACGAAAAAAAAAAAAGAAAATTATGTAAATTGCATTAATATATATATATATATATATATATATATATATATATATATATATATATATATATATATGTATGAATATCTATGGAGAAACATGGTAATAACTGATGATCCCAATAAGAGAAAATTTCTACACTGTACCATAATATCAAAATATATGTGAAACATCAAAAAATGAAAAGAAAAGAAAATTATGTAAATTGCGTTAACAGATAGAGAAATAAGTGAATGAAGTGATACAAAATATTTTGAAAAGTTTTCATAATTTCCAGTGTTAAAAACTCTGAAACTTTCTAGATATCATATATATATATATATATGTATATATAATATTATATACATATATATATATATATAGAAATGGATGTGTGTGATCCGACAGAATGATTATAAATTGTATCATCACATTATATGAAAACTTATTTGAAATGATTTCCCGTCATTACACGGTAAATATATCACTAGATTAAATAAATAGAATAAACAATTATAGAAAAAAAGGCAGCGGTACAAATCGAATCTGTGATCGATTGGGTAGCTGCTTCAGCACAGTGATGCTCTAACCATTGAGCTAGACAACTATCAGTGATGCAAAAGTCCTAGTTTGATTCCTGCAGCCACCCCATTTTCTCTAATTGTTTATTCTATTTACGTTATCTAGGATGAGATATATATATTAACCGTGAAATGATAGGAAATCCTTTCAAACAAGTATCTATATAATGCAATGCAAATTATAATCTTATATATATATATATATATATATATATATATATATATATATATATATATATATATATGCATACATACATAAGATGTTCACATGTGCCTTTTGATGGATTCTGACTGGTAAGATGATATAAAAAGTATAAATTATCAAAGCAACAACCATGAGTTCAATGACTTAAAGCATGCACACATCTAAAATGATAGTATCTAAATTTGTGTTCGTTTCAAAAGCAAAGATGTACGCAACTGTACACGTATGAATTGTCATGCTTACAAACCCTCTCCCTCACTTTCTCTCATTAATTCCCTGTCATCTCTCAACCATACAAAGGCTACAATTAATGTTATGATTTGAGTTCAATGAATAACTTATTGATGACAATAGTAATAATAAGATATTATTAGATATATTCACATTTCATATCTTCATTATTTCATTGTCATCAATATTTTCCTTACACTTTATTGATTCATCTATTAACTGTGAACCTATGACCTAGTCAGTAGGACCTTGTGACCCAGTACAGTAGTCTCGCCTCTTTTGCTGACTTGAAACTCACGGATTTGATTACAATTTGAAAATTTGAGCCCGATTTGTGGAGATTAGCAAAGAAAATTGAAGCTTGAGGAAAAAAATGGTTTTCTTGTATTAAAAAGGGCAAAAAAACGTATTTTAATCATAAGGAATATGAGAGATCTAATAAATGGGGGAGTTCTAGAAAGGTCGGGGGTGGGTCGGAAAAATTTTAAAAATGGTATGCAGGGGGGAGGGGTATTTGGCACTTGGGAGTATATTTCACTTCACCATATAATGGTCAACTTATGACAATATAAGGCAGTAACCATGCTCTCTGAATGTAACCCTGATGCATAGTTAAATTCAGATGAATGGAACACTTCTTTTAGTAGCAAAACCTTCAAAAGTAGAAAATAAATTAATTCAATTTTATGAAATCCTTATATAATATCATTTGCTTTCCTATGTTAATATATTTGAAGTTTTTTCAAATGCGGCACAGGGTACCCCAGTGGATATATATATATATATATATATATATATATATATATATATATATATATATATATATGAATGAATCGCATTATATTACATTGAAACTCTTATTTGAAATGATTTCGTCATTAAATGGTTAATGTATCAATTGGTCTAGACAACATGAATAGAGTAAACAATTAAAATAAATGGTATTGCAGCAGGAATCAAACCTGAGACCAATAGGGTAGCAGCTTCAAAGTAGCGTTGCTCTTACTATTGAGCTAAACAGCCACTAGCAATGCAAAGGCCCAAATAACTGTTTTTGCTCAAAATTCTCATCTAGTTCATCCACAGTCTGTATCAGCTCTACTCATCTCTTTCGATGCGACAGACAAGTATTAAGAAATGGATGGCAATGCAATGTGGAAGCGGCTACCCTATCAATTGCTGCAGCAGCTCCATTTTCTTTGTTTATTCTATTTACGTTGTCTAGGCCAAGTGACACATTAACTGTGTAATGACAGGAGATCATTTCAAATGAGAGTTTCTATGTAATATCACGCAACTTCAATTCATTTTGTCAGATCATATATATCTATATATATATATATATATATATATATTTGTGCGTATGTATCAGAAAAATGGATTTAGGTCCAACAAGATGATGTGAAGAAAGTTGACAAATTGGAAAAGTAAAGACTTAAGGCTGATGAGTACATCTCAAATTCTCAATTGGTAACTAAAGTTTAGTCAGAAAAAATTCCACTTCAACCACATTACAACTAAGCTTTACTTGATATAGACCTACAAACAATTTCACACACAGTTCTTTGCTAAAAGCTCTGAAGAAGTCCAATTTTTGGATGAAACATTAGTTACCAATAAAGAATTTTAGATGTTATAATCAACCACAAGACTTTTCTTATCAAAATTATCAACTTTCTTCACATCAAATATATATATATGATGAAATAAAGGATTTGCAGAACAAACAGGTTTAAGTTTCTGCCCTGTTTTATTATTTGCCTGAAGAAGCACAAACAGGGCAGAAAAATGAACATGTTTGCGTAGTGAATCCTTTACTCACTTACATTTAAAGCTCTACTCTAACTCAATAATGTTGAATGTATTGAGCACTTTATGAAATAAACCCCTAACACATCATATATGGCATTATATTATGTTATATCCCTGATTTGTATTATTATATACATATATATATATATATATATGTATATGCATACACACACATATATATGTGTATATATATATATATATATATATATATATATTTATGCAAACAAAGATTTCAAAAACAGATGCATACATAGGTTCAACAATAAGTCCATATCTATTTTTACACTACAAATGTCTGATCAACATCTACATGGGTGACTGGTAATGCCAGTGACTGTAAGTAGTTGGCAATCCCATTAATCCTCCTGAGGAAAAGACTGATCTCTACAATATGCTAAATTAAGCAAGCCAGAGCTCCCTTCTCCCAATCTCTCAAGCCCTGTCCTCTGACTGGCCTGGTTGTGAGCAAGAAGAAATTAATGAATCATGTTGGACTGGCAGGAACTGACCCTCTTCAACCTCAACCCTGTAAGAACCCAAAATATAACAAGTTTATAGAGATAGGAGAATGACAAAGAAATAGTTTTAATGCCAAATGATACCTCGGCTCTTGTCCATTATTAATTATCCTTTGACGCTTGAGGAGCGGTGAAGAGAACAGTTCTGTGCGTTCGGTTGTTGTTGGTTCATTCATGACACTTGACTTGCTGTCATTTATTTGTCAAGGCGGCGGCTCATTCAAACGAAGAAACTTGTGCGCGAGGCAGGCGGGGGTGGTGTACAAATTGAAAGCAGAATCTTAGTTGGAAACGAGCCAGCCAAGGAATAATAGCCGTCAGGAAGCTAACAATACGCCTCCATCATTCTTAGAGTGCAATGCCAACTCTCAGAGAATGCTTCGTTAAGTTTTGTAACATGGCTGCCACAAACATCAAGGGGATGATCAGAGTGTGGATTCATGCCTTTCTCAAGGGCATTAATGCGCAAAGTGAACATAAATACATTAGTTGGAATTTGAACTTGCTTCACCAGTTCTGTTTCTGCATTGATAATCATTATAATCTCACACCTTTTGATATTCTAGAGTAGTATGATGGAAACAAGCCATACCTTGCCATCACAGGTAATAAATGAACAACTGTAGCATCAAACTTTGGAGTTATGTATAAGAATTCCATCGAAGAAAAAATAAGCTTGGTATAAGTTTTATTTATGACATCACTACTGTTTTCCACTGGAAAACATCTAACATATAGTGAAAATGACAAAAAAAACCCACTAAATTTTTGAGAATCTAGATGTTAACAATGAGCCCAAAAGGTCAAAAAAGTATCCACCCACAAAGAAAACAAGAACATTTTTAGAAGGGATCTAGTGGAGCACTGATGCCAATTTTCAAGTCTGTAGACAAAACGATACGGCCAGGAGTGCTAGAACACAAACATACAAACACATGCACGTATAAAAAAGGGTAAAGCCTTTCACCACCTTTGGTAGCTATGGTTGTCCAATTACTATATATACCAGACTATCAGATAAATTGCTACCTCTGCTGAAGGAGTTATATATATATATATATATATATATATATATATATATATATATATATATATATATATATGTTTGGTTGTGTCTTTCTGTTGGTCTGTCAACAAGATATCCCCAAAAGTACAAACTGGATTTGAATGAAATTTTGTGGAAGGTTGTGAAGACCTGAAGAATAAAGTTGTAAATCGAGTAAATTTTTTTTTACTGAGTATCTATAAGTTCATATCTGTCAGCATCTCTAAAAGTTCTCAATGAATGTCTATGAAATTCCATGGAAGGGTGAACAATTGTCTACAGAAGTGATTAAATTTTTTAACAATTACCTCCCCTACATTGTAGTTATATGTCCACACCACAATATATCGTCTGTCCTCATCTCTCTGAAAATTCTCAATGAATTTCAATTAAAGTTTGTGGAAGCTTCGACAATAGGCTATGGAAGATGTGATTCAATTTAGGGAAGGATCCATGTACAATTACTCCCCCTGACAATGACCTTGACAGAAGTATGCACTCTCTGAGTGCTTTCTGAATTTGAAAAGTATTTGGTGGACTACTGCTCACTGCAATTATCGTGAGCTCCATAACTGTCCACAGCGATCTCCAATAGATGGTGCTTGCAGTCATATCACCAGAGTATTTGACACAGTGTAATATTTGCATCAAAGGTTGCTCAGATATTAGACACAAATATCACACTGTGTGAAACATGGAACCTAACCAAGAGACAGACATACAAACTGAGAAGCATGCAACGTGCGCACGAGAGAATCATGCTCAACCTTACATGGAGAGATCACAAGACAGCACAGTACATAAGGAAGAAAATGAAAGTCCATAATATCATAGAAACTATTAAAAAACTCAAATGGCAATGGGCAAGCCATGTTGCAAGAATGTAAGACAACCGATGGACATTACATTTCGCAACATTGATCACCAGAGATCACAGGAGAAACCGAGGCCGACAGAACACAAGATGGAGAGATGAACTAGACAAATACAGGAAATACTGGCTCCGCGACGCCCATGAGAGAGAATTGTGGCAAATTCTGGGGAAGGTCAGTGTCCAACGATGGATGTTAAAAGACTGATGATGATGAATATAAGTATATTTTTAAAAATTTTCTTAATTGAGTGTCTGTCTTATATATTGGCATTTTCGTTAACATAGGTAAACATTGAGAAAACATTAATGTTAACAGAAAAAATTGCCATGACAAACTCAGTGTTGCCAACTCAAAGTATATTTTTGTGCTAGTTCGACTGCCAAAAAGAGCTGAATAAGAAAAAAAGACAAAAAATATCACAAAAATGTCATCAAGTACCCACAAGATGTTCAAATAGCCAAAACTTTTAACTACTTCAGTACTGATTTTCAGTCATCAAAGACAGATTTCCCTTAGAAGATGGAGATTCGACGTCCATGGAAAAAGAGTTTCAATTTCAGATGACCTTTTTGTATTTTTGGTTAAGAAATCAAAAAATGAAAACCATTTTTCTACATAACATACCATTATTTTAAAAATCATTTTTTTTTGTTTTTTGAAATTTTGAATTTGCAAACAATCTTTAGATACAAAATGTTGAATTTATCTTTGCTCTTTATGCCACTTAAATAGCCTCAGTTGAAGGCTATTTGCAACAAAAGTTTTAGACCAAGCTTTTTAAGCTCATCTCACACTAATACCCTTGGGAAGGGCATGAATTCATTTCTCCCTCCCCCATCCAACCTATGGGTAAATAGCAGGGAAGTTGGAGCCCTTTAGCCCTGTAAGGCAATACTTCTAAGAGAAAGTTATTCTGACACAAAGAAAACCTACAGCTAAGAAGTTACTATAAGCTGGTCCAAAGCTCAGATAGAAGAGGAGGGTTCAGGGCGGTGGTAGCATCTTCATCCCCCTCATACTTGTTACTGGAACTGCAGCAGAGTGCTTGTAGCCCAATGCTCTACAAGGAACCAACAGGAATATAGATGCTCTAATCATCGGCATGCTAAGATGGTTAACATAGAAAACAGTGAGAGAGTGAAACCACTCTACCATAAATACCATATAACCCAGCCTTTTGCTCCTATAACTATTGTTAGCATTTTGTTACATTTATAGTATCACTAGCAACCATCATCACCACTTCTCCTTTCCAATCCTTTTATTAAATTACCTTTCTATTCTCCCACTCCTTATCTACCCTCTTATCAAAATGACTAACTTTCTTTTCTTCTCTCTCCCTTTTTATCCTCTTATGAAACCACCTGGCTTTCTTTTCACTCCTCTCTCCCATAATGTTACACTTATAGAATTAGTAGCAGCCATCAGCCAAGCCATGAAGTAGTTATTCGTAATTCCTATCATGTATGGATGAACCAAAGAGAATGATCATGCAGGGACAGTTTTGAGTTCATTATTACAGCCCACACACTGAAAAGTTAATTATTCTGATTAATCTGTCGTTAATGGAGTGTTCCTGATGAAACGGCTCCGAATATTTCTTTACTCTCTTGATCACTTCTGAACATATTAATTGTGGAATTTGCTTAGGAGACATCTTGAAAAGTATCAACCAATCAGTCATACACTTCTGATTGAACATTGCAGGAAAAAATGTTTTCATGCCTTTATGAACAAAATACAAGTATCACGAGGAAAAATATTAGTTATAGTATTGTGTGAGATGAAATACCGTAGGTTTTTTTTTCTTATAATCATCCTTGTCTTTATTTGCTTCAACGCATGATTTAGCCAGTGCACTCTCTGAACTCTATTAGGTTGCAAGAGGCAGTCTGAATATTTAATCCAACACAAAGCCATAAAGATACTTATTGCCCTACATATCAACATATATTGACTTTTCAAACACTGATTCTCTCCCTAAATGGATCATATCAGTCTGTTTAGACCCTTTGGATAAGTCACTCCAATGGACACAACGTTGTCTTATGTTGGAGAGTTAACTTATCTGCCGATAAATTGACGAAACTTGAGTGATTCTTAAGCTTTGGGGTGGCTTTTAGACTGGCATATATGTTAAGCTTAATCTAGCAGAAGGCCACATCAATGAGGATTGAACTCAGTATACTGATTAACAATGTGCCAGACTAACTTGCAAAACAACAGTCTAAGCAAGGCATCCAACACAAAGGCATATAGATATTTACTAAGTCTGGCCTAAGACCACTTTATTAGGGCACTAATGAGAATCAAACTTGCAACACTAGTCAATGGTCAGTCAAACGAACTTTATAACCATCAGTCTAAGCTAGGAATTGAATACAAAGGTATAAAGATATTGATTGAGCTTAGGTGACACAAGACCATAATTAAGGGACACCTATGAAGGAAGGAAGAAAGTCGGCCTTTACATGAACTTCAGCAAAACCTAAGTCATGGGCAACAATCATGTCAGAAAAACACTGGACTGAAATCAGAAAAGCACAACTGGTAACTGTAGACCACTACATCCACCTCGGACAACGAATCTCCATCACTCTGGGATGGCAAGCATTTGGCAGAGCAATCTCCACCTTCGAAAACAAGAATATCCCATTTATCCTAAAAAGAAGGGTGTACAACCAATGCATCCTCCCGATTGTCACCTATGGAGCTGAAACATGGAACCTAACCAAGAGACCACTCAAACTGAGAAGCATCCAATGTGCACAAGAGAGAATCATGCTCAACCTCACATGGAGAGATCACAAGACAGCACAATATATCGGGGGAAAAACAGGAGTCTGAGACATCATAGAATCAAATAGAAAACTCAAATGGCAATGGGCTGATCATGTTGCAAGAATGGCAGACAATTGAAAGAACATCTCGACTCACAACATGGATTCCCAGAGATCACGTGTAACTGAGGCTGGCAGAATACTAGATAGAGAGACGAATTAGAAAATTCAGAAAATACTGGCTCTGCAATGCCTACGATAGGACGAAGAAAGAATGATGATGATGATGATGGATGAGGATCAAACTCACTACACTTGCTAATAATCTATCCAACTAGCACGATAACCATCACACTAAGCTTGACACAGGACATAACAGGAGGCTTAAAGTGAACTTTGTTCAACCAACCTGTCAGGTCTGGTACCCTAAACACTGAATTTAATGTCATTAGTAAAGATGGCCGGAGTGTTTAATTATCTCTTGGATAATAGACCGCAGATAATCTTCCTATAGACCTGGCCTTAGTTCGCATCTTGCGTCCAAAATTCTGTTACTCGATCTGCTATGTGTTTTGACTTTTACATGTATATGAATTAAAGAATATCAAGGAGTTAGTACTGAAAAATGGAGACCTTCTTCTGATTTTTACTACTATTTACCTCCATCTTAATTATCTACTTGCAATTAAAAGCAACAATAACTCAGATGAAGGTGAATAGTACCAAAAATAGATAATAATGAAGTCTATGTTTTTTTTTACAGTGAAAACCACCTTGTTATTAAATATGTCATTAAAACTGTTCATAACCAAAACATAATATCATT
>OY735236.1:9377808-9432808 GCA_963457665.1 Thysanoteuthis rhombus | reverse complement strand
AATTGAAAAAATTAAAACAGTTTTTCCTGAATATAAAAAAGGAGTAAATGTTAAAATTTTCAGCCCTCTTGCTCCATTTGCGTAGCCAGTATACATAATACATACATAACCAGCTAGCTGCACCAACTTAAGACCTGAAGAAACTTATTTTGATAGTTTTAGTAGATGATCTCTCAAATAGAGATTCATTCACTGCAGTAGTAATGGTCTCAAAGAGTAATTCAATAATGATTGCTTCACAGTTAGGCACCAATTTGAAATATATTATTATGGAAGAGCAAACTCTAGCAAGATACATCTCCATTAAATATGTTCAAAGAATTCCAGAGATGCATACATTTATAAATATGATTTTGCAATGTCCTTTGATGAATAAATCAAAATCAAGAAAATTGGAGGTCTGCTTGTCAAATTGATTCTAGAAATAGTCTGTGCCCTGTGAATTAAGGCATAGAATCACATCTAAATGATCAAATATTTATATCAATCGTGATGGAGAAATATCATTCACATACTTCTGAGGAATTGAGCAGTTATTATCAAATTCTGGTTCTTCTTATGCTGGTAATAAGATCATGATTTCAGGTAATTCATAGATTATAATGAAAGCACTAAAACAATAATTGTTCTGAGAGGTCTTCATCTTAAGTCCTCTCACTCTGGCGTTAAATTGGATCATTATTTAAAACTTGCAAGACTAACCTATTGAAGTACTTAATGTGCGAGTTGGAATGTCTCGGTAGAGATCTTGGGGACATTCCAGTAGTCAGAGAAACCTAGAGATACATGTTCCAGAGGTCTCGAAAAGGTCAAGACAAATTATAGATACCATTAAAAGTCGTGAAAAAAATGATTGTCTTGTCATCATCAGTCTTTTAATGTCTGTCGTTGGACATAGACCTTCCCCAAGATTTGCCACACTTCTCTATCATGGGCGTCGCAGAGCCAGTACTTTCTGAACTTGTCTAGCTTGTCTCTCCATCTAATATTCTGCCGGCCTCGGTTGTGCATGTGATCTCGGGGTATCCATGTCGTGAGTCACAATGTCCATCGGTTGTCTGCCATTCTTGCAACATGGCCATTTGAGACATGTAGTGAGTAACAAAATATTTCACACATGACACCAATGTATATTGAGAGTATTTAGGAAAGACAGAAGGAAAAAGTGATAATTTTTTAGTAAAAGTTCTAAAACTAAGACCAGTCGGGGGAGAAATAGTAAAAAAAAATCCAAACAATGTTGTCGTCTGCACCCTTAATGTCAACAGCTCAATTAAAAAAAGACTTTTTTTAATGAGTACCATTATTAGCAGCTATCATAAGTCCAATGCTTTTTTTTATAATCGATAATAGCCAAACAAAGTGATTTGATGTAATCTAATCCCTTTTTGATGAGTCAATTTAATGTGTGTAAATAGTCTATGGTTGAATACCCACTTCTGAAGCCTGCCAGTTCACGTGGTTGATTTTCATCTAGAATGGTTGAGATTTGTAACATTTTGAAGATTACTGCAGATTCAGTTAAAGTAGTAACAAATTTACTTAATTGGAAAAAAAAAAAAAAGAATTCTCCATCTAAAGATTGTGTAACCAAGAAAGTTTGTTTGGAATCATTTATTTTTTTGAACTTGATCTACCAACATATCTACTGTTTTATTGTCGAACTCCTAGAGAGTTGACTTTATCATCACAATTAGAAAGACATGGAAGAGAGGGAGAGAGCGAGAGGGGAAAAGAAGTAGGGAGAATATGTAAAAAAAATATATGGCTCAGTGGCTGAAATAGTTGAATTTAGAGTGGAGTTTAACCTTGAAGCAGTCGGGCTTTTTCCTATATATTCTTCTGTCTTTCAAGCAACTTGACAATTTCATTCACCAAAATTTTTTAATCTTTCTCAGCAAACAACAGCTGTTTTTTTGCAAGTCTTCCAAAGAATCGAGGCTTTTTTCTTTGAGTATTTTGTAAAGACTTGGATGATATGTTATCAAGAGGTGGAATATCATGAGAAAATGGAGAAGAAGATAAATTTAGCTGTAACAATTTTTTTTCTATTCAGTCATCAAAGAGACATGCAGTCTAGCATTATCCCAAAGGAATATCATACCCTTTTTCAAAACTATCGAAGAACAATTTTTGTCTACCACTACCTTCAGCTGGTCCAATTGGGAACAGTACTTGTTTGAATCATTCATTTGGTTATATGATATAATGAAAAACAATCTTTTTTTTTAATCAAGGCAGCAGATGACAGCATTGTTCATTTCCTCAACTGCTGACTCATCAATCATCGAACGTACCTTCAGCAAAAGCTATTCTGCGGTTCTGAAAACCTTATTCGAGATAACTCAATGAAGGCCTCCTTCTGTCTCAATAAACAATGGAATAACATTGAAATGAACTCTCCAGGGCAAAAGCCTTGGTGAAACGCTATGGAGATCCAGTCAACAGGATCCCCCTCCTTTTGTAAATGGCAACGACTGGAGTATGGAATAAGCTTGTTGATTCCAATGTCCGCGCTGTTAACCACTAAACTGCTAACACTTCCATAACTAGTCAAGTCAAAAATGACAGATTTACATTCAGTCCAAAATGAAACTCTAGTCTAGTGGCCAGAAGAAAAATGTCATCAAAATAAATTTGGTATCATAGTCCTCTTTTATCTCTCTTTAGGGAAATATTTTTTATTCTTGATAATATACAGACCACAATAGTTATACAGAAATATAGAAATGAGTAGAAAAAAAAAGAAATGGATAACTATCTCTCAATCAAAAACTAACACTTGGATCCACTCCAAAATTAAACAACACGTTCCTTGATACATGTCTAACCTTTCCACAGTATTTAAAGTATTTAATCGATATTCATAGAGAACTTTTGGAGATAACGTGGAGACAAATGGGAGTATGTGAGAAAGGAACACAAAATCAAACTTCACTCAAATACAAATTCCTTGGCAAGCAAAATAATCTTTTACACTGATGATAATTATTTCCAATGTTGATCCGCACAGGCATGTAACATCGACGTTGACGGAAACTATGAATAATTTAACAACCTCTATCTGTGATCTCATTCGATACATGAATTTATAATAACAAAATGGACAGTATTTGCAACATTTGCTGACAAAGCCTGGGCATAATATTATCATACGGAAATGTCTTTATATAAGGCAAACGAGGTGATCCAGAACAAGTGAAATTTTATAAATATTTTCAAGTAGAGGCACAGCTTTATCATATTCAATGTGAAGCATTGAATTTTCTTACAATTATCATTCTATTGCAAGTTTTACTCCTCCTTATTGAATTACCGTAGCCTCCGTCATAACCAACCAGTCAGGTGGGCAACGGGTTCTTCTCTCTTCGCATATCTCTGGGCAATCCAGGTCACATTTCCGAGGCTATAACCTTGAAAATGTGTAAGAGTACACCACCAGGCACCATTGAAAAATCATTTTTGTTTTTTTCCAAAAAAGTACTTTTGGGGAACTCTGGGGTCATTTTGAACAAACAATGCCCAAATGCTAGTTCAAATCTTGCCGGAAGCCACTTATTTATTTGATTTCATGTCGTTTGCTTTAGTTGTCTTTGCCTCAGTGCATTCATGGAACTACCTTCTCCTGACCTCTGCATTGAACCAATGACCTTCCAATGAACCTGGTTCCCTCCAGATTAATGATTCCAAAAGCTATATCAATGAATGATCTGCTGATTGAGTTATCTGAGCATAACACGTGTGCTGATTCAACAATCTCTCTCCAGTGCTTACCCTGTCAATTATTTCCACTTCATTCTATAAAGGCTGCTCCCTCTCTTTCCACCTGTGATCATACCTGATGAAAAGTGCAAGCTCACTCAGAACAAGATTCAACAACACAACAGACACCTAAGGAAAGCCGGAGGCAAAAATGTTGCGATGAAACAAAACAACAAGATGGAGGAAATAAGTCCGAACTAACCTATACACGATGATGATTATATTCTTGACAAACGGAATACCAGTTTTCTAACAACTTGACAGTTTTGTGTGAGTATCTGTCTTGTGTAGAGGTCAATTCCTGATTTGCAAATATTTTCAAGTCATATCTCATAAGACATATTCAGAATCGATAGACATCTTGGTACATAGATGTAGCATACTAATTATCACAGCAAGTCATTCTAAAGAATAATGATATAAGAATACCATAGGCATAAAAGTCAAAGGAGCAAGCCCTACCCTGTAATTCAGGTAGAACAGTGTGAAATTTGGGGGGGGGGGAGATCAAGCCCTCTGGGCCCCTCAACCAAAGAGCTCCTAAACACCTATGAAGACCATTGTAGGTTGGTATGTTTTACCAAATCTGCTGAGCTCAAACCAGCTCAGGTTCTTCTGATCACCAGAACACTCTCAAGAGAAAAACCTTTGAATTTACAAAAAAATAAAATAAAATTTTAGTATTATCGGAAATCCAGATTTTCCCAACAATGAGTAAAATTAGTTTTAAAGTGGGCTTTTGTGATTACTTAAAATGATGAATTTAATCATCATCATCAGTCTTTTAGCGTCCGTCATTGGACATAAACCTTCCCCAGGATTTGCCACACTTCTCTATCATGGACATCACGGAGCCAGTACTTCCTTAACTTGTCTAGCTCGTCTCTCCATCTAACATTTTGCTGGCCTCGGTTGCGCATGTGGTCTTGGGGAATCCATGTTGTGAGTCGTGATGTCCTTTGATTGTCTGCCATTCTTGCAACATGGCCAGCCCACCGCCATTTGAGATTTTTTATGGATTCTATGGTGTCCCCATGATGAATTTAATAATGAAGGATAAATTAATGCTATACTTAAATGGGTTTTCATTTTGTCTCCAAAAATCTGGAGAGATATTGGTTACACTCTTTTCAAGCCTGCATCCAGTATTACAAGACAGCCTCTTTTTGGAATCCACAACGGAAAAGGAAAAGAGGAAGACCTAGAAACAGCTGGCGTGGTGACCTGGATGTAGATAGCTGATGAAATAGTTGCAAGATCGGGATGCCTGGATAGTCCTTATTAGTAGCCTATGTTTAAATGAAACCACAGGTTTAGATTGATAGAGCTCTTTCGGTAAAATATAGGTATTAACCTTTTCAGGAGATTCAACTCAGATAAAAGCCTAAGCAGATATCTCTAATTAAATTTCCATTACTCACTCTTAGTAATCAAATTGTAAGAGGTACATGTATTCACTCGTGTCCGTCTGTCCACATAGTATCCTGAAAATTCTAAATGAAGTTCAATGACATTCCGTGGGAGGGTGGGCCATGGGCTAGGGGTGAATTGATTGAATTCTAGGGTGGATACAGGGAATTTTTACAGTTACCCTCCCTGCAAATTTGAAATTTGCTGACAAAGGGTTTGGATTGTGCAATAAGATATTTCATGATATCAAGAGTATCTAACAAGATAGCACTCAGAGAGCACACACTTCTGCGAAAATCATTGTCACAAAAAACTGAACAATCAGGAGTATTAAACTAAAAAGCACTTGGAGAGCGCACACCTCAGTGAAAATCATTGTCATAAAAAACTGAATAATCAGGTTACAGATCTCGGGCTATGCTGTGACAAAAAGGTTGCAATTCATCTATGACTTCTTTTTGTATCCTGATTTATTTGCAACACTTCATTATTTCCTGTGGACAGAGTAAGTTTATCATTATTATGTAATTTTATCCAAAAAGCCCCCCAAAATCTTCTGTGGTAATGTAAACCATTTTTTTTGGAATTCCTGGATCCGCCCTAAAATTTAATCAATCGTTCCATAGCCCAATGTTCCATTAAATGTCATTGAAATTCACAGAGAACTTTTGGAGATATTGTGTAGACAAACAAACAATACATCAACTCTATCCAACTTCATTAGAAAAGAACCATAAGTTCAACGATGCATCAACAATCCATAGTAGTAGTAGTAGCTGGAGGAGGAGCAGGAGGAAGAAGAGCAAGTAGATTTTCTTTGAGTCAATCGATTCTCATACTTGTAAACTATTGTGATACTGAATCATCCTGCGAGTATCATTTTCAATAAAAATCGTACATGGGCATTTATGGCCATTTCTGAGTGTTTTTTTTAATACAAAAATGCGGATTTCATACAACTTTTTATGACATAGCAGCTTATAAAAAAAACCCCACTAATTTGGAAAGATGTCCTTTTGATTATATCATACATATATATGCACTGAATGTTTAGCAAATATAAACTTGAAAACTGCACTAGCAAATTTTAATATAAAAATGCTTTCTACAAGAAACACACTGACCCTAAAATTTCAACCAGGTAAAATGATCACAAGGGCCCACCTAATCAAAAAATTTGGTCATTTTCGTGTATAGGTTGACCCTTGACAAAATACCATTCAGTAAGCAAGAAAAAAATGTAGAATAAATCTTTCTCAATTAAACATAACTACCAATGAATGTTCTACCATCAAAGAACAGCCTAACTTACCGGGGCCCAGCAAGAGATTTCCCGTTGGACAATTCCGACACTGCATTCTAATAAGTAACGTATTTAGATGACGTTTTATTTTACACTTTGAACTACTTTGTTCACTTTCTTCCTCCGTTAAATGAAACATCAATGAATATTTCTTATTTTTATTGGATGCAATGTCAAAATAAATTGGTAGCAATAACCCCAATCAATTTACAGATTATTATCATTAAAGATGCCGGAAATAGTTAAATCGAAACTCAGGAAATTAGTGATGTACAAATGTGGTATTTGAAAATCTGACTAACTAGTCAACAGAAATGGTTTTCTAAGAGATTAATCTCAATGAATATGACTATAATATGATATGTCCGTACCTTGCATAAATGAATCACTGTCGCCCACGCATGTACCAGAGCTAATAATCTCAGAAATTATCTATGAAAAATAGATCTTTTATCTAGAAATATCTAGAAAATACCAGCACAAGCTGGGAGCATTGTTGGTCCAAATATCAGGGAGACTCTAAAAAAGAACTTTTTTTGGAAAAAAAAAAAAATTCTCAGATGGTGTTAGTTGGTGTACTTTTGGGGGGGGGGGGGATTTTAGCCCACAATATATCATGAGGAATGCCCCCAAACTTATACACATACATACATACATAGACAGACAGACAGACAGACAAGCAAAGAGAGAAGAATCTATAGTCCACTTGGCTGGTTGGTCTGGCTGACCATTTGTAAGGCAATGATGATTGGAAAATATATGATTATTATATTCGTTATTATGTAAGTTCAAGAATAATCATTACTTACTGTACTATTTCAAATAACTAACATTTTGTATGCTGATTACAAAACGTGTGTACTCAGGGGCATAACTGAGACGGAACTATGATTCTGTCTATTTTCAGGAAGAGTAGTAAAAAACACTTTGGTTTTGCTTGGTAAATAGATATATTGAGGGTCCAATTCCTTCTCAACTGTTCCATTCTTTATATTCATTCAGATGAAGTTTCAGCTGCTGTAAATTCTGGTGTTTTTACTGCCTGAATTCCAGAGGTGAGGTATTGTTACTATTATATATTGATTCTTTTGGACTAGTTTCCTCATCTTAATTGTTTTCATCTGCATTTGCTGATCTTCTCTCTGTCTTAATATCCAAGATGAAGAATTGTTAGAAACCATCAACCAAAACTATCAACACAGGTTTCTTTCAGTTTTTGATTTGGTACGGCTAGCTAGATGGTTACATATGTATCACGTATACAGGTTGCACCAGTGGAGCTAGAGGGCTGAAAATTTAAACACTGACTCCTCATTATATCTAGAAAAATGTTGTTTCTTCTTTAAACCTTCCCCAACGTAAGCTTTTAGTGAAATTGATCTTTACTCTTTATTAAGTCAAGAAAGAACTTTTTTTGCTTCTTTGAAATTTCCCCTCCTATAATAGTCTTTTAGGGAGAAGGGATCAGTTTGCAAAGTAAGTTTATACTAAATTGGGCCTTACTTTGTGTTTGGCAGTTTTCACACTACTTTTTTGAAAACTATGATTTTTTTTGAGATCACTACTCAAAAAAGTCGAGAGAAGTAACTTGTTCATTGATCATCCAAATTTTTTAAATTGATCACCCCCAACACGGCATGTAGCCAAAAAACATTAGTCAAATGATGATTTCTATCGAGTGACTATCTATTATTTACCAATTCTTTCAGACAAGTTTTTTCGTGTTGTTTTGTTTGTCACAGTTGTACAGTACGTCCTTCAAACGAGTAAAATATTCATCAACAATGTAACAAATGAAAAATGTTTGTTTAACTAACAGAAAACTCAAACGCGGGAATGTTTTTTTTGCAGTAATCGGTGATAAATATTGGGATTAGAAACAGTCAACCAAAACTGCCACCATTAACAAAGGTCTCTTCAGTTTTCAAGTTTGGCTGGCTGGCTAGCCATGTATGTATCACATATACTGGGCACACCAATAGAGATAGAGAGTTGAAAATTCCAATTTTTACTCCTTATTATGTCTACAAAAAAAAAATGTTCTTTATTAATAATAAGCTTCTAGTGGAGGGTCCAGTTTGCCATATCATTTTATGCTAAATTGGTCCCTTAGTCTGTGTCTGGCAGCATTGATGCTTGCTTTTTGAAAATTCAGATTCTTCAGTGATCTCTGCCCAACGAAAGGTGAGAGAAGCAATATTGATCAATTTTCTTATATTGATCACCTCCAACACTGCATGTTGCCAAAAACTATTGGTTATTTACATTTTCTATTGAGTGACTAACCAGACCTGTTGTTTGTTGTTTTTTTTATTTTAATTTATTAGAAAAATAACAACACATACACCCAGTGCGTGTTTTTTCGAACTCTATTCCAGCGTCATTCTGGTACATAAATAAAAATACGAGGTCACTCAAAAGTGTCGAACTTATGCAAATGGGGAAGTGATTTATTTGCCATTGTGCTCATGTCAGAAATTTGTCTGAGAAAAATCTGACCTAAATTCAATCAACAATGTGGCTTGACATCAGGTCAGAGCAGAGCTATCCGGTCTTCGGGTCGGGATGCTACAGTAACGTCGGTATCTTTGTGACGTTATCGACATCAGCTTAGCCCTGGAGATTCCTACCCTAGGGTTGCTCCTCCCTATTTCACTATAAGGGGAGGGTCAGAAGTTATCCTGATGTTTTTGTGACACTAGTCGTGTGACTGGGCAATTTATGTCCTTGTCAACATATTAAACTGATGGTATAACCCATCTCTCAGCCCCCCCCCATGTAGGAAGGCAGTTAAATACCACATGGTTTACCCTTGGGAAAGACGTGGGTGCCACATGGTTGAATTTCAAGAAAGGCAGGCTATGAGCCTAGGAATAATAGATCTAACTTGGTTACAGATTTAGAAATGTTTTTCAGTTGGAATATATTATTTTTCATACATCAAGATAATATGCACTCACTCAGGTTTGTGTGTTCGAAAATTCTCAATAAATTTCAAAAGAATATCGTGGAAAGCTGGATCATGTGCTGAAGAGGAATTGATAAGATTCTGGTGCAGACCCAGGAATTTATTTTTGATTGAGAGATATTTGTTTTATGAATTGAGACAATAGTCTGAATACAGAAAATTGCGACCTATACTGTTTCCTTGCCTGAATCATAACCATTTATGAACTGATCTTAGTTTTAGTGTATGATGTTGGCAAAGGTATACAAAGCGAGTGCTTTTCTAGTTTGTTATTGTAACACGATGTGTTATTTTTTTTCAGAAGCTTTCTTGGTCTGAGAAAAATCTAAAACCCACCCATGGATAGGACTTCTATTTAGTTCCTGCAGAAGGTCTTTAGATCATAGACTTGAACAATGTATTGATTATCTCGAAATTATCATCATAAACTCTTGGGTCAAATTTGATTTAAATACCTATGGCTATTTCAGATATACATATTGGTGGATTATAGGAAAGAAGAGTATAGATAAAAAGAAATTAGATTACAGTGGGTGCGAACGCAGACCCCACAATATTTACAATTCCAAAATCCCAAACTTTTTACATTAAAACATTCTCCTAGGTCCAATGAGTATGCATGAAAATTTGGTAGGGTTGTGCACATGTTTAGATAAGGGTATTCAACCAATGCATCCTCCTGAGAGCAAAGTATACTAGAAGAAAAACAGGAGTCCAAGATATCATGGAATTCTTGAGAAAACTTAAATGGCAATGGGCTGGTCATGTTGCGGAAATGACAGATAATTGCTTGACATCACAACGTGGATCCCCAGAGATCACGTGCGAAACTGGGGCCAACGAAACATAAGACAGCATGACAAACTAGATAAGTTCAAGAAGTACTTGCTCTGTGACGACCATGATAGAGAGGTCTGACAAACCACTTGGAATGGCTGTGTCCAATGACAGAACTAAAAGGCTGATGATGATAGCATGACAAACAGTCAAGCAGATACATGGTGTCTCATCTCACACACACATACATATATATATATATATATATATATATATATATATATGATTAATGGATGCACATCGTGTTTTATTACTTCATTTCAATAGCATAACAAACAAACACACAGATGGACACCATTGAATTATCCTTTATCATAATCATTGATATTTTCTTATATCTATTTATTTGTTTGTCATCTGCCAAGCCAGAGGAGACCGATGAATAAATTCAACTGGAACTGCTGTGATTTGACACGGATCTTAGCAGCCTGATGACTTACCAATAGACAATGAGTACCCTGGTGGTTCGATATAGAAACTTCAAGTATCAAGTATCTCATTCAGATTGAATACAATCCACCATGACCCAAACCCACATAATGTCCATGGTGGAAATGGGACAGAGGGGACTTCTTGTCAAAGATTACTTTATTTGAAAAGTGAAACTATTCATGTTATCGCGCTTAATTTGGTTAAGAATCTCAATAGAAAGGCGATCCCCCATTTTATGTCACCGGAAATTGTAGATCAATTTGACTAGGTGGAACAAGTTATGGATGGATAGAATGTATAGAATGGGTTACAATTACAACATAAAACTGTCATTACTTTTTACGACACGGTTGTACTAGTATATATAGATTCCGCAACCCACTTGCAGAGAAGAGAGAAAAATACAATGCTCTAGTAACAAAAAAAAAAAAATTAAATCAGCTGTTTATTTTTGTTGTTGTGGGTTTCTTTGTTTTTTGCCATTTGGTTTTCTGATTAATGTTTCTTGTTGATACTTGTTTTACACGAGAAACCTCATATTTAATTCAAGAAGTCCAAACAAGCATTAAAAGCAAATAACAAATGTCTACTTTTACTGTATGCTTAACAATTTATGCGGTCAATCAATCCCTGCCCCCACAGAATCTTTTGTTGCACAGAAAACCTACGCAACAGCTATAACCAGTGTTTATTTCTGACTTGGCCTAGCAACCGGAGGCACATAAGCTAAGAACAGTCGAACAGTGCTCTCCCCTATTTGGACAAAACCAAGTCAAATTTCAGGCAATCGAGTGAAAAATTACGGTCAATTCCGAGGGTAAAATTGCCTGAAATTTCAGGCAAATCAAGCCCTCTGCTCCTATGTCCTAGAGAAAAGGTTCCCATACGTTCATGATAGCAACTGTTTTCCCAAAAGCCACAGGGAGTTGCATTGTGGTGAGGGAATGGCCTTCCCTCACTTATCTAAGAAAGGGAATAGCATTCTCCTAATTTCTATACAACTAAAATTCTCTACCTGAACAATTCGTAGATAAGGAAAAATAAGCCAGTGTATATCGTCATCCTATACCAGCTTGATACATTCAAGAAATTACTTAGATCTAAAAAGTTTGGGGGGTGCTCAAAGATATCACACCCCTCTTCTGAAACCCCCAAGATCAGGCAGCCCAATATTCCATCACTTCATTTTCTATCACTACACCATTGAGCAACAGCTTCAATTAAAAAGAGTTACAGGTTTTGGTCACGGTTATAAAAATGATAATGATTGTTCTATCTTATATGGAAAAAAACAAAAACAAAATCTGAGAGTGAAAACGTCAAACAAAAACATGAATAAAACTATCATTATCAGCCTTTCATTGTCCGCTTTTAGGCATAGACGTATACTTTCCTCTGACCTTTCTATCATGGGTATCATGGAGCCAATACTTTCTGAACTTGTCTAGCCATCTTATATTCTTTTGGCCAGGGTTTCGCATGTGATCTCTGGGGATCCACATTTTGAGTTGTGATGTCCAATGGTTGTCTGCCATTCTTGCAACATGACCAGCCCATTGCCATTAGAGTTTTCAAATGGATTCTATGATTTCTCGGACTCCTGTTTTTTCCTGAATATATCTTGCTGCCTTGTGATCTCTCCATGTGAGGTCGAGCATAATTCAAGAAGCCAAAGAAATTATAACTGTAAGCAACCTGGGCCTGTGTGTCTGGCTGAACAGAACTTGGTAAATATTAACTACCAAATAACCTTTGAAGAGGAGAGTGGTTTAACAGTTATAAGCATAAAAAAGTGCATTGGCAGACTAAGTTTTAATTTTCAGCTGAGGCTGTTTACATTCACTTTGCATTAATGCCCTTAGGAAAGGCATGTCCATTTTCCCCTCTATGGATAAATAGCAAACTTGTAAAACAGTCCATCTATGAGAAATTTACCCAGACAGAAAATAAAGTACAGTTCGGCTGTCACCGTATTTTGTCCAATCCCAAGGTAATTGAAGAGGATTAGGCGTGGGGCTAGGGACTACACCTCATAAAAATCTATTTGCTACTGAGGCTGCAGATTGGTTGCAGCCCGACGTTCCACAAATAATCTTCAGAAGAGTATACTTACAGTCGTTATAAGTGGAATCAACATGGCCACCCAAAAGTTAATTGTGAGCACTTGTCAATTGTTCAGATTTAAACTTGGGACAAAAGTAGAAGAAGAAGCTCATAGAATATGTAGCGAGTTTAGAACAGGTGAAGTTAATGACCTAACTGTTCAGGAATGGTTCAGGAATCGTGAAAGAATCATCCAGAAATGTACCTTGTAAAGCAGTGTCCCTCAACCATTGGGCTGTAAAACAAATGTTACCGGGTCCTGAAGAAACAATATGATTTGGCAATATTTCTCAAGATTCAAAAAAAAAAAAAAATCATTTCCTTGGATCTCAATATTGAATTCTTTCGATAAACTCTGTCAGAGAGGAAATACATAATCCACTCAAGTGACTAATAACTGACATCACCTATATTTCAGCTGTGATTAACCCCTTCCTGTTGGCCAGTCCACAAGAAAATAGTCAATATTAAACCAGTTCCGGGTGCTAAAAAGGCTAGGGACCGCTGTCATAAAGGATAGCCACAAAGCATTGATGGTGGAAGGATACTGGCTGATTGGCTCTAAACTGTGTCAAGATTCAGTACAAACAATGAAACTATATCTTTGTGCCTGGAAAACATCAGAGTACGATGAAATCATATGTTTCCACCTGAAGAACATTGGAGTACATTGAAATGAAATGTACTAATTTGGGGGTTCTGTAATATATCAGAGATGTGCGCAGTCATTTAATTGCTAGGTAAAAGCTGCTCTGCCTAACTCATAGTCTATCATTACGTGCATCCATATATGTGTGTGACAAACAAAAAAGCAAAAATATTTTAGTGCCTATAAAAAGAAATCAATGGTAGAAGCTTTTTTGATATGATGTAGGGAAGGAAGTCCTGATTATATATTGTAAAGTTTCACAGCCTCGGTGAACAAATGAAAAGACACAAGAGAATTATTGAAAGAAAAACAAAATTTGGATCGGACACTTATTCTGTTTTTCAGTAATTCTCAATTTCCTACAATCGGTACCACCTTCCTAGCATTGTGCCAAAAATATATCAAGTCTGAAATATGTGTTTAATTATTGATGACTGCCTGACCTTAATTCACTGTTTGATGATCAGAGTTGTACTACACTGACTCAAAACATATTTCTTTTAAATTAAATTTCAAAGAAAAATGGAAATACAAGTCTGGTTAGTCACACAATAGAAACTGTCATGCTTTGTTGAGAGAGCAATTGAGATTGGGAAAAAGAGGCGATTACTTCCATCATCTTTTGCAGGGTGGCTATCACTGAAAAAATTTGAATTTTCAAAAAACAAGCAGGATACAAATTAAGGGCCAATTTAGTATAAACTTACATTGCAAATTGACCCCCCCCCATAAAAACCGGGATGGGGTAAAAAAGTTTATTTTTTTCTACATAATGATGATGATTAAGGTTTAAATTTTCAGTCCTATAGTTATAGCTCAATTGATACACCTGTAAGCATAGTATATATATATATATATATATATATATATATATATATACACATACACACACAACTGTGCGTGCGTGTGAGTAGGTAGTTTGACCATTTTGAGGAGTGAGATGAGGTGATTTCTGCGCAGTTGATTTTTTAGTAGGAATCTCATTTCATTCCTCAAATCTAAAACACGTAAACAGCAGACAGTTTTCTCAGCAACAATTGCAAGTTCCCTGAAAACGGAGGTTGGCAACCATTGAAATGCAGCAGAACATGCCCACATGATCATAGATATTCTCAAAATGTATCACCTGTTTTTTCTCTTAAACTTCCTTCTCACCTTCCAATTGTCAAATCACCAACATTGTCGGATTACCACATAACAAACATGTATGTGCATACATACCCAGTCAGCTAGCCAGCCAGACCAATTAAAAAACTGGAGGATCCTATGTACAAACTGTTGGTTGACAGTTTTTAATATGACAGTTACAGTGCTTTTGAATAATAAATCTATTTTAAAACAATTCAAAGCGTCACAATGAATATGAATTTCAAGCAATAATTATTAATTTATTTCAACACGATTCAAGGCATCATATGGCATTGAGAAATGAACGACAAAATATGGTGAACAGTTGCACCATGTGTACGGCTGTATGGCTGTCACAAATCCATTTATGTGACAGAAGTGTTGAGGAATGCACTTTCAGTATAGTCTTGAATGTCATTATGCAATTCTTCTCAATGCATTTAAGTAGCTATTAAGAACATCCAGAGGTCAAACCACTGGTCAGCCTGTCAGAATACTGTGGCAGACCTCCATAACTAGCTCACATCTGTCAGGGGGAAGACACTCCTGTCAAACCTATGACCTTGGGATCCTGCGCCCATCTGTGCACTTGAGTGGACCATAGGATGTTACCCCTTGGTTCAAAGGGTGGAATTCGACTTGGGCAAGTTGGCCTCATCATGAAAATCCATTGCTCAGGCTGGAGGGTTATTCTGCGCAGAAGTCCCACTATAGTCCTAATACTGTTGAAATCCCTTCTGACAATCTTCATTATCCTTCTCCTAGATTTGTAGCCTCCCCAAGGCTAGAGAGCCCAGTTTACTTCACTATTTTTCTTATAGAAAAGTTGGATTCATGCTTTTCCAAAAGGGCATTATTGGAAAATGAATGTAAACAGCCTCAACAACCAGATTTTCAATTCAGATTGCCAATTCTATTGTCCTTACCATTGAGCACTATGTCAATCGTATCTTCTCAGATTGATTCAGCAAGTCAGAGATTCTATAAACACCAAATTCCAAGACTGAATGACAGCGATCAATAAAACCATTTAGGATAGAAGATCTTAATTAGATTAAACTTTGTAGTCACTACAAAACATTTCCTTCAAGCACAATAGATATTTCATACGGAATACGGTCAAAATCTTCGTTTTAGTATTTTTTTCTAAATTTCGACGAATAACGGTTTTGTGATTCCATTCATTTTATACCAAATCTCTCAAGAAGATTTGAATTGGTAATATTTCAGATTTTTCTGTAATAATAAATAAAATGAACAGAAAAGATGCTTTCTTTTGCTTCTCTAATACTAACTACAAAGATTTCTCGAGGGATTTTAAATTATCAAAAAAAAAAAGAAGATTTAAACCATTAATTGGATTTTTTCTCTTAAACACTTGACAGAACAATATCTTTGTTTTTACTAATTGGATTTTATGTTAAACTGAAACCGTTAATCTTTGTTCTGAAGTACGTACATAATGACAGAGCTTCTGTAATTAATCCATGAAGTATACAATTCTCTGGTTTGCGGCCAAAAGGGTCAACTCTGTAGAAAGAGGTCAATAAATTTTCCAATTACGCTGTTTAATTGTTGTCGTAGGATTACAGTTTGATTCAAAATTATGATGAAAAGCAATTGAAAATTAGGAAGAAATAAGCGTTTGAAAAATTCTTCAAAAGACTAAAGGGGTGTGCATCAAAAAAGGGAAAAAAAAAAAAACTATTCAATTATGAAACGGAGAGAGCAGATGAAATATTATTACATCTAATACTATCGGTATGATAAAAAGTAAAGGAGATAAGATGAAAAAAATACAGGTTTGATTAGTCGCTCAATACTAATTGTTACTGGAGGTGAGAAAATTAGGAAATTGGGAGAAAGAGAGATCTTTGAACAAGTTACTTCCCTTTTGTTGTGCTGTCATCACTGGAAAAGCCCGAACTTCCAAAAATTCAATGTAGCCGAACAAAATCTGAAGGATTAATTTAGCATAAACTAACATTGATTAATGATCTCCCCCCCAGCCCATCAATAAAAAACCTATTTTGGGGAGCCATCTGACCCCCCACCCCAAAAAAAAACTCCGAAAATAAGTGTTTTCTAGAAATACATATATAGATTTTCAACCCTCTAGCTCCCTATGCACATAACAAGCCAGCTAGTCAGACCAACTTGAAAACTGAAAAAAAACCTACATTGACATTTTTGGTTTTCTAACTAGTCTAAAAATAATAATTGACAATGTATCATTTAAAAATAAACTAGTCATAATACTACTAATACATACAAATAAAGAAAGTCACATATCCAACAGTTGAAGAAGATTAAGAATGAATGCAGCAGGTAGGCTCCCTGACCTAAGTGGTAAGGCAGCACTCACTTTTGAAATCAGTCCTAACTCAATCTTCATTCATATAAATGCACATTGGTCATTCAACATTAATAATTTGATTTTTAGACATTTTGAGTCACCACGAATGGCCCAACCAACCAGCTAAGCAGACAACAGATTTTTCTCTTTGCATGTCTCAGAGTATATTCGGGCGCTCCTGGAAAAATTGGGGTCTGCGTTCGCACTCACATAAAAAAGTTTTATCAGTAAAAGATATCAATGAGAGCAACAATAACGCTAGAGTTCAAAACCGCTGTAAATATGATAGATGGACTGATTTTAAAACCTGACCAAGGAAAATTTCGTTATTTGCTACCAATTCATTAAACCTTCAAACCTTCCAGAAATCTGCCAGTTTTGAGAAAGAAAATATTTGAAGTTTTTCAAGAGGGTGTAATATTGACAATGTTGCTATAATACTAAACTGCGCCTTTACTTTCAATTCGACATAGGTGATTACGGACTCAGATGTATCTTTCCTTCAGTGCTTATGCTAGTTTGGAAGAATTTTAAAAAAAAAATCTAACCCTAAACTGACAATAAAACATACCTTTCTCAGGGCAAAAATGCTGACCCTAATCCAAACACAAACAAGAAAACATTGGCACAACTCAATTCTTACAGTAGTTCACATGTCGAAGCAGACTAACGCAAAAGTGATGCCTTCCTGGAGTTTTTATGAGATCTTTTTAAAATATCATTTGCCCTACAGCATTGTCAGATTGAAAGTTTTTTTTTTTTTTTTACCTCAGGCAATGCCAGGTACCTAAGTTAGCATATATATATATATATATATATTATAATCAGTGACCTCTACTGTTGTTTTCCTCTCCTTAGCTAAAATGCTAGTTATATTTTATGTACTTACAATATTGCTATATCACTTAAGGCATATCTAAAATCTTTGTTCCTGGGCAGAGAGCACTGGTATTCTGATCTTAGAGGGAGGTGCCGATCCATATATAGTGAATCCCATCCTTTTTGATGGGTACTATGTTAGTACATACATAATCTCTCCAAGAGATAAATCTTTATTCCCGACCTGCATTGTTTACTTACCGTAATAGAATGACGGTTTAAATTGAGTCGCGATAAAAAAAACCTACGCTAAAATTTAAGACGAAAGAAAAGATATTAAGAAAAAAAAACTGGTCTGGTTAGTCACTCAATCAAAACATTCATCTGAACGTCTCATGATAGCAGGCCATGTCAGGGTTGATCAACCCAAAAAGTGGAGGGGGGAGTAATTAATGAACAAGTTATCCCTTAGCCTTTTGTAGGTTAGTGATCACTGAAAAAAAATTTGAATTCACAAAACAAGCATAAATACTGCCAGATATAGACAAAACTTATATCATAAATTGAATGGGGGGGGAGAACAGTATTTAAATTTTCAGCTCTCAAGCTACATTGATGCAGCCTGTATGTGCGATACATGCATAGCAAGTCAGCCAGACCAGTTTAAAAACTGAAGAAATCCATTTTGACAGTTCTGGTCGACAGCTTCCAAAACTATTAATTGTGTTTAGAAGCGATTCGGAAGAAAAACAGTTGAAGTAAATTGGTCGAATATGAACCGACTATAAAAATAGATTTAAGTGTTTGGAAGTCTATACTAATCACGTTCCATCTTCTGAAAGTGAGTTGTTTTTGAATTAGATCATCAGTTGTTATAAAAAAATTGATTTTTACGATAACCAAAGATCAGGACAGAAGTTGGATAAAGATCATATAGAAAAGATAACCTCACAAAGACGATATACAAAAGATGACCTCACAAAGATCGTATAATGAGCCAGACATTAAAGAAAAAAACAATCTGAATCAGAACTTATTTGCGTTCACTAGATTAACATTAATAATCCTGTATAATGATAATCTATGATTTTTTTTTTCTGTTTCTATGACTGCAACAATCGACCCTTCCACCTAAAGGGAACGATTTTGCTGATAAAAATATCTCCCAACCTCCATTTGAAACAATGAACTCTTCCGCTGAGACAAATTTAGCAGTTTCTTTCCTTAAAAAGATGATCTCAGAGAAATTCAGATTAATTTGAGAATTTTTCCATCGGGAGAAACATCTAGTTTGATATTTATATAAATTTATATAAAGAGAAGTAATGTTTTTTATAAAATAATCTATGACCTGTCGCTTCACTGACGGTCATCATAAGTGTACAATAACCAGCTTGGCTGATGGTTGCTACAGATACTATAAGTGTGACAGATACTGCAGGAAGAGAAACGCAGAGAAAAGAGAGAGAGCGGTAGTTTAATAAAAGGGTAGGAGGAGAGGGGAGAAAGTTTAATCAGAGAGTAGGAAGGAGAGGAAAAAATTGTCACAAGACCAGTGTCTTTCGGAAGCATGCTTTGTTAGGTATGATCAATTAAAAATTGGAAAAAAGGGGTGATCAATGAATGTTACTTCTCTTGCCTTTTGTAGGGCAATGATCAGTAAAAAAAACTCCAAATTTAAAAAAAAAAACAAGGGTGAACACTGCCAAGCTGAAACTAAGGGACCAATTAGGCATAAACTTTCACTGTAAATTTAACCCTCCACTAAAAACTTAATTTGGGGCAGAATCTTTATAAATCAACAAAAAAGTAACATGTTTTCCAGACATAATAAGCAGTGAATATTTAAATTTTCAGCCCTATAGCTCCATTGGTACAGCCTCTACATGTGATACATAGCCAGCAAGACCAACTTAATAGCTGAAGAAACGTATGTTGATGTTGACAGGCTTGCTTAATTCATATAGAGAGTGGAAGCCATCTTGTCTTTGTTAACATTGTACCATCGCAAGAAAAATGTTGCAAAAAGCCAAAAGAAAATAAATAAAGAGCAAAATTGCATTTTTATTTTATATAAAATACAATGTGAGGGTCTTTTTTTTTCCTCCAGTTTATCAAGAGAGATAACTTATTATTTTGCAAATATGTAAAAAAAATCCATTTAGAGAGCAGATGGTAAGTTTGCAAAAGAAAGCCAGGGCCCCAAAAAGACGGTAATTTAGTAATGTATGTTTGTTAAGCACTTACAAGAATGGTTTCGTTTACTTGGGCAAAGTCACATAATCCATAATTTGTCAATTCATTGTAGTAATTTTTATGAATATCAAATCACCAAGGCCCCACAAATAGCCAGACTAACCAGTCCAGCGGGCTACAGATTCTTCTCTCTTTGAGAGTCTGTATTTATCTATCTATGTGTGTGTCTCCGGGTGCCCATGGTCACATTTGTAGGGCTACAATTTAAAAAAAAAAAAAAAATGGTGACTCATTTCTGCAAGGTACGGTATTTCTTTTTTGCATGTCCTTTAGGGTGGGGAGATGAATAAATATTGGCACACTCAACAAGAGAAAAGGGGAAAAAAAGACAAATTTCACACAAATGAATTTGTCTCAATCCATCAACTCCTTATTAATTTCAAAGCAAACACTATGTTTCCGTGGAGAGTGCAGATTATTTCGATATGGTGATCAATCAAATGTAGTCTTGTCTAACCATTGGAATAGTGCGATAAAATGAAGTCAGGAAATGCAAGGCTGTCTGTACTGATTGGCTGAGTGAAACAAAGCCTACAGTTAGGCAGCTCTGAGGAAGGGTGCATTTCAAGGGCTTCTTGATCTGATATATATGGCTAAAATACACAGTTTGGGGTAATTTGAGGGTAAAAATAAATAAGCAGAATGAGAATTTCTATGCATATATATTTGTAAGTATGAACCTTTCCCGCTCCCAAACAAAGTATTGGAACACCATTGCCATTCAGTTTTACGACTCTACACCACTGTTTCTAACTCTGTATAAAATTTTTTGATAATCACTGTAGCCCTACAAAAATCCCCGCCGGACAAGCCAACCAGCCAAGTTGGTAACAGATCCTTCTTTCTTTGATCATGTGTGTGTAAGTGTGTCTCTGAGTGCTCATAGTCGCATTTTTGGGGGCTACAACCTCAAAAATTTGATTGGAGGCACCGCTAATCACCATCAAAGCAATTTTTGTTTTTTTTCCAAAAAAAACCCTCTGGATCTCTATGTTCATTTTGGACCAACAATATCCAAATCTTTTGCTGATATTTTTCTTTAGATAATTTTAGATAAAACACCTACTTTTTTTTTTATTTAGATAATTCTATAGATAATTTGTTCTGGGACTGCACTTACTACGGTGATCCATTCATGCAAGGTACAGATATATGCTATATAGTTTGGGAGAAGATCATCATAATTGATTTGTTCACATCTGCCAGTGTGGCTTCCTTATTTCTGAATGTCTTGGCACCATGAAAATATTCTACCAATGAAAATAAATGATAATCTACAGATGCCAAGTTCGGTGTATATAGAGGATAAGGTGAAGAAGCTTTCCAGAGTAATGATAATCATATTTAACGGCAAATAAAACCCCCTCCCCTCTTTTGAAACAAAAAAAAAAGTTCAAACAGTAAGTCTAACCCTTTGTTGTCCAGACCTACATTTATCAGAATTAGGAGAGGTGTCAAACTAAGTGATAAATTAGAGAAACTTACGATAATACATAATTCCTCAATACTTGCCATCAAATACAGTAATGAACAACCATAGCCATCAAAGATGGTGAAGGGATTTATCATGTGTTTGTTTATGGGTTTGTATGTTCCAACACTCCTGGCCATACAGTTTTGTCTACAGACATAAAAATTGATTACAGCACTCCACTAGACCCCTTTTTAAATTCTTATTCTTTTTGGAAAAAAGCTCTTTTGACCCTTTTATGATCTACGATGGATTTATTAACAACATTTACATTCACTAGAAACTAGATGTTTCATTACTCTATTTTAGAAGTTTTCTGGTGGAAAATGCCATCGGTCATAAATGAATTCTGACCATATTCATTTTTTTATGATTTCAAATTTTGATGCTACGGTTGTTTAATTATAGACTTTGATGGCAAGTTTTCTGTAAAGTTTGCTTTACTGAGTGAGGCCTTGCATTGTCATAATTGAGGACAGTAAACTTTTTATCCACCTAAGATGTGCATTTTTGGTATAATTCGTCAATGATTAGCTCATGTTTTTGCAATCATCATCAACCTTTCAATGTTCCTTATTAAACATAGACCTTCCCCAATATTCGCCGGACTTCTCAATTGCGGAAGTTGCGTTGCCAATATTTTTTGAACCTTTGTAAATTGTTATGTCATCTTAATTTTTGCCATCCATAATTTTGCATATGATCTCTGGGGATCTATGTTGTGAGTCGTTATATCCAGTGATTGACTCACATTCTTGCAACATGACCCACCCATTGACATTTGAGCCAATGGATTTTATGATATATCTGACTCAGTTTTTTTCTTGTGATCTCTCGATGTGAAGTTAAACATGATCCACTTTTGTCCACGTTGCATGGTCTTATAAATTAGCAAAGATGGTTTCCTTAGGATACAGTATTCATAGTGAATGATGCCAGCCATATTCCAGCCAATGCATACAGGACTGGCCCTAGGGTTCCTGACCCCTAGTCAGGCTGAACATTGGTGACTTTTGAAGGGTTGAATCATCTTATTTGTTTTACCATGAGAAAAATGAATATATAAGGATATAGATAGCTACTATAAAGTATTAATTGATACTAAAAATCGGTCATTTGAATTATGGTGGATTTATTGAATGAACTTGTCATTGGTCATGAGAATTTCCTTTGCTTATTGTTACTCTTGGTTTCCCCGAAACAGAAAATGTTAAACTGCCAGATATTCATGATAATCTGACTTCCTCCGGAGGAATTTTGAATGCTTTTGTTTATCATTGATTTTCCTATTTTTCCATTTGCATTTGGAGAGCCCCACTGTCTTGAAGACATGACAGGCACCCCCGAGCACTTGCCAGGGTTGCCAATACCTTGGATGCAAAGCAAAATCCTCTGCGGATTAAATGCTGGATTCAGTGTGGGGATTGGTTTAACACAGTGAAAACCACTGCTTTTTGCATTTGTTGTCAGTATAGAATACAGAAATACCTTGAATAGTATGGGTTTTGATATAATACACAAGGTATTGCTGTATAAACCAATGTAACTGAGTAGAAGTTGAGAAAATAAACAAATCAAATTAAGACCTTGAATATGGCGGCTTTGAACAGTACGAAAAATTTTGGAATAAATAAACCACACTGAGGTATTATTATTTCTATTGATATTCGTACCATCTTCATCTTGGTTGTTTTTCATAAAATTTTCAAAAATTCCGAGATATACTAAGGTATTATTGATAAAAACTGGATATTTTATAAAACTTTTTCAAAAAAATGGACAGATTTTTGGTTAAAGTAGATTTTTGAGAATTGGGGAAAATCAGCCATGTCTAACCCAAAAAATCAGTTTTGGTAGCCATATTAGAACTAAACATCTATTCACTGCATTCAGTATGGTGCCGTTTTGAACTGTACAGAAAATTTTGGAAGAAATTAACCACACTATTCAAGGTATACCTCTCTTCATTTTTCATTGCCTGTTGCAATCCAGGGAAGAGAACAGAGGTCTTCAATCCTGGTCAGCAGACAGTAGCATTCGGTCACATATTGTACTCAATTCTCTGGAGATAGTTGATAGAAAACCCAAGTTCCTTCTTCAAATTTCTCTTCAATTTCTTCGAGATGTTCATGTAAAGTTGAACATGATACATTGTGCTTTCTTGCTAAATCATAAGTGTTCTTTCTGATAAAGATCTACTTCAAGAGATGTCTTCGAGAGATTATTATCCAAAGTGGTTGGTCTTCAAGGGTGAGGCTTATCACAAAGATCGCTGTCATCGTCTCTAAACTTGCTGTGCTATCACAGGAGTTTACACACAGTCATTGCTGTTACGTGTATACATACCATGTTGCAGGTCTATTTGGCAGTTTCTAGATTTTTTTTTTTGCAATAACTCTCGAAATTACTACAGAAATTTTACCATTTAAAATATAACTACCTAATGATGTCATGAAAGAAAAAATTTGAAGAAACTTTACATATGAAAAATGGATGACAAATAACCCCTGCCTTCAGGGCTATTGGGCACTCTACCTAAAAAGCTCCTATTAAATTGTACCTGTGCTCTTATATTGAGTCATGGCTGGAGATTTGGGGGCCAGGGGATTTCAGCTCCTTCATCGTTCCCTCCCTCCAACATTCAATCCAGTGGTTTCCAACCTGGGAGCTACAAACCCCAGTGAGTCAAAAAAGTATTACAGGGAGTTTGTGGGCAGACCTTTCAAAAGACTGGGGTCCATGGGCTTTTTGAGTAAGGTGTCCTTTCAAAAGTAGTTATGCAGCTGGAGATTCGAGACAACCAGGCTTGGCCCCTTGAGCCCCAATCCCCCATATTTAGTGAGAACTGTCTGTAGGTGAACTAATATTCTAAGTTTTTGAGGGCCCAGTTGATTTAAAACCTTAGATCCACCTTTACCTCAACTTGGGGACCCCTTGATGCCCCCTCCCAATATTTACTGCAATGGTTCCCAATCTGGGAGCCACAAATATAGTATAATGTTAGTAGAAATGAAGTATGTGAATTACTATCCATGATGCAAATAAAATCCCCAAAAAATGAAATTCAAAGAGTAGAAGGAAATTATCTAAATCATCTAGAAGTGACAAATACCCCTGCCTAATAATAATACTAATAAAATAAAATCTACACTGAATACTCCCAAAAGTTATGAGCACAACAATTTCTATAGCCAGTAGTTTTTTCTTTACAGACCTTAGCAGGAGAAAAGGCCTCTCCCATGCACCTTCCATGCCGACAGTGACTATACCAACCTCTACAAAGTATTACAAAGATTTATGTTTCATTTCTCCACCTTGTGTCTTGATTTTTGGTCTCCTCCGGCATTTGCTATCTCCTTGGTAACAATCTGTTGATCTTTTTCACCATCAGTTATCCTTGCTGTATATCCAGCTCATCTCCATTTTTTTTATACGATTTCACAGTATCTCATTCCTATGATCCTTTTTACTCTGGTCAGCTCACAGATCTATGTTGATCTTTTTCTTTGAGCAAGAGGGCTGTAAATTTTAACATCCACTCCTTACGTCTAGAAAAAAGGAGTTGTTTTTCTTACCCCTCTCCCGATAAGTTTTTAGCGGTTCAAATTATGATCTAAGTTTATTCTAAATTGGTCCTCTGGATTGTGCCAAGCTGAATATTTTTTTTTTTTTTAAATTCAGACATTTTCTTAGTAATCATGAGCCAACAAAAGGCAAGAAGGTAACTTATTCATTGAGCTAATTTTTTTTATTGACCAGTCCAATGATGGTACGCTGTCAAAAGTTTATGTCATGTGATGGTTTCTATTGAGTGACTAACCTGACTTGTTCTTTAATTGGTTGGCAGAATTACCTAGGTTTATATGGTTTTCATCAAATCCTCATAAACCCAACTCTCCTTTTGTTACCTCTTGTGGATGTCTGCAACAACTTCCAGTATATCTCTATTATTGTTCGGACTATCCTCATCTTGGTTGTTTTCCATACAGTGTTTTGGCCGTTGTACTCTACGGCCTTCATCAGGTATCATCTGGTAGGTGTGCGAAGGTAACGAACCGAACCCCTAATTCAACCGATGGGGGTATATCGCCCGTACTCCCCTCATAGTAGTAGTTGTATTTTTTAATTATTGTTATCTCACACTGGGATTGAACCTAGAACCATTAGATTACTTGCAGTAATTCTGTCTGATCCTCTAACCACTACGCCATCGGTTAAATAGAGGTTTCGGTTTGTTAAATCCCCCACACCTACCAGATGATACCTGATGAAGGCCGTAGAGTACAATGGCCGAAACGTTGTATGGGAAACAGCCAAGATGAGGATAGTCTGAACAATGATAGAGATAATAATAATACCTCATCTCAAAAATTCAGAGAAGCACTAACTTTCAATCTGTTGGCACCGACTAGTTCTTTAAACAAATCATGCTTGACAATAGCACGAATAAATTTCACTAAAGAACCCAGTAAACTTATTTCACTATCTTTGACACGGGCCTGTTTTATTCTGATATAAAAAAACATTAACCCGTCAATTGAAAAAGATCAATACATCTCTACTAAAACATAATGATTATTAAAAAAAACTATTACATGAGAACTTGCCATCACAGTCAATAATTGAATGACTGTAGTGTCAAAATTTGAAGTCACAAAGAGATTCTATCATAGAATAAATATGGTTAGAATAAATTCTATTTATAACATTGACTGGCGTTTTCCACCGGAAATCATCAGAAATAGAATGAAAAAAAAAACCCATCTTGATTCTGGGAAATCCAGGAGTTATTTCCACTGGAAAATGTCTAAAATATAGTTTTAGAAAACATCTCGATTGTGGAGAATCTAGATGTTATTAATAAACCTGTCAGAATAAGGGGAAAAAAAAAAAAGGTCAGAATTCATTTATAACATCAATGGCATTTTCCACTGGAAAACATCGAAAATAGAAGAGGAACCATCTAGATTCTGGAGAATTTAGATGTTATTAATGAACCTTTCAGAATGGGGCTGCAAAAAGGTCAGAAAAACGTTTTTTCCAAAAAAACAACAAAAATCTTTTCAGATGGGCTCTAATAGAATACTGATACCGATTTTTCAAGATAAAATGGTTTTGCCAGGAGTGCTGGAACATAAACACACATACATACATAAAAAAGAATAACCCTTTGCCACCTTTGGTGGCTATGGTTGTTCAAAACTAGTAGGAATAAAATATGGAATAAAGAATGAATCATACACACAGCTTCACAAATATTGTTCGCTCTCATAAATTAAAGTCAGGAAAGAAGCTTCAATGATTTTTTTCCTCCTTTAATTTCTTTCTATTAAAATTCTTCAGCAAGATTTTCATATTAACAATTTCCATAGCAACAACATTATTCCGGTTGACGCTGGTCGGCTGTGAATAAGCGCCATTGTTAGAATTCCTTACGTCAGGTGAGACTGAATAGTTGATCCATTAACTGCAAAAGATGGAAATTTCAGTCATTTTTATGGCTCAACCGGGAACAACAGAAATTTCCGTGAGTCAAATGATGGACCCTTTCATTTCTTAGTTACAGACGATTTTTTTCTGCTTGTTTTTATGTTTATTGGTCCATAACTTCAAGGCTTCATTGTGTGTAGAGAAAATAAACTGTTCAGCTTATTTTGTGACTTCCTGTTTAATCAAAATAACAGCTGCATTCAGGATGTAGCAACTGAGTTTCTCCTGTGGCAATTAATGAGTTAATTCCGTGGATAGTGTTGAAATAATTTCACTGGACTATATCTCTCACCACTCAATCAGTGGACGATGAAAATGATAATGAAAGTTTCAATATAATTGTTTAATAAATCCTACCCATGATAATTTGCAATGCGTTTCAATGGTAGAATAATTTCCAATGAATTTCTTTTCAGGTATTCTCTGATTTACGATCTCCAGACCTCTGCCCAAAATATAAGAATATAAAAAAAAACTTCCTGTATGTCTAGAAGCTACACTCTTAAATAAGAAAATATAAGTAAATATAAAAAAAATTGTTTTGTTGTACATTTGTATAAGGGTAAGAGATTACGTAAATCATAATTGTACAAAAAAAAACATTTGTATTATGTGAATATCATTTTAAGATTTTTTTTATTTTACTCAGAGTCACCTTATACAAATCCCTGGGGGCCACTTCAGGTAAAAGGTTAAGGTATTTTCAGGTTTATAAGATATCTATTGACCTTGAATCTGAAAAGATGGATGTTATATCCAGCAGGAAGAGGCACTCTTGGGAAAGCTTGTTCCGCAAAACAGCTGTTCGGGGGGAAGAATCTGTTTGTGGGGAAGAATCTGTTTGAGTGGAAATTGCAACTGGTACGTGGAATAGTCAGAAAGTGTGGATAGGATTCATTTGAGATAGCAAATCATACTCTGATTGGAAAATCCCTTACTAATGGAACCAGGCAATGGAGCTCCTCCGAACACTTTCCATGAAAATGATAGAGAAGTGCCAGGCTTGCGACATCACGTTGATGGGAGAGTGGTTAGAGAGATAAGAATAGCTAATCACTAATTAATCTACAAACTTGGTTCTGCACCTTATCAGGATTAGATAACACCTTCTATTGGAGTCTGTCCAGATGTTTGAGCAGTATTCCTTTTTGGATTGTATTTGACTCATGTAGAGATGCAAGACGGTTGACCATAAAAACGCATTCTTCTTGATTGTATCCGAGTTGAATATTTTTTCAAAATTTTCCAAAATGATATTTCACTTATGAAACATACAATAATACAATGAAATGATTTAATTTTAAAATAGGTAATGTGAGGTCATGTGACATCAGTTAACAAAAAAAAAATTCCCCAAAAAATTTGATACTGTGAAATGAGAAAAAGATTCAAAATAAATTCAAAATCGATTAAAAAGAAATCAAATCAAATAATAATTGAAAAAAATGGAGAAGCCAAGTTAAAAAATTCACTTCTCAAAAAAAAAATTTATTGTATATGGATTCTACCAGTGCAATGTTTTTCTGAATTATTCATTTTATTTTCTAACCATCTTTCAGCTTTAAAATATAATTATGTATTCATTGCTTATTTCATTTTAAAAATTTGTCAGGGAAAAGAGTAAAGGTGACAATGAACTAAGTTTTCATGTTAAATCGTAGCATATGGAGACTCAGAAGAGGAATACTAAAAAATAAACTAAGTGAATGAATAAATACAATTAAACAAAATGAAAATTGATTGGGATTTTACAAGCAGAGTACAGGTAATAGGGTAAGCAGACTTTTTTTTTTGAATGATTAACAAAAGGTTAACTCAGAGGGTTTCCAGATCAGCTATTTTTCCGGATAGATCTGGCTGATTTTTTCCTAATTAAACAAATAATTAACCAATTGATTAATACAGTTGAGATATTACTGCACATATTTATGAACAAGTTGAAAGAAAAAAAACAAACCAGATTAAATTATTTTAAAACCTTAGTTAGTGTGACTTTGAACAGTATAGAAAATTTGGGAACAAATGGACTGCACTAATCAAGGCATACCTGTATATACTAAATTAAAGCCGGCTTATCAGATAAGATGACTTGAGACTTGAAAATTGTATACTTACTTTCAGTAGACTTAAGGATATTTTTTTGTGAAAATGGCTAGATTCTTGGTTAATGTCATTGAATTAAGGAAAAATCAACAAGATCTATCCACCAAAAATAAAGAAAAAAAATAGCTAATCTCGCAAACCTCTGAGTAAACCTTTTGTTAATCATATAAAAGAGAGAATGTCTGCTCACCTTACTCCCTATACTCTGCTTGTAAAATCCTAATCAGTTTTCATTTTATTTAATTCTGTTCATTCATTTATTTGATTTTTCTTTTTAGTATTCCTCTTCTGAAATATTGGCTTGGTACCCTGCGGCAGCAGTCTTATACACATGAGACATTCATTCATCTGTCATAATTAACTTCCATCAAAAACATACAGTGATGTAGTGCTAAAAATAAAAAGAAAAGAAGGAATGCAGGGCTGCCTGCATTCCCACAGCACTAGAGCAGTGAATATTCTCCTTTCAAATTTAGGCTTGGTACCCTGTGGCAGCAGTCTTATACACGAGAGACATCCATTCTCATGTCATAATTAATTTTAACCAAAAACGTTTTGAACAAAGAATATTTCATGTATTTATTGATTTTGTCTGCCATCTTGGATCTCATCAAATACTATCACTTATTTTTCTTCACTACTGTAGGATTGAGGTTAGATTATATAAATATGCATGTATGTATATAAAATGAAGTAAGGATTTTCAATACAAACATAATATTATATATATATATATATATATATATAATATATATATAATGAAGTAAGGATTCGCTACACAAATACGTTCATGACATTTGGGCTTCAAGATTCGCCAGAAGAAGCACAAACAGGGAAGTGACATGAATGTATTTGTGTAGCGAAACCCTACCTCATTATATTTTAAGCTCTACTCTACATCAACTTAATGATTAATGTTGAGTGTATTGAGCACTTTATGAAATAAACCCATCACACATTGCATATTGTATCATATTATATTGTATTCCTGATTTGTATTATTTGTGTGTGTGTATATATATATTGTCTGTGGATGACACAATAATTAACGCTCCCCTTTTCAGGACTGAGCACTCCTTAAGCGAGGTAACTCATTCAGTGTAAGCTTATGCAATGCTCTTCCAATATAGGAATAGAGTACTCTGGTGGATAGGAATTCATGCGTAAATAAATTCATCGCTTAAATTCAACTTTACTGACCATCCAGATCTGTGGAGCAGAGGTAGGATACCAGCCTCTGGGTCTGAAGTGTAGGTTTCAATCCTACCTCGTGGTACTGGATGGGATAATGGATAGTCTATAGCCACACTGAAGAGTTGTGATACAATGAAACAGCTGTCTGTGGATGACACAATTATTCAATTATTAGTGTATATATATATATATATATATATATATATGGGCAGCTGTCTCAATGTAGCATTGCTCTTACCACTGAGCTAAACAGTCGCCTATAATGCAAAAGCCCAAATAACTGTTTTAGCTCCAAATTCACATTCTATATCTCCTTTATTTGTTTCTTTCAACACAACATTCATGTTAATCAGAAATGGATGCAGGATCCAACAGAATGATTATGAATTATATTGAAACTTATTTGAAAAGATCTCCCGTTATCACAGGGTGAATGTACCATTTGGCCAAGACAACTTAAACAGAATAAACAATCAAAGAAAATTGGGCTGCTGCAGGAATTGAACCTGTGACCAATAGGGTAGCAGCTTAACACTGAGGTAATTAAGGTACTGCTGTGCCGGCAACTGCTTACCTCAGTGTTAAGTTTCGATGTAGTATGGTTTCAGTATTGCTGTTCAGATTAATATAACTAAGTACAAATTGATAAAAGAAACGCATTGAATTATGATAAGACCTTCAACAGTGCGGTTTTGAACAGCAGAGAAATTTTGGAAATGATCCAACTGTAACAGTTAAGGTATACCTGTACACATATATAAAACGCATCTTCATTTTCAAATAGAAAGTTATAAACCAAGGAAAAGCATCTTTTCTGTAGTTTGTCTCATCAATAAACTTATTGAAACCATGTGTCTAAGTATTCTTAGATTTTATCAGGAAATGTGATTGGTAATACAGTTAACAGCATTGATAATGGAATTGTTGAGCTGAGTTCAAACTCTGGCTGAGGCCATTTGCATTTACTTCACTCTAATGCCCTTGGGAAAGGCATGAATTCATATCTTCTCCCCTTACCTATGACTAAAATATCAGGGCAAACTGGGCTCTGTAATCTTGAAAGGCAACGGGAATAGGAGAAGGACATTCCTGAATTCAAAACTAGGAGCATGAGTCTCTCTGGAATTCCAACATTGTCTTCATTCTCATTCCTAGCTGTACACACCCTTGTCCTTCCCTTAGACAAAATCTGTACAAGGAGATGGGAGACTTGCTGCATGGGCAACAGCCTACATTCATTACATCCTTGTCCATGCCTGTGCCTCGGAGAGACTGAAAGCTAGACTTCCGGAGTATGGATCCATCGTCTTGGGACCGACAGTTGTCACCATCACAAAAAGTTGTCAGTTGAACATTTTCATTGTAAACGATCACCAAAAATGTCAAAATAAGTTTCTTGAGTTTTTAAGTCGGTCTGGCTTGCTGGTTATCTATTTGTGTGTATGAAGCATACTGACCACACCGATGGAGCTAGATGGCTGAAAATTTTTACCTTCACTACTCGTGTTTATAAAAAAAAAATTAGTTTTTAGTGGGGTTTCAATGAATGCAAATGCCTGCGTTTTTCCACTCTACTAAAGAATTATGGAGAGATTTGTGTTCTGTATTGTTGATCTTATTCAAAATTAAATGCTTGTCTGGGCTGGCCATGTTACACGAATGGCGGAGAACCGATGGACACCACGACTCACGACATGGATCCCCAGAGATCAAATGCACAACCGAGGCCGGCAGAATATTAGATGGAGAGACGAGCTAGAAAAATTCAGGAAGTACTGGCTCCGTGACACCCATGATAGAGAAGTGTGGTGAATCCTGGGGAAAGTCTATGTCCACCGATGGACGTTGAAAGACTGATGATGATGATGATGATAATGATCATATGATGAATATTCCTTGACCCACGTTCATATAAAGAAGATTTTGAATTGTAAGAGGCTGCTAAATAAAACAGGAGGAAAAAAATATTTCATAATAATGATAATAAAAATAATAATTTGTTACTAGTAAGGAAATAAAACAGGCTTAAGTTTCATTTCAATAGCTGGATTTATGTATCTAAATGCATGAATAATAATGATGATAATGCCAGATCATCATCATCAGTCTTTCAATGTCTGTCGTTGGACATAGACCTTCCCCAGGATTAGCCACACTTTTCTATCGTGTGCGGCGCAATGCCCGTATCATCCAAATTTGTCCAGTTCATCTCTCCATCTTGTATTCTGTTGGCCTTGGATTCACATGTGATGTCTGAGGATCCATATCCTGAATCGGGATGTCCAACAGTGGTCTGTCATTCTTGCAACATGGCCTGCCCATTGCCATTTAAATCTTTTAATAGATTATATGATGTCTGACTGCTGTTTTCTTCCTTATATACTGTGCTGTCTTATGATCTCTCCATGTGAGGTTGAGCATGATTCTCTCATGTGCACGTTGTATGGTTCTCAGTTTGCGAATCTTTTAGTAGCTTCAGTAGTTCAATTTGCAATGAGAGACTATGCTAATATGATCCATTAGTTTATGCCCGGCAATATTCATGCTTGTTTTCTGGAAAATTCAGATTTTTTTTTTAGAGATGATCTCTGCCCAACAAAAAGCGAGAAAAGTAATCTATTCATTGATCATCCCTTCATTAAGGCATGCTGCCAAAAAACGTTGGTTGGTATTGAGTGACTAAGCCGACCTGTTCTTTCTCGCTACAGCTTTAATTGCTTAGCATTGCAAGGGAAATTATGAATCACCGCCACACATGCTACTTTTTACGTCGTAAATCAAGCAGAGGTGGTGATAGAAAAAAGTTACCTTGATGAAAATGATAAATAGAAAAAATGTCAGAGCACATGAATAACCAACAGTGATTAAACCAGTCTGTTGTTGGTAGCTGTAATTAGAAATTATCCGACATAAATTAAGATTGATCTCCGAACATATCTTAGATAGGGCAATACTTGATGACCTTGCCTTTTTCATACAAGAAAATTGCAGAAATTAAATAGACGTGACCTAGAATGACAGTCTTTTGCTGGAAATCAATATTCATAAAATGTCATCTGATAAATCAATAGGATAAAAATGAAGGTAAGCCAAAATAATCACGAAAAACACGAACAGTTAATGGAAACGTGTCAATTATCAAAGAAATCACTGAAGACGGAAAATCTCAAGAGAAAGACAGGAAGTTCTGTTTGTGGATTATCTTGTTTCAGATTTTGGTTGGAGACTCAAAGGAAAGGAATTTCAGGAGGGGGTAAGGGTGGGGGGATAGAATGAGAAGGAGGAGGAAATAATGGAGGGGAAATGAGCAATCAAGGAAGAAAGAGAGAGTAAAAAAGGATAAAAGGAGAGAAAAGAAGAAGAAAAGACGAGACAGGAAAGGAGGAGAAAGGAAAAGAGGGAGAAAAAAAGGAGGGAGGAAGATAAAGAGGGAGGGGGAGAGGAAAAGAGGGTGATAAAGAGAGAGGAAAAGAGGGAGATAAAGAGGGAGGGAGAGAGGAAAAGAGGGAGATAAAGAGGGAGGGAGAGAGGAAAAGGGGGAGGGAGAGAGGAAAAGGGGGAGGGAGAGAGGAAAAGGGGGAGGGAGAGAGGAAAAGAGGGAGGAAAAGAGGGAGATAAAGAGGGAGGGAGGGAGAGAGGAAAAGAGGGAGATAAAGCGGGAGGGAGAGAGGAAAAGAGGGAGGGAGAGAGGAAAAGAGGGAGATAAAGAGGGAGGGAGGGAGAGAGAAAAAGAGGGAGGGAGGGAGAGAGAAAAAGAGGGAGGGAGGGAGAGAGGAAAAGAGGGAGATAAAGAGGGAGGGAGGGGGAAAAGAGGGAGGGAGGGGGAAAAGAGGGAGGGAGGGGGAAAAGAGGGAGGGAGGGGGAAAAGAGGGAGGGAGGGGGAAAAGAGGGAGGGAGGGGGAAAAGAGGGAGATAAAGAGGGAGGGAGGAAAAGAGGGAGATAAAGAGGGAAGGAGGAAAAGAGGGAGATAAAGAGGGAGGGAGGAAAAGAGGGAGATAAAGAGGGGGGGGGGAGGAAAAAGGGAGATAAAAAGGGAAAGGAAGGATCAAGACCAAAAAAGGTAAAGAAGAGAAATGATGACATCAGATTAAGGACTGGCAACCCACTGATTGCGTGAGGTGAACATCAGTTGCCGAGGGAAAAGGGTTGAAGAGATCTTCAAAGAATTTTGGCCAAGCTATTCCCAAGCAAAATTCTTGCTTTGATGTGACCAGAATATCATCAACTCTTTGTCAGATTTGCTACATGTAACCAGGGAGTCTCTGGGACTGTCGAAGAAATCAATAGAACTCAAAAATGTAGGGGTCAAAAGGGCATCCAGAAACACTGACGGAGAGTTGATTGCACTCTTGGGGTCAAGAGCAGATATTTGTATAAGGAATAAAGATATATTTTTCTAATGCATATTTCAGATCTGTATATAATTAGTTTTTATGGTCTATTTATACTTATTTCTGTTTACTGAAAAATAACAACTTGCCATCATAATTAATAATTGAAGAACCATAACGTCAAAATTTGAAGTCCTGTAGAAATTCCAATGAGGAACAAATATGGTCAGAATGAAATCTATTTATGAGATCAATGGAGTTTTCTACGGGAAAAAATATAAAACAGAGTAAAAATAAAGAAACATTTAGATCTTGGAGAACGTATATGTTATCAGTAAACATGTCAGAATCCCCCCCCCAAGCTTTTACAGAGAAAAAAAAAATTTTTTTTCAAGTTACTTTATTGCCCTTTTGGGGACTTTGATCACAAGTACAGTTAAACTTTAATTGTAAATTGAACTTTCCACTAAAAACCTCGAGGGGGGGGGCAGGTGGTTAAATTAAAAAAAATTTTCTTAACCCATTGAAGGAAGTATGTGTACAAAATCCCAAGTTTCTAATAAGAGCAGTTAGGGCAGTATGAAGTCCAGATAGATAGATAGATACAGATGTCAGAACACAATAACTCAAACCCAGCAACAGTGATTAAACTACTCTGTTGTGGGTAGCGGTGATTAATTATAAGATTTTCAACAATGCATCCAACAGATAGTCATCTATGGAGCCAAAACATGGAACTTACCCAAGAGACTTACCGTCAAAGAAAGGACTGGGCAGAAGAGAATATCATACTTAACATCACATAGATCACAAAATAGCAAATCATATTGAAAGTCAAACAATTGTCAGAGATATGATAGAACACATTTGAAAACTGGAATGGCCAAGAGCAGACAACTCTTGGACATCAAGACTCACAATGTTGATCTCTGTGATTGTATGTAAAATTGTGAATTGTAAAATAAGATGGAGTGATGATTTAGAGAAGTTCAGAAGGTATTGGCACGATGACACTCTCTGGGAAATGATAAGGGAAGTCTGCATCAAACAACAAGCCATACAGGTTGATGATGACAATTATATGAACTTGGGTGCTATCGGTCACACCCTGGCAATCATTATGAGACCAGAGACTCATAGCATTAGCTTGTAGAAAAAATAAACTCATAGATACACTATTTCCAACAGCAATGAAAGGAGTAAATACGAGTTGATCTCAAGAAGCAGAAATTGATCTTGAGACTGAATGGCGACCGGTTCACCTTATGCGTAAGGATGGCAAGAGTTAGACAGAGATGAGAGCTTCAGCTCTTATTGTTGGGTTTGATCTCCTTGTGTAAGCCTCATGCCGTGGAGTATAATGTTGTTACTAACAGAGATGTGCAAATGACGAAGTGCCCTCCCGAAAAAAAAAAAAAAAAAATCAACCAAAAAAAAACGGAGAAAGTGAAGACAAGTTTGCGTCACTTTCTAAGCGCTAAAGATTTATGAAATACGGAATTCTAATGTTTAGTAAATCAGATAGGATGGAAAATTTATTAGCTAGGTCTATTACAAAAACTAAATCACGAGAACAGATTGATTTTCTTCTTCCAAAGAATTTTGAAATATTAGAATAGTTTATCATTTGTTGCAAAAAAAATTGTATGAATAATTTTAAGAATAATTCAGATAAATTTAGACCATATGGTTAGAAAAAATTGATTGGTCAGTTCAGAGAGTTATCAGTGGGAATATATAAAAGAATTCAGGAAAATAAATAAAACATGCTTGGTAAATGTTTTTTGGTACTGATAACCTTGTAAGTTTTCATACATTTTTATAACCTGAATTAATGTATATTTTAATAGGGAATACATATTTCTAATGCAAATTGTTCATGGAAATGCCCATAGAGGAATTTTCATTAGATAAATGAATAAATTACTACAAACTTTAAAAAGAATTAAGTTTTGGGTAACAAAAAAACTCACTTCTTTTCTTTTCTATCATTTCTTTCACACAAAAAAGGATAACTAAAAAAAATTAGTTTTTGAGATGAAGTTACATTGATGCGATATATTTACATTTATATAAGATTTGGATTTCTTGAAATATAAATCAAAGGTTTTTTTTTTCCTTTAGTGTGTTACTTTATAATTTTCAAATGTAAATTTATGGGTTAAATTCAGCTTTGTTAGAAAAGAAACCACACTTTCATCAAAGCCAGTGTGTATCTGGATGATAAATTTTAAAGACTAGACAATTTAGCTCAGTCAATAAAAAAGCTCCATGGCAATCTGTTGGTCAGGAGTTCAAATCATGTAAGAGGATTGTGAATACTACATCATAGTTTACACAAATAATTTTGGAGAGGATTGTTCTTGTTCTTATTACGGTAGAAAAATAAAGTCAACTCCAGTTTGGGATTTTGACAAAAATTGATTTTCGCTACATTTACAAATATACCTGAGGTAAAATTAGTGAACAACTGTAGCCATCAAAGATGGCAGGAGTTTTACCTTTTTTTTCATTTTTTATAAGTGTCTTTGTTTATGTGTTTCAGTCATATCGCTCCTAGCTAAACTATTTTGTTTACACACTTGAAAGAGACTCCCTTTGCTTTTTTTAGTGGAGGGGGGCTTCATTCCAATGGGTTTATCAATCTACATTCTCCAGAATTCAGATATTTCCAGACATCTTTTTTTTCTTTACTCCATATTAGATGTTTTTCAGTAGAAAATACCAGTGCTGTCATAAATAGAATTTATTTTGACCTTATTTATTCCTCAATGGAATTATTTTACATGACTTCGAATTTAGACACTGAGTTTTTATTCCATTTTATATGGCAGCGTTTAAAGAGATAAATAGAAAAAATTAGAAAAATGGGTGATCAAGGAATCAGTTAATTCTCTTGCCTTTTGTTGGGCATTGATCATAAAAAGTCTGAATTTTCTGAAAAACTACAGTGAATACAGCTGGGCAAAAAATAAGATTGATTTGGCATAAAATTACATTGGAAATTGAACTCAACAGTAAAAACCTATTTAGAGGGGAATTTTCAAAAAACATTAAAAAAATGTTTTTCCTAATCATGATAAAGAGTAAATGCTAGAGTATTCAGCCCTCTAGCTCAATAGGTGGGGTTAAAACATACATAGCCAGATCAATTAAAAAACTAAAAAAGCATATGGTGACAGTTTTGGTTGAGGGTTTCTCCAGAAAACTATGATCTATAATCAATTTATTATCAACTGTTTATAAAATGCACACAGAGTCTTGGATTTATGGAAAAAAAAATGTCAAAACTTTGATTCATACTAATGATTGCATAAATGAGGGCTTGGCTCCATGAATGGGGATCCAGAAGGGTTCTAGACATCTTTTCAGGTCCTATGTCAACAAAGCCAATATGCAAATAGCCTGATGGCCTGCACAATTGAGTTTTGGGGTGACGTGCACTTTTAAACCAAGGGTTTGCATGCCATCTTAACCAAAGTAGGAAAATGAGAGCAAAGTCTGCAGGTTTTGCTGGAGTTTCCTTCTCCTGACAGATTCCTCATTAGGTTGAAGAGGTCTGCCACTTTTTGAGGGAGTATAAACAGTATGACACCAGGATACCCTACTGAAAGTAGAACAAAACTAAAATCATACATTCTATGGTAAGACACCGTCAATACTAAGCTGAAGTGTAAAGACCTCCAGAGAAAACTGATGCAACTACAGTTGTCATAACTAACAAAATGAAGGTTATGTGCAACAACCACACCAGAAATAAGAACATGACTATCAAAATCAAAGATACAAAACTGGAGAAAGTAGATCACTACATCTACCTAAGGAAAACAAATCTCTACGAAACCCACAAAAGAAGAAAAAAAAATCAAGCTCAACCTTCAAAAACAAGAAGATCCCATTAATCCTAAAAAGAAGAGTATGCAACCAATGCATTCTTCCAATAGTCACCTATGGAGCTGAAACATGTAACAGAGAGACGGACCTGCAGACTGAGAAGCATGTAATGAGCACATTGGAGAATCATGCTGAACTTCACATGGACAGATCATAAGGCAGAACAGTATATCAAGGAGAAAACAAGAGTCCGAGGCATCATAGAATCCATTAGAAAACTAAAATAGCAATGGGCTGGTCATTTGCAAGAATAGCAGATAACGATAGATCATCTCAAATCACAAAGTATTGGCTCCATGATGCCCACGATAGAGAGGTTTGGCATATCCAGGGGAAGGTTTACATCCAACGACGGATAATAAAAGATTGATGATGATGATCATGTGGCAAAGTAAATACTGATATCCGTATCTTACATAAACATAGGTTTAAGGATAAATATACCGTACCTTGCATAAGTGATTCACTGTAGCCCAAGTGTGTATCAAGATTAATTATCAAAAAAATACCAGCAAAAGATTTGGGCATTGTTGGCCCCAAAATGAACATGCAGACCAAAAAAAAACAAAGACATTGATCTGAGATGGTGCCTAGTGGTGTAATTCAGATTTTCAAGCTTGTAACCCCAAAAATATGATCAAGAGCGCCCTGAGACACGCATATACACAGAGACACAGATGAGCAAAAACAGAAGAACCTAAGGCCCCCTTAGCTGGTGGCAGGTCATTTGTGAGGCTATTATGATTCAGTTATCCCCTAATATTTTTTCTGAGCTACCTTCATCCTTGATTTCTCATTGTGAAAAGAGAGAAGACATCCATTTGTCTTCAAAGATGATTGACACTGAATTAACCCCACCAGGGCACTAGCGTGGGTAAAGTGTATGGAGAATCTTGAAGGTCCAGTCGACAGAATCAACCCCTCAGCCTCACTGATGCTGTCCAAAGAAGAGTGGAATGTGATACATTTGGTCTCAGTTTGGTTGTAGGAGGTGCTAGATGAACATCAGAGTTGGCTTCCAAATGCCTTAGGGAGGGCCCATTCCTTGGTGAGGAATCAGTGTTGTCCTCCTCTTAGACTGGTTGCTTTCCCCTAGCTAGAGAGCCCAGTCTGTTCTGCCATTTTACCAATCGAGAGAAGAGGATTTATGCAAAGTTTGAACTCGGATTGCCAATTCCATTGTCCACGCTGTTAACCACTAAGCCACTTGCAACTCCTCACTAAGTAGAAAATGCAAACAAATGCAAAGAAAATGACAGGTCTGATTAGTCACCCAATAGAAACCATCATGTAACCAATGTCTTTTGGCAGCATGCCGATGAAGGGTTGATCAATGAATAAGTTACCTCTCTTGCTTTTAAAAAAAATCAGCATTTTTGATGGCTTTTCATGTTTGGTACAATTCTCAGAAAACTTTATTTCACTTTCGGCAAATGGTACATAACAATGCATACCACCAGATATTCACCTATGGTGCTGAAACATGGAATCCAACCAAAAGATTGCCAACCTCAAACTTAGTACCATGCAACAAGCGCATGAGAGAATCATGCTGAACCTCATATGGGGAGATCATAAAACAGCACAACACATTAGAGAAAAAAAAACATTAGTCTGAGATATCATAGCAACCATTAAAAAACTCAAATAACAATTGCAGACAACTGCCGGACATTATGGCTCACAACATGGATCCCCAGAGATCACATGCAAAATTGTGTCCAGCGGGAAATAAGATGGCGTGACAAGTTAAACAAATTCAGAATATACTGGCTATGTGACAGCCATGATAGAGAGGTATTACAAATCTTGGGAAAGGTCTATATCCAACTTACCCACCCCGCCACTAAAAATCTATTCAAGGGGAGACTTTTACAGAAACAAAAATATATTTTCTGATAACATAAGGAGGAAATATAAGTTTAAATTTTCTGCCCTCTAACTACTTTGGTGCAGTCTGTGAGTATAATCATATACAACCAGCCAGCAGGACAAACTTGAAAACAGAAAAAAAACCTAGGTTTACAATTTCAAATAATACAGAAAACCTCTCGACTCTCCTCAATTAATTTTGACAGGAATACTTCGAAGTTTATCAATACAATTTTAGAGGGCCTTTTCAAGTGATATTCACAGGATTTGAAATGAAATGAAAATATTGACAGTCAAGTATTGGTGCTGAAGGAATTATGACAGCACCAATCAAATTCACTGATGCTTCTTATCGTTCTTTAAAAGGGAAAATATCAATAAAAAGGAACAGTTAAATCATAAAAAGAACGGTATTTTGATATGTCCTGGGGAGGAAATAATAATTTGATATGAGAAATCTGTGCTGAATATAAGCAAAACATTTTTTTTATGAAGGTTTGGCTTGAAGAATATCAAAGATATTTTTATCAACTGTTGTGTAACTGTTGAGTGAAATAGTCAATAAGTATTTTTTGCCAGCGACTTTGATACGAGTTCTTAATATCCAATAAATTTTCTCTTTGTCCTTCATTTTCAGTGTTTTTTATCGAAATGTTTTTGTCTGGGACTTGTAGATATTGATATTCAGTTCAATTAGTATATTTTACATCCTTAGCAGTGTTTATGGGTTATTTTTTAAAGAACGATATCAATATCTTATCTTCCTCATCACTTCTCCATCTTCTACCACTGCCAGTCAGCTTCCGATTGCTTAGCCTGAGGGCCTACTTCATGGATGGATGCCATTAAAATGCTCATCAAGACCTTATAAAGGTGTAGCTCCAGCTTATAAGTAAATAAGTTTTTCACATCATATCCTGAATTCAGACCTGCAGAGGTCAGTAAAGCAGAATGCGGAAAATCATAAGCGAGTAAATCAGCTAAGAGGAAGTGGGGGGCTATTAAGTATGTTTTCATTTTTTTTTTTTTGTGGGGGCACTTGCAAACACTAGATAACTTTCGATAGAAAGTTTACACAACATGAATCATTGCAATTATTTCTTTATACTAACGTCAGCATTAATCATAAGGAAAATGAAAATATCAGAACCCCCTACTCTCTCTTGGTAAGATAATTTCTTTAACACATCATAAATTGAGAGAGAAGAACTTGATTACTTGATACTCTTTTTCAAGAAAAATATGAATTTGCATGTGATATTCCCTTTATTAAGTACATAACCTATACAGGCTTTTATTCATATAAGTGATTTACTCTTTCAGTCGAGTCCCTGAGTCGCTTAACTTTGAATATGATATTTTTCGAAATTACCCTGACTCCACCTGACCATTTTATGCTTAAAACGCTCAAGGGCAAGCTATTCTATCTTGCACAATTTTTCTGAAGGAGCCGATATATAGCGAACAATTTCTACTAAAATTTCTCAAACAAAAATAGGGAGAAAACATCTCTGAATTTTTGAGATGAGGTATTATTATTATTTCTATTGATATTCGGACCATCCTCATCTTGGTTGTTTTTCATACAACGTTTCGGCCGTTGTACTCTACGGCCTTCGTCAGGTATCATCTGGTAGATTTGGGGAAGTAACAAAATGAACCCTTAATTTATCCGACGGGGGTATATTGACCTTATTCCCCTCTTAGCATTAGTAGTATTTTTATACTGTCTCACACTAGGATCGAACCTAGAACCATCAGATTACTTTGCAGTAATTTGTCTGATGCTGTAACCACTGCGCTATGTGTCCACCAGATGATACCTGACGAAGGCCGTAGAGTGCAACGGCCGAAACGTTGTATGAAAAACAACCAAGATGAGGATGGTCCGAATATCAATAGAAATAAGGGAGAAAACAGGTTTAAACAAAAATTGAACAGGAGAATGGAAGACAAAAACTTTTGCAGGTGAACTATGCAAAATGTGAAAGAATTGGCGGGTCTCCAAATCCTTTCAGCAAGGAATAAAGCAATTAGTTACAAAATGGATTTCTTTTATTGCCCATTGTGATGATTATAGTCTTGACAAATTCAATGTTTGTTACATTTGAACTGGTTTTTATTCATTCACTTATAATATAACATTACTTTCAGAACAATGTAATACTTGTTTCTAACCCCTTTCAATATAAAATTAGGTCTAAAGAATTCTGAAAGGGGAGATAAGTCACCTCTTGACTCATGGAATTCTAAAGAAATATGTGCATCAGTATCAAAACTGAAATAATAACTGGAAGCATCCAATGGGAATTGTTCCGAACCCCCTTTCTTCTGCCTAACTCATCACAGCTTAAATCCTTTGTTCCGAATCCCAAATCCTTTCAACAAGGTATTGCAAATAGTGAGAATTATAGTCTCAAATTCAATGTTTGTTACAATTGAACTGGTTTTCATTCTCTCCCCCGTAATAGAACATTATTTTCAGAACAATCTAATATTGTATTTTTTCCTCTCTTCAGTATGAAATTATCTCTAAAGAATTCTAAAAAGGGGGATAACTAACAACTTGACTCATGGAATTCTAAGGCAATCAGAGCCGAGGCTGAAATAATTATTGAGAACGTCCAAATGGGGATTGATATGCTGCTTCCTCCAAACCCAACTGAGCTTAAATTCCTTTTATTCAGGATCCGAGATCCTTTCAACAAGGTATAAAATTAATGGATCAAATGTATAATCCAAACCCCGAGATCCTTTCAACAAGGTATAAAATTAATGGATCAAATGTATAATCCAAACCCCCAAATTAATACAATTTGTAAATTCCCTGATTATACTGTAATCAAGATCAAATTCAATCAAAACAAGAATGAAATGTAGAGTCCGAACCCCTTTAACCACATCAGAATATTGGGAAGAATTAGTATCACAGAATTTGAAATTGTATTTAATGGAACTAAATCTTGATTACCGTGTAATGCGGAAATTTGCACTTATAACTAATCAATTTTGGGGGTCAGATTGACCGATGGCAATCTCATTCTAACTAATGCATTGTAATTTAAAGTATTGATGTTCAGTATCAGTCAGTAATAGTACCTCTATATATTCCCATATATTTATTTTTTTTCACTCTAAAATATAAATGAAATAATTCAGTTTTGAAGACAAGTTTCCAACTTACTATTTTTCTTAGTGTATAACATGATTTTTCTATACGAGTACTAGATTTTAGAGTAAAAATTAAAGTAAAATTGTAGCCTTTCGGAAAACATAAGAACTCAATGTCTACCAGCGTCAGAGAAAAGTTCCCAAGTCAAACACACTGAACCCGGTTACCATAATCATTCGTTGGTACGCTCTAAGCCACATGGATTCAAAGCAGTTCGGACACCTCTGCTTCAACTATGATACTTCCAGTGACCCCTATACTGTATTAATTATTTTAATTTCATTAAAAAAAAAATTTTTTAAATAAAAATGACGGTACCTACTTCTGTACATGTTGTGTGCTCAATTTGAAGCCATTATCTTTAAGTTTAGTAATTAAATAAAATAATACAAAAAGGGTGCACAAGTTCAGCTTATTCAGGGAATCTTGACACTGGCCGAGTTTGATTTCCGATACAGGCTTCTCGACACTGGCCAAGCCTGCATCGGAAATCAAACTTGGTCAACAAAAAGGTTATAGAATTCATGAAAAAGAAGTTTGTACCTTTTCTCAAAAACTGAACTAAATGTTACACCTGTCTATTAGGTGCAGAAAAAGGATTTTGATAAAAGCAGAGTTATCTGTATGTCCTACCTGTTCGAAATCAGGAGAAAAGCCGTTAGACTGAAAACTCACCTGCAATTAAAAAAAAGAAAAGATTTTCAGTAATTCATATTTCAAAAAGATTTCAAACATTTAAAAAAGAGAAATTAAACTTGTTTGTATAAAAGAAGAATCGATAAAGAATATGAAAATGAGCAATGATGTGATAGTAATCAGCAAGTTTTTCATAATGAACAAAGATCAGCAAATTTGGCTATACAAATTGAACATCAGAAAAATCAGCAAATAAGCCTGTACAGACTGAACATCAAAAATATCAGGAAATTTGCCTAAACCAATTGAACATCAGAAATATCAGCAAATGAGCCTATACAAATTGAACATCAGAAAAATCATGAAATTTGCCTTTACAAATTGAACATAAAAAAAAAACAGGAAATTAGCCTACACAAGTTGAACATCAGAAAAATCATGAAATTTGCCTTTACAAATTGAACATAAAAAAAAAACAGGAAATTAGCCTACACAAGTTGAACATCAGAAAAATCATGAAATTTGCCTTTACAAATTGAACATAAAAAAAAAACAGGAAATTAGCCTACACAAGTTGAACATCAGAAAAATCATGAAATTTGCCTTTACAAATTGAACATAAAAAAAAAAAACAGGAAATTAGCCTACACAAGTTGAACATCAGAAAAATCATGAAATTTGCCTTTACAAATTGAACATAAGAAAAATCAGCAAATTAGCCCACACAAATTGAACATCAGAAAAATCATGAAATTTGCCTTTACAAATTGAACATGAGAAAAATCAGCAAATTAGCCTACACAAATTGAACATCAGAAAAATTATGAAATTTGCCTTTACGAATTGAACATAAGAAAAATCAGCAAATTAGCCTACACAAATTGAACATCAGAAAAATCATGAAATTTGCCTTTACAAATTGAACATAAGAAAAATCAGCAAATTAGCCTACACAAGTTGAACATCAGAAAAATTATGGAATTTGCCTTTACAAATTGAACATCAGAAAAATCAGCAAATTATCCTATGCAAATTTTCCAATACAAATTGAACATCAGAAAAATCAGCAAATTAGCCTATACCAATTTTCCAATACAAATTGAACATCAGAAAAATCAGCCAATTTTCCAATACAAACTGAAGATTTGAAATATCAGCAAGCTTGTCTTTGCAAAATGATAACAGCAGAAAAATTCCTCTATTTGATTATGAATAATGATAGAGGAATCATCAAATTTGCAAACAGGAATTTATAAGCATCAGAGACATCAGAAAATTTTCCTATATGAAATGATAAACAATCTAGGAATCAAGAAATTTTCCCATGCATACAAACAATAAAAGTATCAAGGCAGCCTCAACACAAAAGCTGATGAAATTCTTTTGTGTTGTTCCTGGTTCAAATCCCACAGCTGGTAGCATAATTGCAGTTGACTTTATGTACGTTCTGCACATAAATTTAAGAATACAACTCAAATTAAGAACCACGCAACAAGCACAGGAGAGAAACTTGCTCAACATAACAAGGAGAGATCACAAGACAGCGCAGTATATTAGGGAAAAAACAGGAGTCAGGGATATAAAATCCATTAAAAAACCAAAATGACGATGGGATGGTCACGCTACAAGAATGCCAGAACATCACGACTCGTAACATGAATCCCAAGAGATCATACAGTGAAACTCTGGCTTGCAGATGGCGGAACGAACCAGACAAGTTCAGAAAATATTGGCTCTGCAATGCCCATGATAGAGGGGTCTGGCAAATCTTGGGGAAGGTCTATGTCCAGTGATGGATGGTACAATGCTGCTACTGATGATGATGACATGCTAACATTGATCCTTGAAATTTAAATTATTTGTGGAGAATGAAATAAGCATTTCAACAATTGTTCAAATAGCATGAAGGATAAAAACCTGGAAAGTACACAGGCATATCATTATCAGCCATTTTGTGTCCATAGTTGAACGGAGGGTTTTCCAAACTCCTTCCATAACAAACAAGATTGCCTTGATCTCTACCATGCTTTACTGGCAAACCTTTCAACCTCATCCCTCCATCTTATGTCTGATCTTTCATTTACTGTCCCATAGGGACCAATCCATTGGTCTTATTCCATCTGTTCCTTCCTCTAGCTATGTTTCCGGTCCATCTCCATATTTTCTGCTTAATTACTTGTACAATACCCTTCATCCTAATCCTCTATCAGATCCACATTGATCTTTTCATATCACTAAGAATATAATCTGTAATGAGCCATTGAAAAAAAACCAAAAAACTTCATTCTTTTTATAACTACTCTACAAATGGTATTGAGCACTTTTTTCAAACTAAGATCTACTCAATACATTAATATATACACATGTTTGTTGTATATTTTATCATTTTTCTTTATATACATATATATATATATATATATATATATATGTGTGTGTATAGATAATATGGTACCTGGGGTTGCTTGGAGAAAAAAAGAATAGAGATTTATCGAGAAGAAAGATAGACAACTTTGAAGAACTAATGTGGAAGTAGTTTCACAAAAAAAGCCTAAAAAACTTCCTATGACCGATGTTCCCTTTATTTTTTTAGTTGTCAGTGTGCGTAAAAATTTTATGTTGTACAATTTCTTTTCGTGACAAAAATATATACACACTGAATACTTGCACAAAGATGAACTTGAAATTGTTCCAAGATAATTTTGGCAAAGCCTATTTCCCATGGCTATTAGAACTCTTTTGGCATGTTTTGATACTAGTATGATTGAGTTCTACAAAGTATTGTACGTTGTTAAAATTTTATTCTATACTATGAACTACTTTGTACATTCTGGTGTTCCATTTAATAAAACATCAATGAGTATTTCTTATTTATATGGGATTCAATGTCAAAATGAATTAATAACAAGCTTGGCTGTCCTAGTGACAAACTCTCTTGCTTCATTAAAATTTAAACGGAAGACAAAACAGAATTCATCTCTCCATATAATATTATTCCAAAACTATGTGTCCAATTTCAACTCCTTTGTCAGTGATTCCTGCACATTGGATTTGAAAACTTCAACAAAACAAGTTGACCTGTGCTGGGCTTTAGAGATGGAAGTGAATTTGTCATCAGTTTTTGCGTAAGTCACCCACCATGTCACTGTTATTCATGCATGATGTCACTGCTTTTTGGTTTGGTCATCAGTCATTGTGACATACAAAAATAAAGTCAAAACTCAGTAGGAGTTTGATAATAACACTAATCACAAATGTGGTACAATTAAGCTCCAGAAACTTGGTGACAGCTCTTCTTAAGAATTAGATAATTATCAAATTTTGTAAAAGTTTTCATTTTCTATTTATATCTGAATAACAATCTTTAAAAAGCATGTATGAAGTATAAACTTTATCAATTAAATGACATTTTATTTTGATAAGCTATTAAAAAAATTTCCAGCAGTTATTTTTTTGTAAAACCAAGTGAAGGTAATTGTTCAACGATAGTCGCTTCAATGTATTCAAGTTTAAAAAAATCATGACATACTTATGTATATCTTCTTATGATTAACACTACCTTCTTCAGAGTTGAGCACTTTTAAAGTAGGGCAACTTGTCCATCATAAGCTATTATAGCAATGCTCTTTCAGCTCTGGAATGGAGCACTCTGGTGGATGGAGAATTGTGCGTAAGTAAATATATCGCTTAAATTCGGTCCTACTGACCGTCCATTTCTGCGTAAGGCAGGGGTCTGAAGCGAAAGTTTCGATCCAACCACGTGATATTGAATGGGATATTTGATAGTCTATAGCCATACTTGTTTGGTTGTAATAAAACCAAACAACTGTCAGTGGATGATTATTATTAATTACCATTATATATATATATATATATATATATATATATTTATTTTACTGATTTTCAGCTACAAAATATCATATTTGAGATTGCAAGGCAACTAATTTTTTGAGCACTGATTGTAAATCATTCATTGTGCGTTGATTGCAAAATGTACATGCACACAGCACAGAGAACTATTCCCATGATGGTCTGGCATTTTTTGCTGACAATAGTCACATCAATGTACTTAGATGAATGGGTTTTGAAAGAGGAAATGTTTAACCGCCAACGCGAAAATATCCGAGTAAGAATAGAGACTCCATCTTTGTCAAAGGCTTTTCCCCAACAATGTGCATTAGTGTCCCTCTAAGTCTAGCTAATTCTTTCTGCTCTGTCGAGACTTAAATAAATTGAAGAGCTACGCCCCGGGAATATGGGATGTTTTAAATGCATAGGATCAAAAAAAAAAATTTTTTTTTCTTTTAAATAGTGGATTAGTTTTTAAAATTTTTTTATAGACTCTCTTGTTTATCAATAAACACACACACAAAAAAAGACGTTTGCTCTTTTTTGGGGGTGGGAGGATTTGGATCAGTGGAAAACGCTGGAAACAATATTTAAAGAAATATTTTCCAAATAAATTTGCTGAGCTTTGACTAAACAAGACCTTTGTTTTTCAGGAGGAGTGGTTCTATTCAAAATGTATCCATATGCTTAGCTGGGCATTCACTTTCCACCATTTTCACGAAAGTATGGCTTACTTGAATTATCTTCCCCTTGGTTAGAGTCTATTTCTTTAATGAAATCTCTTGTTTTTTTTTTATATTTAAAAATCATAGGTCAAGTGCCATTTTCAACATAAGGCTTGTGCAAGACTGCCCAGGAGGGTGAAAATTTTAGACCCACCCAAATCATTATTTATCAAACATAGTTTGGTCTGGCACAAGAATTAATCATTATATAACTGTACCTTGTATAAATTGCCCACCCAATCAATCAGTGGGCTACAGATTGACATCTTATCTGGGGTTATTGTGTCTCCAGGTCACATTTTGGGATCCATAACCTTAAAATTTACATAAGTTCATCACTAGGCTTCATCTGGAATATTTTCTTTTTAAAGGTGTTTTTTTTTGTTCCCTACATCCAGTTTAAACCAACCAATGGAGTCAAAACCTTGTGCTAAAATCATCTTCGAAAATAGTTTAGGTACACATGTGGGTTACAGAGATTCATTCCTGCAGGGCAAAGATATTTGATTCTCTCTAGTAGTCTCTTGATTCAGAGCCTTAAAAATATTTTTTTTTCGTGATGCTAAATAAACAAAAAATCTTTATCATTCAAATTAGTCGGTAAGGTCATTTCTCTGACTACAGCTACTTCAGCTCCACAAAACTATTTACCTGGCCCATTTGCAACATGTGTCAAACAGAAGGAATGAACACCTGAAGTGGCATCACTCACTTTACTCATAATCGGGAAGGGTATTCATGCCTTTTCCTGGTGCACTAGTGTGAAGTGAATGCAAACTGTCCAAGCTGTAAATCGAACTCGGCTTGCCGTGTCTATTCTCCAAGCTGTTATCAGCTAAGCCAGCCCACACCTTCAATATTATCAATGAGAAAATAGATAAGTATCCTCTAACCAACCAGTTTAAACACTGTTGTTTGGTTTAGTTCATTTGAGTGTTCTAACATTTATATACCACTCATAGCAAAGGACTCTTATATCGGAATTTCACACAGCATATATATATCTATAACGAGTGAATTGATATGAATTATGATCCATCTGATTAGTATTTGAGTGAAGAGATAATTTAGAAGGCCATATGGTGTACAAATGAGATCTAATGTTTTGTTAGTTCATGACTAACAAAACGTCAAAATTAAATAAAGAAATCTTATTTGTACACCAGATGGCCTTCGAAATTGTCTCTTCACTCTAATATGGATCTATGAATCTAGATTTCAGTCTTGCCTGACCTGGTAGAAAATTGAAATTCTATACTTGCTTTGTTTCACTCAATGGAAAACTGTTCTTTGTTTTGTTTTTTTTAAAAAAAATCTATTAAATGAATATATTCATATAAAAGATTGAGGCGAAAATTCTTTAAAGATGTCTAATCCTAAAAAGAAGGGTATAAGACCAATGCAACTTCCCGATAGTCATCTATGGAGCTGAAACATGGATTCTAACCAAGAGACAGACCTACAAACTGAGAAGCATGCAATGTGCTCATTAGAGAATCATGCTCAACCCCACATGGAGAGATCACAAGACAGCACAGTATATCAGGGAGAAAACAGGAGACTGAGACATCATAAAATCCACTAGAAAATTCAAATGGCAATGGGCTGGTTATTTGCAAGAATGGCAGAAGACTGATGAACTCAAATCATGACTCACAACATTGATACCCAGAAATTACATGCGCAACAAAGCCAGGCAGAATACAAGATGGCGAGACAAACTAAATAAATTCAGAAAGTATTGGTTCCGTGACACCCATGATAAAGAGGTGCGGCGAATCATGGGAAGGTCTATATCCAACGACGGACGTTAAAAGACTGATGATAATGATGAAATTCTCCAGTAAATTTTTTAAAAAATCATCTTAAAATGAACTACATATTATAAAGCCTCCAATCGCTGCATGCTAAATTGATAATATTAAAAATTTGATCAAATGATAATTATATTAAATTGATCATTATGCTACTTTTTCTTAGCACTAGTTAGTTGACTAAAATCTAGGTTAGTATCGCTACAAATTTTGCATTCCAAATACTCAATTACCTTTCTTGAATTTTTTCACCAATTTAGGATTTCTGAAGAAATCTAACAAAAAATATCATGTGAAATATTATTTATTTCATTTATATTATAATAACTACTTAGACCCTGTACATAGTTCAGTAGGAGTGTTACGAACCTATTGAACTGAGTGTGTGGCAGTGCTACATAATCTCCCCTTAGAATGCTAATTTTTCTTGCCTTTGGCTATGTTGATTGATAAGTCATTCTTCGCCCCAAACATTTTGGCATTGTTCCACCTTTTTCTCATAAAAGATTCAACAACTGTCTGACAGATGCTTTAGTTCTTTTAGAAAAAAAAAAAAAATTCTCATCAGATCTTTTGATGAGGAATGACATTGACTTAAATCATAAAAGACTAATACAAAACCTCTTTTTGTGGCTCAGCAGAGTCATCAGACTGTAAAATCCTATGCGTACTGTCCAGAAAACCAATAGCCTGATGACATTAACAAAGATCATAGAACATAATTATCACAAAGTTTTTATTCATAAAACCTGATGTCCTTGATGGTCAGAAAATTTGGTCTATCTTAAATAATACAAGACAAATTTTGTCAGACATAATTTTCTTATCAGTATGATTGCAAACACACTACTAGCACACCATTGTCCCTTGGTACATTCATGCTTTTTTCACTAATTTTTGGTAGCACTTACCCTTGTACAGTTTTTGAGATATCAATGTCATTCCAATGCTGATTGGTAAATCTTAATAAAAAGTGTAATGTGCTTACATCTAGTTTTGTGGAAAGTTATTTTTTTAAAGTTTTGGTTTTGGGGATTTTATTCACAATGCAACTAGAACGCTGACTCGGACGCTTTCTCTCTGACAAGCGGACAGTTTGGAAGTTTTTGGATATTTTCCTTGAGCAGGTTGTTAAGATTTTTCTTTCAATGCTTCCAGTGAGGTTTGGGTGGTAGAGGTCTTACATCAAGTTTTGAGAAATGTTGATTTTTTAAAAGTTTGGGAGAGGGGTGTTCTATTCACGCAAAGTAACTAGAATGCTAACCCGGACCCTTGCTTTCTGCTATTTGCGCAGTTTTCAAGTATTCGGTTACTTCCCATATGTAGAGTATAAAATTGTTTTTGCAAATAATTTTTTGTACTTTCATTGGGGTTTGGAAGGGGAGCTACCCTGGGAAGCAATCACAATTGAATTTCCCTCAAGAAATGCAGGGTCTGGTTTTTTTTAAATAATTATATTTAGTAAAATTTAATATTATGATTTAATTCTTCAATTCTATATTTTAATTCAATTTTTTGATTCTTTAAATTCTTTAATTTCAACATTTTTAATTCAATTTTTTTACCAGCAATATTTCCATAATGGTTTTATATTGATTACAGTCTTTACAATTCGTGTTTTTGAGAAATGATGTCCTTACAACTTTTTAGACCAAATTTTACATGACTAGATTTTTGTTGACCAAGTTTTCCTAGCACTGATGTCCAGTCAGGACCCAAATTCTTTGATTTCACTTCTTCTATGAAGGAATACTAATTGAGCTTTGTGAACAAAGTCGAAAGAGGTCTATGCATTCACTCCTGTTAGTCCAAACAATATCTTCCAAAGTTTTCAATGAATCTTAATGAAATTTTCTCGAAAGTAGGGCCATGGACAAACACAAACGATCAACATTGAAAATGCAGAGCTGGATAAAGTAGACCACTACATCTACCAAGGACAACAATTCTCTATGAAATCCTCAAAAGAAGAATAAATCAAGCAAATCACTCTAGGATGGCAAACTTTCGGTAAAGCAAGAACAACCTTAAAAAACAAGAAAATCCTATTAGTCCTAAAAAGAAGGGTATACAACCAATGCATCCTTTTTATAGGCAACTAAGGAGCTGAAACATGGAACCTGAGACATCATAGAATCCATTAAAACTCAAATGGCAATGGGCTGGCCATGTTCTAAGATTGGCCGACAACTGATGGACATTACAACTCACAATAAGGATCCCCAGAAATCATAAGTGAAACCATGGCCGGTAGAATATAAGATGGCAAGACAAACTAAACAAGTTGGCTCCGCGACGCCCATGATAGAGAGGTCTGGGGAATCCTGGGGGAAGTCCAAATTAGATGTATGACAACACAGTAATCATAGATAGCAGCACCTTTCTGTTGAAATGATTGCATCAAATAATGGAGATGATGATGAAAGTTTGAGGCATTAGATACCAAGATATTAAAAACTAAAATTGTGTGTAACTGCTTAGAATGTATATATGCCTGTAGGCCTATATATATAGTCCACCCTCAAAAATTGCCCTAGAAAACATACTTATCGAAGAAAGCAGGTCACTCAAGATCAGAAACGTGTTTTCAGTTCACCGACGGATAAATTTGCATCGCCATGTTAATAGATTTACATTTAGACCATACTTCTAATTATACCGAAATTGGTCGGAAAATGTAACTCAAGGAATAAACAGGTTAATCAATCCTCCGTCCTTGAAATAAGAATGATTAAATGTCCATAGACCTATATTTAGTTCACCCTAGAACATTGCCATAGAAAATAATGAACTTGCGTAAAAAAGCTGATCAAGTTACATATGAACACCCTTAAGATGATAAGTAATATGTTTACAGGTTTTCACGAATAAATTTTCATAACCATGCTATAATACTTACATTTAGACCATATTTCTAATTATACCAAAATTGGTTGAAATCCTGGGAATAAATGGGTTAATTAATTCTTTGTCCTTGGAATGAAAATGATTAAATACCAATGGGCCTATATTTAGTTGACCCTAAAAAATAATAGCTAATATACTTTCGTTTACACTTCATTTCTAATTATACCCAATTCTGAGTCGAGAAATTTATTTAGAAACTTGGACAAATTATAGCAGACTCGAGACAAATTGTCCCTTGACTAATTTATCTGACAGCAAATTGTCTGTTGATAATTTTACCTGTGAAGTGTTCTAGCACTAGTGGTCTAAAATCAAATACCATCTCTTGAAGAAAAATCTTGAAATTTTTTCTCTTCATGTTATAAAAGCTAAAGATTAAAGAAAAATAAAATAAAATCTGCAATGTGATTTGTACATCAAAGTGAGTAGTGCCCTTACGTTGGCTATGGCTTCATTCATCACATTACTACTTACTTGGTCTGTTTGCGACACGTGAATTAGACAGGGACATTACTCATTTCACCCTGCTCTATCTTACCCATAGCTGGGGGAGTGAGGAGATGGATTCACGTCTTTCTCAAGTACAAAGTGAACACAAACTGTCCTGGGTGGAATTTGAACTCTGATAGCTGAGTTCATTCTTGTTCTCATTAGATGCGTGGCCATCCTGCACTTCCTTGTATATCTATTATGGAGAGATGCCAAGAGCACATTTCTCTTTATACATAGTGTTTTGTAAGGTTTTCAATACTCCTAATCTAACACAAGAAGTTGTTCAAAAAATGATGTTGAATTTATGGAGACTGGATGACCCAACCAACAAAACCAGCCTAGTTAGCAATAGATTCTTCTCTCTTTGATCGTCTGTATCGATGTTTGTGTGTCTCTGGGACTTTCTTGTTGCATTTTAGGGGCCATAACCATGAATGAGCACACTACTAGACACCATCTAACTATTTTTTTGTCAAGAAGAAGAAATCAAGTGAAGAATCACACTAGGATAGCAAGCCTTTGGCAGACCAAGCTTAACCTTTAAAAATAAGAAAATCCCATTAATCCTAAAAAGAAGAGTATACAACCAATGCATCCTCCCAATAGTCACTTATGGAGTTAAAACACGGAACCTAACCAAGAGACAGATCCACAAATTGAGAACCATGCAACGTGCACATGAAAGAATAATGCTGGGCCTTACATGGAGAGACCACAAGACAGCACAATACAACCGGGGAAAAGACAAGTGTCAGAGACATCGTAGAATCCATTAAAAATCTCAAATGGCAGACAACCGATGGACATCGCGACTCACGACATGGATCCCAGAGATCACATGCACAACTGAGGTCAGCAAAATATCAGATGGAGGGACGAGCTAGACAAATTCTGAAAGTACTGGCTTAGCAATGCCCATGATAGAGAAGTGTGGAAAATCCTGGGGAAGGTCTATGTCGAACGACGGATGTTGAATGACTGATGATGATGATGATAGTCAGTTTGGACCAACAATGTCCAAATCTTGTG
>OY735236.1:9352808-9372808 GCA_963457665.1 Thysanoteuthis rhombus | reverse complement strand
ATAAAGATATATATATATATATATATACACATACATAGAGATATAGATAAGGAAATATATATATATATATACATAGAGATATAAATAAGGAAATATATATATATATATACATAGAGATATAGATAAGGAAATATATATATATATATATATATGTATACATATATAAATACATAGAGATATAGATAAGGAAATATATATATATATATATATATATATATATATGTATACATATATACATACATAGAGATATAGATAAGGAGATATATATATATATATACACACACACACACACACATACATATATAGATAAGGATATATATATACACATAGATATAGATAAAGATATATATATATATGTTGAGTATGATGATATGATTTCTGACAATATTATAGAGTGGACAATATGGAAAATAGCATTTAAATCAAGTTTATTATACTAACATGTTTTGCCTTTCAGTTTTGTCAAAGTAGTTATTTTGAATTAAAAAATACTTAAAAGTTTGTTTTTTCAAGTAAATAATATCGCGAATTATCATAACCATGTGTGCACAAATGTTAAATATTTCTAATTGCAAAGAAACCGCAAAATAAAAAATGGATTCCTGTATTCAAACGTCTTATGTATTGCAGTTTCTTCAAGATTCAGAATACTCAGTGTTTGTGCTTATGTGGTATAAAAATATCGGACATTATCAAACTTTTCAATTTCGTCCCATTTAAGATTACTGCTTTGACCAAATCAAAAGGCAAAAGATCTTAGTACAATAAACTTGATTTAAATACCATTTTTTGTATTGTCCACTCAAGAATATTTATGTATAATGGAGTAAAGATTTGCAATACAAACATGTTTGGAAGAAGCCCAAACAGGGCAGAAATATAAACATGTTTGTGTGGTGAATCCTTACTTCATTATATTTTAAGCCCAACTCTAAATCAACTTAATGTTTAATGTATCGAGCACTTTATGAAATAAACCCATCACACACTGGATATTGTATTATATTATATTGTTTTCCTGATTTGTATAATATATATCAGTAAACCCCTTTTGAACAAACATATAGTAATAAAAAGAAAAAATCACTGATCTCAACTTAAACCCAACAATTTCTCTACCCCAACTACCCATCAGGTATTTCTGAAATTTTAGCTGTTTCTCTCAAAGTAACTTAGGCTTTAAAAGCACAGATGAAATCAAGGACAGGTGAAATATACCTGCACAGTCTTTAATGAAAAATTTGAGAAGTAGTCTTAAGTCTTTTCCTTTTCCATTTTGTCAACTTTTTCACAACATTCTGTCACATCTACATCTTTGCCCCTCATATATATAAATATATATATATATATATATATATATATATACACAGTATATGTGATACAAATCTGGCTTGCAGTATAACATAATATAATAATATATCAATGATATAAAGCCACTTCTGAAATGTAATGGATTTATTTCATAGAGTGCTTGATACATACAACTTTTTACTCATGGAGTTGAGTTGTTTTAGAGTAGAGCTGGAAATAAATAGTAGAATGTGGATTCGCTACACAAACTAGCTCATGTTTCTGCCCTCTTCAGGCCTCATCAGACCACTAATAAGCATCCTTGCAAAGATGACCCCTATATGGAGTTCAAACCCCTTGACAAAATGAATATCCCTATACCACCCACTACCAAACTCACAACATTCTCACCAAATTCCCAATAAATAAACCAAAAAAAAAAAAAAACAGATAATCATTCGCCTGATGAGGCCCTAAGAGGGCAGAAACATGAGCTAGTTAGTGTAGTGAATCCACAATCTACTGTGTGTATATATATATATATATATGTAAGTACACACACACACACAATCACTTATACACAGGTGCCAAATAAACGGGATATTTTCATGAGCTCCTTCCGCTAATTTAGAACAACAAAAAAAAAAAGCAAGCAGGGAGGGGGGGGGGGCTGTTATTAAATGGTTGTGGGAGGAATGATATGAATAAGTGCAGTAGTCCCTCTAATTTTGTTGACTTTGAAGCTCATGGATTTGATTACAATTTTACAATTTTAAAATTTGAGTCTGATACTACAGTTAAAGATAAAAAAATCAATTTTGGGAAAAACATATTTTTTTGTATATCCATATTGGAAAAAAAATGCATTTTAATCATTACATCAAAAAAAGTATTTACAGAGCAAAGAAACAAAGAATTAAATGAACTGATGAATAAGTGACTGAATTGATACGAAAAATTTTTGAAAAAGTTTTTTAATATTCAGTGATCAAAGCTGTAATGCTTTGTAGGTCAATATACAGGAGCACTCTTTAAGTGAGGTAACTTGTTCATTGTAAGTTTATGCAATGCTCTTCCATAGGAATAGAGCACACTGGTGGATGGGGAATATATGCTAAATTGATATATTGCTTATATTCAACCTTACTAACCGTCCAGTTCCGTGGCCTAGAGGTAGGATACCGGCCTCCGGGTCTGAAGCGAAGGTCTCGATCCTGCCTCGTTGTACTGGATGGCATAATGGATAGTCTATAGCCACACTGAAGAGTCGTAATACAACGAAACAGCTGTCAGTGGATGACACAATAATTATATATATATATATATATATTTATTGAGAGAGAGAGAATATAATTTGGCAGCAATCCTTCATTTATGCAAGTTTGGTTGTACATGACTGACAAGAAATATTGTCTTGACTTTTTCAGTGATGTTCCCTTGAGAAAAAGAATTTCATGGTCAGATCAATATAGAGAATGACCCAATGTTAGTTCAGACTGAGGGCTTTCAACTGATCTGTCAGTCATTATCAAGTTCATAAAATACCAAGTAGCCAATGTGAGAATGGTAAAGATTTTTTAGGCTTGTTGGCCTGGTATGATAAATGGGAAATGCCTATAAACATTGCAAAATGTAATGTTATTCACTTTATAAAAGAAATCAAATGAATCTTCACCCTAATACCTACAACAGAAAAGTTACTAAATCCTGTCTCAGACATAAAATACTCTGAATCAAAAAATGAACTGCAGCACTCAGGTTATTAAAATGACCAATAAAGCACAAAAAATAGTAAAACTATCGAAGAGAAACTTTTAAAACTCCACCAGTGCTACTAAGATAAGAGGCTACTATATTTTGGTGTGTCCTATAGTTGAGTTTGCATCGACCACTCGGAGTCCTCACGCAATCAGACTGTAAGGAAATATAAATCGGCAAGCAGTCAGATTAGTCTACAATGAATACAACCGCAAGCCCAGAACAATGACTTCACTGATTATAGAAAAAACAAGCCAACTCCAGAGAATAGATTCACTGGGAACAGATTAGAATTGTTGCATAAAATCAGCTACACAAACAATCAAATACTTGATCGAGTCACAATGTTTCCTTATTCCCAAAGACCATGGGCCCCTAATAACAGACTAATGCCCTCTCCCATACAGAACATTGTTATGTAGAGCCTCATTTTATCCCAGATCAAATGCAGAACGGAATTTGCTACCCCAGGAGCGGGTGGGTATATCAGTCAACAGGATATTCAGGCAGAGACTGCAGCATATACAGGGAGTTCTTCAAAATGCAGTAAACGCATTGAGAAGAATGTTGACTCGATAGATGAGATTATGTATTCGATATAAACTTACTTGTCAAATTACAAAATCTGGTTGCTGGGCAAAAAACTTCACAACTCGTCACATATCTGAAAATAATGTTTATATATGATACCTGTCGATCACTACGCTGACCTTATTTATAAACAATTACCCTCTATCATGGAAGATACCTTAGGGATTGTGCAATGCGGGAGATTTATATTTTTACTACCAGCTTCAATCCTTTTGCCTTACCTCAGAGCATTTGTCAACTGTCAAGAAATACAGTACGTTTAAAAAAGGATGCTCCTGTCTTTTTCACAAGTATTTTAATTGAAGGTGATTGCCTTTAAACTGGATGCAGGTTCATGCATGTTTCATTACATTGGGAAAAGACATAATTGAGTCTAAATTGAGCAGCATAAAGGAATGGACGCTCAAATGAGGCTAGTGCATGATGCAATCATTTCAACTGCCAAGTACTGTTATCTGTGAGTACAGTGTGGTCATGTGCCTGGTACCGTAGATTAAATTTCACCATCATCAGCCTTTTAGTGTCATATTGTGTTTATATCATTGGATATAGACCTTTCCCAAGATTTTCCAGATCTCTCTATCATAAGCATCGTGGAGCCAATAACTTGTCTAGTTCATCTAACCATCTTATTTTCTGCCAGCCATAGACTCGCATATGATCTCTTGGGATCCACGTTGTGAGTTGTGACGTCCAGCAGTTGTCTGACATTCTCACAGCATAACCAGCCTATTGCCATTTGAGTTCTGAAACTCCAGTCTTTCCTATAATATAATGTGCTGTATTGTGATCCCTCCATGACAGGTTGAGCAAGATCCTCTCTTGTGTACGTTGCATAGCTCTTGGCTTAAGGGTCAGTCTTTCGGTTAAGTTCCATAAGTGACTATTGGGAGGATGCATTGGTTATATACCCCTCTTTTTAGCATAATGAAATTTTCTTGTTCTTGAAGGTTGAGCTTGTCTGCTGGGAGCTTGTCATCTTAAAGTAATTCTTCATTTGATTTCGCCTTATGAGAATTTTGTAGAGATTGATTGTCCCCGGTAGATGTGGTGGTATACTTTCTCCAACTCTGCGTTTTCAATTTTGATTGCTGTGTCTTTGTCTTCAACATATTCGGTTTACGTGACATTCATTTCACTCAATTCATGTTGAGACCAACTTTCTTGCTTTCATCGTTCAGTCTACCCAGCACCATCAGGAGGTCGTGAAGATTCTAAGCAAAAAGGACAATCTTGTCGGCAAATCTGAGGTGGCTCTAGAATTCGGGTTTATCACACGTACACCTAAAAGAGGCTGGAGAAGTGACTATTATGTTCAGATGAGGTTGCTAATCAAGCCTTTCACTCTCTTATCCATAATTGATAATTCACCTTTATCCAACACTAGCTGTTTCTGGTTCATTTAGAATCTGTCGACAGAGGTTTCTTCAGTCTTTAAATTTGGCTGGCTGGCTGGCTATGTATCATGTGTACAGGTTATACTATGAAGCTAGAGAGCTGAAATTTTAAACATTTACTCCTAATCATGACTAATAAAAAATTTGTTTTTTGTTTAACAAAAAGAGGGTTAGTGTTTCTCTGAATTTTTGAGATAGTGTATTGTTATTATTTCTATTATTATTCGGACTATCCTCATCTTGGTTGTTTTTCATAGAATGTTTAAGCCGTTGTACTCTATGGCCTTCATCAGGTATCATATGGTAGGTGTGGTGAAGTAACGAACCGAACCCTTTATTTAACTGACGGGGGTATATTGACCGAACTCCCCTCTTAGCATTAGTAGTATTATTATCGTCAATCCCAGGGTGAGACAATAATAATACTACAATGAGGATAGTCCAAATAATAATAGAAATAAAAAGAGGGTTCATGTTAAACTGATTCCTCAAATAGAGCCAACTTCTATTTTTTCGGAAAATTCAGACATGTCAGAGATCACCGTCCAAGCAAAGGGCAAGAGACATAATCTATTCATCCATTCATCTCTTTTTCCAATTTTTTTTAATTGATCACCCCCAATACATCATGCTGGTTGAATAATGGTTTCTACTGAGTGACTAACCAGATCTGTTTTCATCAATGGTTATTTAGTAAGCTCAATTTATTCTTACAGAAGGGTATGATAGTGGAAGCCAAAGAGAGAGCCTAACTAACTACAGAAACAAATTGGTCCTTGACATGAACTTCCTCACCATCTTGCCATGGGAGGTACCCTCGTTAGTTTTATTCATGAACTAGTTTACCGATACTGTCCAAAATTGATGGTGTTATCTTAGTATTGTACTAATGAATTTCTTAAACGTTATGCTGCAGCACTTTCTGGTTTACATTCAGTGTTTCCTGAATATGAAAATAAACTAAAATAAGAATTAAGTGAAGATATAAAATATATAAAGGCAAATTGCCTTTTGTGACTTTTTTGTTTCAATATTTAAGAGCAAAGAATTACACTAGGTTGGCAATCCCACTAGTCCTAAGAAGGGTATACAACCAATGTATCCTACCGATAGTCACTTACGGAGCTTAAACATGGGACCTAACCAAAAATTTGATCCCTAAACTGAGAACCATGCAATGAGTACATGAGAGAATCAACCGAACATGAAGAGATTATAGGACAGAGCAGTATAGTACTAGAGAAAAAACTTGTCAGAGAAACCATAGAATCCATTATAAAATAAAAATATCATAGATACTGTTAGAAAACTCAGATGGCAATGGGCTGTACATGTTGCAAGAATGGCAGACAACCACTGGAAATCACAACTCACAACATGGATTGCCAGAGATCAGGTGTGAGGTTGTGGCCGACAGAAAGTAAGATGGAGTAACGAGTTTCATAAATTCAGAAAACACAGGCTTTGCAATGGCCATGATAGAGAGGTCTGGCGAATCTTGGGGAAGGTCTATGTCCAACAACAGAAGATGATGATGATGATGAGGACATACGCACAATTATATATATATATATATATATATATAAATAATAAATTACAAATACATGTATGTATATTTGAAATTGAAATTTATTTTTGTTGAGGTTTTAATACTGGAACAGAGACAATCTCAAATTTTGAAAATGAATCTCTAGTAACTAATTTAAACTGGTTTAGACCAGTCTGATTGAAGGCTTAATATGAAACATATTTGAATTTGTTGCAGGATAATCATTTTTAAAATTTCATACACACATACACACACACATATATATATCATAAAAGCATTATGTTACTTTGAAATACTGAGAACATATCACTTGGCCTGACAGCTTAAATAGATTAATCGAAGAAAATGATCAGCAGCAAGAATTGATCCAGCAACCGAGAAGGTAGCCGCTCCAATGTCAATGTAGTGTTGCTCTTGACCATTGAGCAACAGCCCGAAGAAAGCCTCCTCTGATTCCTGCCGCAATCTTTCTTTGGTGTTTTTTATTTTTATTTCCACTGTCTTGGCCGAGTGACAGTATAACAATGAAAGGTCATTTCATATATGTGTATGAACGTATCACTTGGCCTAGACAGTAAATAGAATAAACAATTAAAGAAAATACGCAGCTGCAGAAATCAAGCCTGCAACTGATAGGTAGCTGCTTCAACATAGCATGTGTTTGTGTATATACATGGGTGAACCTATATATATATATGTGAATGTCAACAAAGAATTTAGTGCAAATACTACTACAGAGCAAACTGTTCTGCATTGGTTCAATATGGTTAGGTACAGAAATATGGATACAAATATTAAACCTTGAAGGAAGCCTACATCTGTTGATGATGGAGAAGCATCGGTCACCATCCACCAGCAAACAACAGTTTGAACACTTTCTGGAAACTTCAGGATTTTATCGTGTCACACACAACAATCCTCGGCTGACAATGCTTAAGCTTAGGGAATTGAGATATGAAATCTTGTAGCATCTCCCATATTCATTTGACATTTCTCTTGAAGATAATCATCTTTTTCAACTTCAAATCCCAAATAAAAGGTTCAATAGTAGGGAAGCTATAATTTTGGCTTTTACTGAATTTTATGAAATTAGTATATCATCATTGGAAAAAGGTTATTGCTTCAAATGGGTCAGATTCTGATGAAATATTCACCATTTTCTGTTGTTTATATTATCCTTCTTCTTACTATTCAAAAGATGACCTTATATATATATATATATATATATATATATATATATATACATACACCATGGCACTATCACAATAGAAGATATTAAACAGGATAAAAATTGTAAATACCAGTAGCAAAAAAGAAATAATTTTAAACCAATAAAATATAAGAATGGTTTGATTTTTTTCGTAATGAAGACGAGGATTTATTTCAGTCAATGACAGAGAAAAAGAACTTTTCAAATAAATAGGGTGGCAACGAGTGACATCAGTAACAGGGGCCAAGTTCTAAACAAACGTATTGCAGTAGTGTTTTCACATACAGAGAATAATAGTAGCTTATTTCTTTGGTTTTTGATTTGTTATACGGATCGCAATTTTGCACAGTTGTCTGTAAAACAGTCAGTTTATACCGATAAGAAGATTTGATAAGTTTCAGTCATTTTATCAATTTTTCGTTATTTGTTATTAAGGATAAAAGATTATTAACATCAGTTACCAAAGACCAACAGTTTGAACACTTTCTAGAGACTTTAGGACTTCAACAGTGACCATATATCATTTCAAGGCAAAATGAAATTAGAGAGTTGGAAAAATGGGTCCCACGTGAAAATTAAATCCTACATGGCAGTGCCAGACCCCCACACTTCTCAGGGGATTGTGTCTAAGCTCAGAGAATAGGGATATGCAGTCTCACAGCATCTTCCATACTTACCTGGCATATGTTCTATAGACTTTTGTCTTCCCAAGCAATAACAATAATATTGATAATAATAATAATGATAATAACGATAATACACAACTCTTCTTAATTAGTAGTTTTTTCCTACATCACATGATGATGTATCAAAATAGAATTTTATGTTCTGGTATTTTACTAGAAAAGATTATATATATAAATATATATTACTGTGTCAGCCACAGACAGCTGATTTGTTGTATTACAACTCTTCAGGGTGACTATAGACTTTCCATTATCCCATCTAGTACAATAACGTAGGATTGAAACCTTCGCTTCAGACCCAGAGGCCGATATCCTACCTCTGGGCCACGGAACTGGACGGTTAGTAAGGTTGAATATAAGCGATATATTTATTTGCCACATATTCCCCATCCACCGGAGTGCTCTATTCCTATGGGAGAGCATTGCATAAGCTTATAATGAATGAGTTACCTCACTTAAAGAGTACTCAACCCTGAATAGGAGAGTACATATATATATATATATATATTATACATATATATATATATGTGTGTGTGTGAATCTGTATATATGTATGTTCATGCTTACATATAAGTTTGCACATATATCCACAAGTTTGCATGTATACGCACATATAAATTCACACACACACATTATATATATATATATATATATATATATATATATATAAATAAAAACACACAAATATCTATAAATTCACACATGAACACACATAGACGCTGAAATAACAACCTGTAAGGCAAGTACTAATGTGAACTACTGGTGTCTTTTTTCCCCCAAAGTTGGTTCTATTCTTAGCCAAAGATTTGTTGGCTTTTGCAAAGATCAGAAGAAGAGAAAAGGGTTCCTTTACAACTCAGAGCTCTGTGGCCCCTGGCTGACCACTCAGTGGTGTTAGAATACAGAGTAGTATTCCTGGCCTTTTAGTTAAGTATCAGGATCTTCAAGTACATATATCCTGAGCATAAGTACTAATTGAAGTCAATGCCAGAACTGACACTATTACTTAGCCTACATATCACATATATATATATATATAAATATTATATATTTGCACACAAAAACACACACATATTTGCACACAAAAAGCGTCAACACAAACACGCATATATATATATATATATATATATATTATACACATAAACTATATAGTAAGAAAAGGAGGTGGTGTTTGATCAACACTGCTGTTGTGCCATGTTCATATAACTGTTTTGTTTTTAAAATCCTCAAAACGGTTGTGGTAAACAACTGATGAAGTGAATGTCAACATTTCATGCCTAACGCACTTAACAACTGGCAATATGTTTTGTTCTTGTAATGGTGAGAACAACAAGCTCTTTTACAAAGGGAAAGGAGAAAGTAAAAATTGCTTTTGCGATTTATTTTGCAGCATGCATCTTCCTCCTTTCCCTGTACCTCCCACTACCTCCAACAACTCAGCCTAATATACAATCGTATCTTTTACTCTATTTTTGGTTATGAAACATTTTTATAAGAATGCTCTACTTTTGAATGGAAGGGTTGGGTAAGCAATCTCTTGAATACAATATTATATCAGTCCAGGGTGTTAGCCGAGAGGTTGATTTCCAAACCATTTTTAGACAATAGGGAAATTTTCAGATGTCTGCACTTTAGAATTTGTAATTATTTCGTAAGAAAAGAGAAAAAAAAAGCCCCAAATGGTAAAAAATTGCCAAATGTCACTAACATTGGTAGAAAACATGCCCAACCTAATTGGGAAATTGAAATTAAGTTTTTAATGGGAATTAGCGGTTAAATGGCTAGTGAGAATACTGACTAATGACTATTTTCAGTCTGTTTTTTGTTTATAGATGTGTCCACACATCTCTAGTAGTTGCTTTTTGGTCAGTCTGTCTATTGAGTCGACCAGTCCCATATGTGTTTAACAACAGAAATAGAAAGGAAGGTGATATCATTAATGTTATGAAGCAATAATAGAATGTATAAATGTCATTTTTGTACTTGAAGAAAGCCATTTGATTTTTATTGAAAATAATTATCTTGGAATATTTCCATATTGTAATATTTTACAAGTATGAGAATTGATTGACTCAAAGAAAGACTACTTGATCTTCCACCTCGGATGTAGGATGTATCTTTGAATTTATGGTTCTTGTTTTATAGTTACATGATTTCTTGATTTGAAAGATGTCCAATCAAGCACACTGCAACCAAAAACAACTTGGTATTGATAAAAAGATGTTGGCTTTCATTTGATCCTTGTTCGTTCCATCAAAACCCTTTCACCACTGAAAGGTTACAACAATACAAGTGACTATTCCAATCTATCAATATCTTCATTTGAACCAAATCCAGGCCTGTGCAAAGCAGGTAAGATGCCCAGGCCAGACAGAAACTGTAAACCCCATTTAAAACTGCTCATTAAATATCTTTATAATCAGTGCTAAATGCATATGACTTATGAATGGGTATACATGTACAAATAGTCTACATGAAGTACTTACAAGTACAAATCGTCTACATGAAGTACTTACAAGTACAAATAGTCTACACGAAGTACCTACAAGTAAACAAACTAGACCAATTTATAAACAAAGTTAATGGTAAGCAATTTTATCCAGAATGTATATAAAGCAAAAAACATCATAGTACAGTGGCAACTCAAAAAACCAACTTTATTTACTGGATTCAAATTGAACTAAAACCACATTTTATATATTTGCGATTTAGATTAGAGATAATCAATTTAGAATAAATATTGACTCAGCATTTTTTAAAAAGTTAAAACAAGATAGTTTTTAAAATGTACTCAAGCAAAATTATCTAAAATAAAAATGAAATACAGTTTTCTGCAGAAAAACTTCAGCGTTCTTTGCTTAATGCAACGTACATGTGCTGACTACAAACTGATCGGAGCCATTCTACAAACGTGCACTGACCCCATCTTTCTCCTTAGCTTTGAATTCGAAGATTATGTTTAACTACACATCTCCATCATTCAAATTCATTCAACATGTTTTGATTGTATTTCTTCGTAATTAATAATGTAACGTCCATGCAATAACATTCTTTTCTCTGAATTACAAAATGTTTATATATCTTGGAAGAAATAATCATTCTCACTCATTCATTTCGATGATGACCCAAACGCTCCAATCAAATTCTATGATGATTTACTTCTACGGAGAATACAGCTTTACGAAGCCTAACAAACCATTAAGGAGCAATAACAGATCAACTATAATCGTTAACAAGTACAATCATGTTTATTCTGTACTTAGAATATATCTGTATCAATCTTCAATGAATCTTCTTTAAAAGCGTGTCCCCCTTGACCTAAAACAAATATTCTTCAAGAAGTGGATGTAGACCCATAGACCCATGCCCTCTGGTATTAGTGACTATTCCCATCGATCAGCATATTAAACCAAGATGAATATTCTTTTGTACCAGGTTATTTATAATATACAATGTCAAGTTAATGAGTGCTCACAAGCTATTTTTAGAAAGATTGAAATCATAAATTCATTCATGTTTATAGCCAAACAGTTTAGACAGACCCAGTATTAATTATTATTACAATAAACTGGATCTACGTCGACAACGGCGGCAGTCTCAAATAGAGATAGTAAATCGATTGGAGGGAGGCAAGGTTGGAGAAAATACCACAGCACACAAGATTCCTTTGTTTGTCGGCACAAGCTACCAGTTTAGAAAACAAAGAATGCCAGTCAATTCAAATTGGATAATGTAGAACGTTGTCTCAACAATCTAGCTCAAGTTCAGTGATCAGCATCTCGACATTGTAATCTAGACATTTAATTCAGATCTCATATCATTGAATTAATGTTTCATCTCCGGGCCCATGAACATTGACTGGAAAGTTGTGAATACAAGGATATATGATGAGGATGCATTTTGATCCAGCATTCCCACGCTATGATAAAAAAAACAACAAATTCTTATGTTATCATGAGGTACTAATGGGGTGCTCTGGATTAGTGGTAATGATGCTTCAGCTGCAGAACATTGCCTGACAATAGAGTCATCATTTTATAAAGGTTATGTTGGCAGCACAACTCGGTTTTCTTTACACATACACCTGCTCACCAACTTACGGCCGCATTCCATTCTGACTGGCAGGTTGCATCTCAGAATGGTACCAAATCAGACAAATATTATTTTGTATTAACTACATTTCAGATTTTAAATACGATTATTTTTATTTCATTTTAAAAAAATTGTTAGGGAATAAAAGAATTGAGGAGATAACTTTCATAAGTACATACAAGTATACATTCTGAAAAATATCTTATATAATCTTATACACATACAACGAAGAGTAATATTTATGGTACTTATGTAGTATGTATGTTCTTTTTAAATGTAAGAATGTGATTTTTATACACTCTTGAACATATACAACTTTCACGCAAACATACAACCAAGAAAATTTTTATACTTACTCGTATCTTTTTAAATTTAAAAGTGTCACTTTTATATTTACATGAATTTTTTTAAATCTGTGTATTTCGGTTGAGGAGCAGGTGTCTATGTAGATGGACACATGCACGGATTCGGATAATAACAGATGCACTGACACACATTAACAGTTATGCTGACAAACACCGACAGTTGCACTGACTGACATCGACAGACGCACTGACTGACATCGACAGACGAACTGACTGACATCGACAGACGAACTGACTGACATCGACAGACGAACTGACTGACATCGACAGACGAACTGACTGACATCGACAGACGAACTGACTGACATCGACAGACGAACTGACTGACATCGACAGACGAACTGACTGACATCGACAGAAATGCTGCGAACTGTAATATTTTGCCATCTGTGAAAAGAAATAGGTAATTGTTATAAAAAGTGATGAATTCTGGACCTTATATTCACGGTCAGCCTGGAAAGTATCCAGACAACTGATAAAATGTAGTTACTCTGGCTACTGGATGTCGTAACTTGTGCCACCACATTTCAAAGATTTGCCGAAGACAATTTACTTGAAAACAAAAGAAACCTAATTCATCTTCAATTCTATTGACAATTTATTTTAATTAAAAAATTTATTTCAATGAAGTCAATGTTGAAACACGTATATGATTACTGTTCCATTTTTTCTCTCTTCAGTTAGAATTTAGTGAATCATTATACATTTAACATTAGTATGAATGAAAATAGACATTTTTGTCTTTTTATATAGGGTTTTACGAGTATTGTAAATTGATATTATTTTGTACCATATAATTATTTTTTGAAACAAGGCTTACTTACGTAGGTTTCCCTGAAAACATTTTTAACGAGGGATCAGTAAGTATAACAACAGACTTGATTCATTCTTTGTATCATTTCTATTGAATGTTCACCCATGTGAATATTAAATCCGTTGTGTCAGTTATATATATATATATATATATATATATATATATATATATATATATATATATATATATATATCTTCAACTTTGTTAGCAAACATGAGCATCCACTGGAGAGGGTGCTAACACACCACTTGCCTTCCCCAGGATCAGGCCTTCTAAATGAGGATGAGGGGGTTTGAAAATTGGAATCTTACAGAGGCTTAAGATCAAAGGATCTGAACAGTGACAGCTTAGGGGTAGTCACAGCTGAGACACACTCTAGTCTTTCACCTGACAACCGATATTCAGATATACATCCCCTCTCCATCCAAAATTTGCCCTTACGCCCCCGTCTCCCCGAATATATCCTTTTTGCCCCTGCCCGGGACAATGGCAGCAAACGTCCATGTTAGCAGAGGTAATAAATATGAAACACACAACGCAAATGGTCCAAGAAAAAAAAAAAAATAGAATGTCATGAACGTTTTGCTACACAGTACATCACTGTAAGAGTCTTAAAGAATCTTGGAAAATAATTGAATTCCCAGTTGTCGACATGACAGACAGGTAAGTTTTAGAGAATGTCAAAAGTCAAAAAAACAGCCAACACACACAATCAAGATTCCTGGTCTGTTTAGCATTCAGGCTGGGGTTTTACCACAAAAGCTACGCGTGATGGGTTTTTTTGCGCTGTGGTATGCGATAATAGAAGCAAGCCAGGTAAGACCGGGCATCGTTTAGGTGATTTACATATTGCAGACTTTCCAATTCGGTAAACCATAGATTGTCTTAAACAGCACAGACTGATGAAGGGCTGGAATAAAAAAATACAAGACTGAATAGAAGTTGAGAATGATGAGATAAAAAACACTGGTATCTGTCCTCGATAGTTTCTCTCTCACTATTTATTTTCAAGAAATGGATATATGAATCAGACAGAATAATTATGAATGCATTATATTATAAGACAACAACGGGAGGTCATTCCTGCAGTAGCCCATTTTCTTTATTGTTTATTCTGTTTATGCTGTCTAGGCTGAGAGACTCATTCTCTATGTGACAACAGCAGGTCATTCCTGCAACAGCCCATTTTCTTTGTTGTTTATTCTATTTATGCTGTCTAGGCTGAGTGACTCATTCTGTGTAACAACGGGAGGCCATTCCAAATTAGGTTTCAAATAAAATCACACATTCATATATATATATATATATATATATATATATATATACACACACACACAAGAAATGGATACATACTATGACACAATAGTGAATGCATTACATTACATTGTGCTGAATTATAAACATGCACAGACATACACATATCTATATATATACATATATATGTATTAAGAAATGGATGTATGTGATCTTACAGAATGATTATGAATTGCATGATACTTTATAAAAACTCATTTGAAATGATCTCCCGTCGTTATATCATGAATGATACATCAACTATTTCAAATAAGTTTCTATAATATATCACGCAATTTATAATCATATATATATATATATATATATATATATATATATATATATATATATATATATACATATATACACAAACACACACACAGAGTGCTGCTTTTAAGTATTTGAATAAGAATTTTCCTTGAATCGCCTGGTTTTCAGATTTAAAAACATGAAATTTATGCAAGTACCAAATTCTATAGCAATTACCACCACAAGGCATGCATTTAGGCATGCCAAATTTCTGGAAGACGTTTTTTCCAATAGAATTGAATTGTTGAATGATTCAAACCAAGTATTTTTTTTTTTTTATTCTACTTGGATCTTGTTCAAAATCTATCATGGAGATAGAAAAGGCTAACTAACTATTGCTATTTGGAATGGTTGCCAAACTAACTGCATAGACGTAATCATGTGTTTATCCCATGAAAAGCTTTCGAATAGAGAACTATCAAGTCTTTGAGAGAAACTGTTCAAACTATTTCACATGCAAAAAAGAGAAGAAAAAAAATGATAAAATCCATTGAAATAAATTTTTTTCACAAATTTGACCTAATAAATGTGCGCTGAACAGACATTGAGATGGGTTGAATTCGTTTATAGTTTTATTTTTTGCCCACAAAGAGTGTTTCTTGAGTTTTAAAGGCACTAACATACATACATGTTTACATTAAACCATATATATATATGTATGTATATATATATATATATATCATTGTGTTATCCACAGACAGCTATTTCAATGTATTACATCTCTTCAGTGTGGCCATAGACTTTCCATTATCCCATCCAGTACAGCGAGGCAGAATTGAAACCTTCACTTCAGACCCGTAGGTCAATATTCTACCTCTGGACTGTATATATATATATATATATATACACACACACACACACACACATACATACATACTGGTTTGGTTATTCATTCAGTAAAAACCAACATGTGACCAACATCTCATGGTGGCATGCAGTGTTAGGGATGATCAATTAAAAAATGGGAAATCATGGTAATCAATTAGTTACTTCTTTCACCTTCAGATGGGCAGTAGTCACTAAAAAGTCTGAATTTTGGAAAAGCAAGCATAAATGCTACCAGCTATAAACTAAGGGAACAATTTAGCATAAACTCACATTCCAAATTGAGCTCCTTATTAATAACTTTGTGGGGGAGAATTTTTAAAACACAAAAAAAAGCAAAAAACTTTTCTTCTAGACATAATAAGGAGTAATTGTTTGAATTTTCAGCCCTCTACCTCCATTGGTACATTCACAACCAAGACCTACTTAAAAACTGAAGAAACTTATGGTGGCAGTTGTGGTTGACGGATTCTAATATATATATATTGAACCTTAGCCACATAAATGGCCGGCTGGCCTGACCAACCAGCCAAGTGGGCTATACATTCTTCCCTCTGACTGTGCATGGGTGTATTTCCAAGAGCTCTCGGTCACATTTTTTGGAACGATCAAAAAAACGCTTTTTAGGGTCACTTTATCCAAATCTTGTGCTGCTAATTTTAGATTACTAATTCTGATACATGTGCAGGCTACGGTGATTCATTTATGTGAGGTACGGATATTTTGATGGTTTCTTCCCTTTAAAAAAAGTCATCAAGAAATTGAAATATATCTGAATTTTTTCACAGGGAATAAGCAGTGGCAGATAAATCTCTTATGTATCAGAGAAGGTACTCTTTGTATTGAAAAGAAAAACCTGTGTGCGTGTGCATACAATTTCCTCAACAACTGGGATGACATCTAGTGTCAAGCAACAGTACACGTTGCTTTGTTAAATAAAGAATTAGAACATCGTTTCATCTTTCCAGCTGAGATCACATTAACCACGCAGCATCTCGATCTTGTCACCTGATCAAAAAAAAAAAGTTCTTCCCTTTGAATTAACCTATCGACTACAGTTGACTGAAATTCCAGCCGTTGCAGTTCTATTGCTTGACTGCGAATGACGGAAATTTCCATCACATATAATAAACCTTTCCACTCAAAATTATGGACCAATATTCCTGGTATGAGTGAAGAATGCAGAAAACTATTAATCAAGACAAATCTCCCTGTGCACTCAACAGCTAATTGAGTACACTCTAAGCTGTATGCTCAGAGTAGAGGTATGAATCAGGGATAGAAGTCATGCCCACCCCATCCAATAGGAATAGAAACAAACGGAAAAGGAGCCTTTGGGCTGCCTCTGACGACAGTTGCCCTTTCAACATTTCTTTAAATTTCTGCTTTTTTTAATATTTTTTGGTCCGTTACCTCAAAAGGAAGGGTCCATTGTTTACAAAGAAAATAAACTGTTCAGCCTCTTTGGCTGCCTCCAACGACAGTTGCCCTTTCAACATTTCTTTAAATTTCTGCTTTTTTTTTAATGTTTTTTGGTCTGTTACCTCAAGAGGAAGGGTCCATTGTTTACAGAGAAAATAAACTGTTCAGCCTCTTTTGCATTTCAAACATGGCAACTGAGCTGCTCCAGCCGTAATTTATGCTTAACAGCTTCTTTTCAGAAATATGCCAACTCGGCTGTCTAACATGAGCTGTAAAAGTCTGAAAATCTGCTGGAAGAATGTATAAGGCTTGATAATTAATACAGGAAAGCTGAAAATGGAAAGACCTAGCCGATTTCAGTCATTTTTGCAGACAGATTTAGCTATAAATAACGAACCATACTTGGCAATACTGAGTGGGATAGGAATGGAATTTTTTTTATTCAGTGTCAAATCGAGGACAATTGGGTTAAGTACCGACTTAAATTTCTCTTGTTGAGTGCAATATTTTTTAAATACTGGAATTTCTAGGAGTACTGCAAGTACCTAAATAGATTTTGATTGTGAGAGACAAAAACAAAAAATTATCTAAAAAGATCCAAGATCTGGTGGGTCCAGTGTTGCCAATTTAGTGCTAGATTTAGCATGTTTCGGCAGCACGAAAATTCAACCTGTAGTGCTATAATAAAAAATTCAAGCCAATTTATAGCTATTTCCAAGCAATTTTCAGCTATTGAAATGGCCATAACAGAGCTATCAATGTTATTAAGTGCTTTTTCAAAGTTGATTTTGTGTGAAATAAACTTTCGAGTAGGTGGGTCCCACACCTTTATAAATCTGGTATTCCCGCACTGTAACAGAAAACCAACAAAGCCTGGTGATATGGGCTGTGTGGATTCATGCCTTTCCCAAGGGTATTAATGGAAAGTGAACACAGTTTGAAGATTTCATTTTCTGTGTTGCTAACTTTTAGGTCACCCACACATTTTGGCAACAGCAGTTTCCAGCTAATACATATATGTACATAGGTATACTGAACGGAAAGTAAGGATTCAGGCTGGCATTTCCACATTGTAAATAGAAGTCCACCTCTAAAACTCTTCAGCAACATTCTTTTCTAAAACTTTATAGTTTGAAAAAATTCCCCAAGGTCCATTGAGTATGCATGCTAAATTTGGTTGAGCTGTACCAATGTTACAATGACAAAGTCAGTCATTAAGTGTGTGTGTATATATATATATATATATATATATATATATATATATATATATATAATTATGAACTGTAGAGAGTGAGACAGACTCGGGAGTAAATTGTTTTGAAGTTAGGGTTTATTTATCTGTAAATGTTTTTATTAATGATCTAGACATGTTTCAAGAGGTATTCCCATCTTTCAGTAGTGTGAGCTTTGTGTGTGTGTGTGTGTATACTTATAGAGGTTATAGGTTTGATGTGGAACCTGAATCCACCATCAGGAGCTTTGCTTTGTGAGCAAAAAAATGGTATCCCATCTGCTAGGGACATCCTGTTGTGTGAGAGAAAGTTCAGCCAGTGATGATGTCTATGGTTTAGCAGTAGCAGTGGGTCTAGGAGAGGACATAAGGTGTCAGGGTAGGAGGGAAGTGATGAGGTGTTAGGTTGTGTGGGTAGGTTAGGGATAGTGTAAATGGAGCAGTGATGACGTTAAGGAACAGCATAGGTTTTTACCTTACAAGTTATCGAAATATGTTGGCTATGATTAGTATAAGTGAGATGACTGACTAAGGTGGAGCTTGCTATTGGTCTGAGTGACTTATATATATATATATATGTATGTATCTACAAACCAATATTCCAACAAAATGAATATTTCAAAAACTAAAATTGAAAATAATAAAATTGAATTGACTAGATTAAGAACTTAACATACTATGAATAGAAGAATCATGAACAAGGAAATAGAAAAAAAGGGAAGTATAAATCTAATGGGGTGGGGCCTTCTACCAAAGAAAATCAATGGGAAAATACATACCTACCAATAGGGTTTTTGAATAAGGATCCGAAAAATATCTCACTGTTCACCTGAAGAACCCTTAAAGAGGCAGAAACACAAGTGTACCTGTGTAGCAAATCAATTTCTTATACTTAATGCTCTACTTGAACTAAATTTTTTTGTGTCAAGCACTTTTACGAAATAAACCGATCATAAATATATTGAATTATAGATTTGTACTTTGAGATATATATGTATGTATGTATGTATGTATGTATGTATGTATATATATATATATATATATATATATATATATATATATATATATATATATATATATATATATATATATATATATATATATATATATATATGTATATGTGTGTGTGTGTGTGTGTTTGCTATTCAAAAATGTATATATGATCCTA
>OY735236.1:9277808-9350308 GCA_963457665.1 Thysanoteuthis rhombus | reverse complement strand
TCATGTTTGGCCAAGGGGAAAAGGCAGAACATCTAGTACTCATGTATATGTATGTTACACATTTGGCAGGGAAAAAGGGGGCTAATATTTAGTTCTTGTGTACGATACCAACCCCCAAGTTTTAGGCTTGAAAATCTGGAAGAAAGTGCGGCTATACATACATATGTAATTATAAATTGCATTATATTATATTGAAACTACTCGAAATAATCTCCTGTTATTGTACAGTGGATATATCATTCAGCCCAGACAATGTAAACAGAATAAACAATTGAAGAAAATGGGGCTGCTGCAGGAATTGAACCTGTGACCAATAGGGTAGCAGCTTACCACTGAGCCAAGCAGTTGCCGGTATAGTAGTACCTTGATTAGTGCAGGTTTTGATATAGTATTGATTTAGTATTGCTGTTCAGATTAATATAACTAAGTATTAACTGATAAAAGAAACGCATTGAATTATGATAAGACCTTGAACAGTGCGGTTTTGAACAGCAGGGAAATTTTGGAAATGATTCAACTGTAATAGTTAAGGTATACCTGTACACATATATAAAATGCATTTTCATCACTTTCAAATGGAAAGTTGTAGAAGAAATTGGGACTGCTGCAGGAATCAAACCTGCGACCAAAAGGGTAGCTGCTTCAACATAGCATTGCTCTTACCATTGAGCTATACAGCTGGCGGTAATTCAAAGGCATAAATAACCGTTTTGACTCCAAATTCTTCTTTTGTCTATTCACAGTGTATATCAGATGCAGGGTGGACTTATAATGAAATGTCTCATTTTACTGATTCTACATAATCATCTATTGCTCAACTAATGTTGAAAATGTTAGACCTTTCCGCTTTGAAGTATGTTCAGAATGACTATGTAAATAAACTACTCCATATATGTGATACACTCCGGTTCTGTCTCAACATTTTTAATATCCAACTATATCTCTCTCTCTCATATATATATATATATATATAATTTATAAGTTGCGTTATATCACATAGGAACTTATTTTAAATGATCTGTCGTTACATGGTTAATACATCACTCAATTAGGACAATGGGAATAGAATAAACAATTGAAGAAAATGGGGCTGCTGCAGGAATCGAACCCGCAATTGATAAGGTAGCTGCTTCAAAGTGGCAATGCTTCTTACCATTGAGCTAAACAGTTGCCGGTAATGCAAAGGCCAAATAACTACTTTCAACTTTAATTCTCATCCTGTTAATTCTCTGTCTATTCGTCTCTTTTAACATGATAGTAACGTATTAAGGAATGGACATATATATATATATATATATATATATATATATATATATATATACATGCATATATAATGATAACCCGAAGCCACCTTCCCCACCAAAATGGAATAAGATCGTTCATAACAATAAAACCTGCAAGTAAAAATCATTACTTCACTTTCACTAACTTGTGATTAGTGAATCATAAAAAATTGTGAGCTTTAAAGACTTTGATAATGACAGTAGAATCAGTTGAAATTGCTCGATCAGAAATAATGTTTGATCAATTCTTACATCAGTTTAACCCTGAATTCAGGGTGGAATTGTACCATGAAATTTTGCAGTACAACTTCACCCTGATATCAAAGAAGGCAGAAAATGTTGTTAAAAGCGCCCTATCTTCGGGGAAGTGTAGACATTAAAAACAAAAACAAAAAAACAAAAAAAACAAAAATAAAAAAAAGATGCTCCTTGTCTGTCATCATTTATTTTATATATAAATATATATATATATATATATATATATATATATATATATACTCTAATAATAATAGTAATAATAATATAATATTGCATTTATAATAAAAGCGTTCAATATTTTTTGAATCGAGCTAGTATAATACACCCAAGGATTACTCACTACAAATTTTCTTCACATTTCTTTGAGTTGCATAATATATATATATATATATATATATGTGTGTGTGTGTGTGAGTGTGTACATGTATTTCTTTAAAAAAAAAAAAAAAAATCACCTCATACAAATTCAAATATATCTGAATTTTTTCACAGGGAAATAACTAATGCATTCACACACACATGTATTATATATATATATATATATATATATATATATATATATGAGAGAGAGAGAAGAAATTTGCCAAGGTGTGGAGGCGGAGCATACACAAAGGAACAGAATATAACCAATTTGTTAGCCAATAATTGGGAAGCAAAAGATGAACACAGTTGCCATGACAATACCAAAATACTTCCGGGTAAATAATTTAACGGTTATAAACCTTTGAATCACAAATTATTTTTATAAACAAAAGTCATCAAGTTTTCCGTTTTTTTATTCATGATAAAGCATCAAGTATCGAGCTTCCTTGTGTTTTATGAATCATCGGGAATGATAAATCATTTTTTTTTTACCTCAGCCAACGAAGATTGAAGAGGCATTTGTATTCACCTACCTCTGTCTATCTCTTTGTTCATTAAATATCTCCAAAAGTTCTCAATGAATTTCACTGATACTTGGTGGAAGGGTGGGCCATGGGCTAAGGAAAAATTAATCAAATTTTAGGATAGATCCAATTATTCTACAGCTACCTCCCCTGCATCGTAGGTATATACCAACCGATTTTCATCCAGTTTTTAGGGTCAATGGTATTGTTGGAGATGTATTTCCTGAGTGCTTCCTAATTTTTGGGGGTATTGGGGGGGCATAAAAAATTCATCTTGTTGGATATAGAATAAAAGAAAAAAAGAAAGACCATTTTCTACAATATGTTTTTGAACAGTTTTATAAGACACTGTAAACCAAAACTATCGAAATAGGTTTCTTCAGTTTTAAGTTGATCTGGGTGGCTATGTAGACATGTAAAGGCCACACCAAAGAAGCCAGAGAACTGGAAATATATTTGCTTATTAGGTGAACATTAAAAAAAATTTTTTTTCACCCTCCCTTCCTTTAATAAGTTTTTTGGTAGGAGATTCAGTTTGTAATGTAAGTTTATGCTAAATTGGTCTTCTAGTCTGTGCCTGCTTGTTTTTTGAAAATATAGATTTAGTAGTAATTACTGTCCAACAAGAAGCAAGAGAAGTAACTTATTCACTGATCACCCCTTGTTCTGATTTTTAATTGATCACCCCCCCCAACATGGCACGCTACCAAAACATGTTGATCACATGACAGTTTCTATTGAGTGACTAACCAGACCTGCTTTATTTTAGGACTATCAAGAATCGTAAATCCATTTTTCTCATGTCAGGCTAGTGTTTATAAATGTCCCTGTTTTGAAGGTTTTCCGTCACAGTTCGCTTCATGAATGGAGCCGAGTGTCAATAGTAGGATTAATCTTTTCAAATACATGCTCTCAGGGCCATCTATGGAGTAATGTACCGGAGCCCCAAACCCCAACTCCCCTTACTTTCCTTCAACACATTGAAATTAGGTTTTTGTATTTTTGAAATTTGAATAGAATAGGAACACGGGTCACCTGGGATGGGATAGTTCTTCAAGCTCTCACACTACAAGACTTCTTTTTACAGTTATATCAACTTTTGGTTTGTTCAAGTTCAACAATTTCAACCCAACAAAGACAACATGATTTTTCTGATGGTAACTATATTTATCTTAGTACATAGTTTACAAAATACTTTTTATGACTCTAGCTAGAATTTGAACATATCTGTTGTATAACTAGTTAATGGATCACTGTAGAGTAGCTGAACATTTATACAAATTTCCAACATTGTAGCCCCAAAAATGTGACCAGAAGCATCTGGAGACACAAGTTGTAGGGGTACCATTCTAGATCCTTCACAAGATATATCAGCGCAATGGAATTACTTGGCATTGTACAGTGTCTAAGTATGCGACAGGTTTTACTAGGTTTCATGGTATCAGCTGTATGCAGCAATGCTTATCGTAACCTGATCTATCCCTACCAAGAAGTTCTTTAAAATGAATAAAAGGAAAAAAAATAATACATTTATATATATATATATATATATATATATATATATATATATATATATAAAAGAACATTGCAAAAAAACATTCAGGGGGATTCTTCTTACAAAGAGTCGTCAACAACTGGAACAAATTATTGGATCAAAATCCAGCAATAATAGATTGTAAAATGGTGAACAGCTTTAAAATTGAATATGACTTACATAGCTAATAAGAAAGACAAAAATGAAATGAAAGCTTCAGAAAAAGGCAAATAAACTCTCAAACATAAAGCAAGATACGAATATGTGAAAAAGATTTTTGACTCACTATACATCTATCTTATTAGGTAGCAAAATATGCATCATGAAATTTTGCAACTACTTTGAAAAAAAAAAAAAAAAAAATCCAATAATCTAGTTGATTGACAGTGAGTACCATGCTGGCTCGTTTGTGACAATAGTGATGGTGGAGGTATTTAGTTACGAGGTGGTGTTCATCTCTCTGGGTAACATTGGACAGGTCTCAGATTTCAGAGAAAAATTCAATCAAATTATCCCATAACCAAGCAGATCATTGAGGGTACCACGCTGGGTCTTTGGGGGCATTTTTCAGGACACAATTAAACCCATCAACCATTCAGTCTTTTGGGAATAAATACACTTCAATACTAATTCATGTAAAAACAACAACAAACGTGGTGCCTACAAGCTGTAAGAGCACAAATAGCTCATCAATAAAGCAGCCATGCACAGGGCGCTTCCTAAAGTAAGAGGAATGCAAGGTCAAGTGTCACACAGAGCTAATAATTTATTCTTTATTTTCAATCTGCGATTTTTACTCGGTCTGAGTGTATTGCAATGAAAAGCAACTAAAATTTTAAGATGCCAGAAAATACCAGTCAAAAATTACTGATGGATACACACTTCGAGTTGCAAAATTTCTGAACAAACAGCTTTATAAGAATTATGTGAACACAATGAAGTATTCTACTATTGCGTTGTATAGGAATTTTTTTTTTCTCCTCATTGGAGCAAGAATTATTTTGTCTTTTCCTCGTATTAACAAATGATCTTTTTTAGAGCGATTGCACATGCACTGCAAGCACACTGTTGTTCTTCTAAATAGTTTTTATTCATTCATTTATTCCACTCATCGATACCAATCCAACAATAGTTGGTACAATCCTACATACTGCTCTTGCATACAGTTTCGAAAAAAGTCAATTTTTCAAGTGGGACCAGGAGCATCCGGAGACACACAGACAGAACTGAGCAAAAAGATTAGAATCTGTAGCTCACTTGGCTGGTCGGTGGCGCAGAACCTATTAACAATATAACTACAGTGCTAAACCGGACCCTTATTTTCCATCATTTATACAGTTTAAAAGAATTCGGTTTCATCCCTCGTGAAGGTTGTAAATTTTTTTCACTGATAATTTTTTGTATTTTTATCAAGGTTTTGGATAGGGTGCAATGCTGCGGGCCGATCACACAATCAGTTCCACCAGGAGATACAAGCTCTGGTACGAAAATGTTCACAGTTGAAACAATATTGGCTGACCGATTTTCAAATCCACTAAAACTTTAACTTTTGAATCGAGGACTTGGAAGAGACTATGTTTGAAATACTGGTATGTGATTTATCGTTATCTCTCAACTGCTCAAACTTGGTTATCAGAAAAGCTGATTCTTTTTTCATCTTTTTGACAGCATGCAAAATCAAAGGACCACCAGCTGTGCCAGACTTCAATCTATTTATGTGATGAATGGTGTAACTTTTTTATTTCTTTCTCTGTCTGTCCATCATGATAATGTAAGCAAGATAGAATTTATATTTTGCTGGTTAAAGTATCTTCACAGATCATTTTATACAATGCAATCTTCCACTTTAACGAATTTGGTCACTCTTTTATGAAACTTCAGATGAAATTGATGAACCAGAATATTTATTCAGACGATTAACAGCTTAGAAGAACTGAAATATCAAATCTTAAAATAAGAAAAATGTAATTAAACTGTTAGAACTCCACCGAAACAAGGGAATATTTTTTACCAAATGCCTTTCATCATCCAGTATATGTGTGTATATATACACAGTCACACACACATACATGCACACACATAAACATACCCACATACATACACGCAAATGAACACACATATATACACACACACATACCCACACACATACACGCAAATGCATACACACATGCATATATACACACACACCCATAGATGCGCACACACACCCATACACGCAGATGCACACACATACATATATACACACATGCCCACACACATACGCACATGCACACACACTTGCAGATGCGCACACACACGCAGATGCACACACACATATATATATATATATATATATATATATATATATATACATACACAAGCACGCATACATATCTACACACACACACACACACACACACACACACTTACATACATATAGGCCTTTTAATGATATAAAATACAAATCAGTTTTATACGATAATTGGATTTTTAAATTTCAGATAACTCAGGCTAAGTTCGATGAATATAAAGAATGTAAAGTTTTTTTTTCTGGTTGTTTGTTCCATAAATATGTTTCAACCAATCCATTCTACAGCCTTCCTCAGTATTACTATTCGAACGTAACTACAGAAAACAGGATATGAAGAACCCCCAGTCATTAAGTGCATTGGAGCAAATGGTTAGCATATTGAATCGATGCCGGAATCAATGTTTTTCTAAACCTGTTTTCTTTTTTGTCTGTAAATCATATTCATGTAGACCGATAATTATGTAAGATGGCTAAAATATGATTTACATAACAAGTCAAATGTTAAATTCCCATTATGTTGTTATTGATCACCCTTTTACTTCCGTCTTACACTGTATATGCATAGTTTGTTTTAATGATAAAAATGAAAACATTCCAAGGGAAATCATGGATCACCACCACCACCCATCTGAAAAGTTGGGAAAAGGGGTAATCAATGAATAAATTTCGGCTCTTGCCTTTTGTCAGGCTCTGATCACTAGAAATTAAGAAAAACTGAATTTGGGGAAAAGGAGAAAAAAAAATGTGGGCATAAAATAGTGACCAATTCAGCATGAACTAACATTGCATATTGAACCCCCTAATCCAAACCTATTCTAGGAGGGAATTTTCAAAAAAACATTTTCCCTACTTCTTGAGGTGGAGTATGTGTGCAAAATTTCAAGTTTCTTCTATAAACAGTAAGGGCTGGGCAAAGTCTGGATAGATACATATTTAAATAAATAGATAGATATATACATATAATTGTCAGAACACATGAATAACCTATATCCAGCAACAGTGATCGAACCAGTCGGCTGTGGGCAGTGGTGATTAACATCTAATAGAAATTAAAATATATTACCTATGAAAAAAATTCGTCGATAACTTATTTAAAGATAAAAGAAGTTCTCTTAGACATGAGTCTCCAACAACAATGAATAATTCTCAAATAAGGTCAAAGAGACATAATCTAAACATTATCAGAGAGAAATAGCTGGCGCCAAGCAAAAACAACAAAATTGAGGAACAAAATCAAATAACCAAGTACCAAAATCTTTTTGAAAGATTTTTGTGCTGAGGGTACGAAAGAGACCACAGAAAAAAGACAGGAACTATTGATATGTAGGGGGGGGAGGGGCATCAAGGAGAAGAGTACGACAGATTTCAAGAATACAGAACCCGATTCGTACCTGTTAGCATTGATAGCAATATAATGCCCGTCTTCATCAGTTGGGAGTCGGACATCGATCGAGCTGGACCGAGGTTGAACTTGGGGTGGCTCCAAGAAGTCGTTACCACTCAGAGAAGATTTCCAAGAATCTGAAGGAGACACTTGTAAATATCCGGTGTCTACTGAAGATGACCTGTGAGATTTCATCACAGGTACTTCCAGAGTGAGTGCATTGGTATATGAAGTCTCATCGGGGATTTCTTCCGATGGCGAGTCTATATTAACAGGTGAGTGAAGAAGCAATGGAGATGTTGACCGTGGAGAAATTTGGCTTGTAAACTCAGGCGATCTACCCCGCACGGGAGAAAGACCATGAGCACTGTAATCAGAGTCAATTTCATCTTTCTCGCTGTAATCGTAGTCACTTTCTGGAGGTAAATCTGACGATGATGAGTACAAGGATTCACTCGAAGAAGTGAAGACCTTATACTTTGAAGTTAAAAGGTCCAACTGGGCCTTTTTTTCGGTAAGCGCATTGTCCAGTTCTTGATTGGCTAGAGTCTCCAAGTGCACGCAATGGATACAAAGTTTGGGAATCTCATAAGATGCCCGTCTCCATTTAAGAAGCTTCCGACCCGGATTGGTCTCTTGATCTGAAACCCCCTCGTCAGAAGAAGCACCAAAATTTGCTGTGACATCGAAAGAGTTCGACCGACGTCCCGATGCTGAAGGAACCTCAAGGAATTCCTGGGTTTCCTTGTTGTGGAGACTACTGGAATCAAAACTGGATGAGCGCACACGTGTTTCGGTTGGGACCTTAAGTTCACTTTCTTTGGAAGTATCTGCCATTGTCGCTTCCTGACGTGAAATGCATAATTTAGGGACCTCAAACGACAGTGAGAAGCTGCAGTTCTTTTTTAAGCGATTCATTATACAATATTTCTGGGGTTTTTTTTCCTAGACTGATAACAATTCCAAAGAAAGCTGTATATAAACAACAAATATATATATAAATATATGTTTGGGTATATGTTTGTATATAGAGGGAAAAAATCTAATTTGCATTACTGAGGGCGAGAAAAAAGTGAAGGGAAGTGAAGAGAAATTGGATCGTGTAAGAATAAATAAGAGAAGGGGAAAAGCTTTAGAAAGAATGAAAAAGAATGAAAAAAAAAAAGAATGATTTCAAAAGAATGAAAGAAAGAAAAAAAGAAAAAAAAAATGTTTTTAAAATAATAGTAAAAGAGTGTGTGAAAGGTTCAAGAGAGTTACTACAAGTGAATCTTTCCCCATCCACCGGGGACAGAAAGACACGGTACTCGAAGATCCGACTTGTAAGAGATTGTAATCCATTTTTTCCGAACGATTCTATCCGAGTTCTTATTCATCCAAGTAAAAGACTTCTTGACAAAGCCGGACCAGTTGTTGTTTACTGTAAGTACAGTTGCACACATGGTTTACGAGCGAGGTAGGATATGAGAGTACACCAGAGACCCTCCTACCTCTCCCTTTACTCTCCTTCTCCAATGCAGAGATGCAATCGGTGATGATGATGACCACAGCCAACAGGAACCAATAACAACAACAATAATAATAATAATAGTAATAATGGTAATAATAATAACTAACAATAACAACAATAAATTAATTGATAGATAGATGGATAAAGATGTGTACAGGTATAGTAGAGACTTATAGTAGAAGTTCCTTGTTGGTATTATGGCTGTTAGTGTTTGATGATTTCATTCAAGCCCTTTTTTTTTCTGTCTTTCTATCTTTCTCAAGATGTTGATAGTAGGTCTCAGTCTAGCCGCAACTCTGATATTTTTGGTATTAATGTAAGAAAAAGACGACTAGACAGCTATGGTCGTTTTCTTTCTCTTTTTCTTTTTTTTTTTCCTCCTCTGTGTTTACCTATAACTAATTTTTTTTCCAACTCTTTTTGACTTGACTGTAAATCCTAGTGTCTGTTACTACTTTTACGGTGAAAACCAAGGAGCCTCTCCTTCTCTCTTTCACTCTCTCTCTCTCTCACGTTGACGTATCATCAGCACTACACATTGCTACTAGCGGCCTACACATCTGAGAGGCAGGGAGTTAAGTACTGATGGTGGTGGTGCTTGTTCTAGGGGGTGGGGGTCAGGGTAGCGCTGACGTGTGGCAAGGGGGAGGGGGTTGTCGTGAGTGGTAGTGATGCTGCTTCTGGTGATGAAGATGGTGATGGTGATGATGATGGCACTGGAGACGAGGAGGAGGAGGAGGAGATGGCAAATAGGACGTAGGAGGAGACAGAACAGAAAAGATGAAGTCTGTTGATGGAGAAGCTGAGTCGACACAAGGAGGCATCAAGAGCCAGCTGTCTTCTTCATGGTTTTCGCCCCACCCCCAAAACAATTTTTTTTTTTTTTGCCACCTTCCATGTTCTTTCAGGAATATTTATCGCTGTCAGAACTCAAATGTTTGATGATGAACCTTTCGTTCGTTCCTCTAATACTCTTCCTTTCTTTCTTTCTTTCAGAAACTAAAACGAACGAAGTAAAATAAAAATTCTGGGATTAAAAAAACAACAAAAAAACTAATTATGGTGAAAAAGAAAGAAAAAAAAACCTCACGAAAAAGGATGATTCACTCAGTAATTCCTTTTCTTTGTTTAATTACTTTAAAAAAATGTTCAATAATGGTGTTTGTTGACAAGAAGTAACAAAGTCTGTATTATTAGAAGCAGTACCCGTAAAAAAGAAAAAGAAAGAAAAAAAAGGCCCCGGGGTTATTTACTTATGGATCATCAGTACTTCAGACTAGGATCACATTATCTTTGAGCCCCTCCTAGGATCAGAGTTTAGTATCTGTGCGTTTACAGAAAAATGTTACACACGAAAAAGAAAAAAAAATGAATACACGTTCTAAATGTGGATTAATTACGAAGTACTACAATTAGAGAAAACATACTTTCTTTTTCAGTTTTTGAGATCTAAATAAAAAAATAGATTAGAACTCATTTTCGACTAAGTTGTCAAACTATTTGAAAAGAAGAAAAAAAATTATTGTAGACTACAGTTTTACGGCACCCCCAGGAATTTAAGAGTATCATTTAACGGTGGATTCTACGGAATGTATTAGAATGAATGAGAAACTAAAAAATACAGACAAAAATTACTATATTTTACGCTTTCATAGTCTAATGGCGTGTAATACGGGTTATAGGTCTCTGCTAATAAAATGAATGAATCAGAAAGTAATTCAGGAAAATGAAAACAAACAAAAGCTTTTAATAAGACTAGAACAATATACGATATGCCTAACATTTTATTTTAAAAAATCCGATCAGCTGTTCCGATTGTTTTAGAAAGTTTTTCGAGGGTTTTTCCCTCCCGTCAATAATTTCAAGCACTGAAAGGAAGGGTGCGCGGCTGACCGCTCCAGGGAAAATGAAAACAAAATTAAAAGCCTTAACAGGTAAATGAAAATGTTTTTTTTTATTTTGAGTAATATGTAATATATGTGTACGAAATCAGGTGCAGATCCAGGTGTGTGTGTGTGTGTAGGATGAGGGATTCCGGTCCCCGCTCCCTCGGGGGGAAAAGCGCAGTTGAAAAATTATTAATCTAGATAAATAATCCGGAAAAATGTAATAAATTAGGAAGCTCGAAGCATCCCAAGTAATCATAAATTCAACTTTGAAAACCTTCATTTTTTTTCTACCTTGTACATATAAAAGTACCCCCGCCCCGCTCAAAAAGTTTTTTTTCCATCTTTACGCCCCCCCCCTCAAAATCCTTGTTTTGCCCTACGATGTATGCATGTGTGTATGTATGTACGTATGTTTTTGTTTTTTTTACTAGGTCTCATATTCCAATCTCATTTAAAGTAACGATTTTTTTTTATAGAAACAAAATTGTAAACATACATTTAGTTTCCGAGGGAGATCGGTTTTGTGAAAATCGTCTTTCCAACAGAACGATTAACAGTAATGTGGTCACATGAAGAAAACAACCAAGAAGCCAACCTCCTTTTCAAAGTTTTTCTCCATGATAATACGAGAGAAATCGTTTTAAAATTGATCTTTCGTGTGTGTTACAATTTCTTTCATTTTACATACGATTCAAAACAATGCCATTTTCCAACAGAAAGATAAATAGTTTTAGTTATACGAATGAAAAATGAAAGAATTAGAAAAATGAACATAAAAAAGCCAATGGCCAACCCTTCTACACAATTCCATTGAAATTCGTCGAAAACTTTTGGAGATATCGTGTGATTAGAAGACAGATCTCTCTCCCTCTAACTTCGCTGACAAAGGTGAAAAAATGTTTGCCTCCGACAAAACAAATGCTTTTAGAAGAAATTAATTAATTTATAAGATTCTAATTTTTCAACTTAATTCACTTTAAATAGATATTTTTCAAAAAAAAAAAAAAAATGAAATCATATCACCAATGTAGTTGATAAAAAACAGAGGTGTCACTAGGGTTGATGTCCATTGACGTCTGGGAGGGGGGGTCTGGGGCACTTGATCCCCTACCCCTTAATCATACCTTCTCACCAAGGGTGGGGAAATTTGAAAAGTTGGATTTGAAAGTTGAAACCTCATAGTTAATAAAAAAAAAATAATGGTGCTTACTTATCGTTTTTATTCAAGTCCAACCTAATGCCCCCACAAAAACAATGTATTCTTCTTAGGCGACAGGGTTGTTGGCTCTGAAATATATTCAAAATATACTTTTACCTACCCCCGGGAAAAGTAGCAGCAGACGCCCATGTTGGTGTCACCCAGTGCGGTAACTCATGGAGTCACGCCCATTGGGCCTTCTACCCATACTGGACTAAAAACAGAATCCTTACCTCTATTCTATTTACTCGTAATAGCAATTGTAGTGACATAAATTAGAGAAAAAAAATTGATTACACTTTCTATTAATACTAAACGTACAGCGTTTAGATTTATTGTTTCACTTTCGTATGGTTAACTTGAAGAGAATATTCTGTTGAGAAAACAATAGAATTTGTTGTTTAAAAAAGGACTACATACAAATTTTGAAAATAGAATTAATTTCTTTCCCTTTTTGTCTCAATATTCGTTAAATGCTATAAATTAAAAATAAAGACAAACCCCTAAAAACTTGAAATGTTTTATAAAGGTAGGTCAGTCATGGATCATTTTTCATCTTCATTAATGGATATCTGATGAATAAATAAATAAATTGAGACTGTTCGGGTTATTCTTAACATCTCGACTAAACCCTAAATCAAAATTATGTTTATTTAAACGTTAAACTTTAGAATTTTAACAGAAATAATTATTAGAGCTTTTAACATAGAATATGAGATAGCTGTGAATTGATTCATACTGATATTTCTTAGATGATACTAAAAACAAAAATTGCTTTGTAAAATATTTTTTTTTCATCAACGACATTAAATATATCAACTACAGCAGATAAAGAATAATAATTTAGGGGCGGATCCAGGATTTTCAGCACGACGGGAGAGGGTTCAAATAGATATCAAAAATGAAAAAAAATATTTTTTACAAAAAGTACTTAGAGAAAAAACAACAACCCCATTTTAAACTTCAATAAAAGGTTAATTAAATTTAAGATTACGAGGGCTTCTGGTTCGTTTTTTGTTTAATATATTTTTTCTTACCTACATATTAAAAAGAAAAAAAAAAGAAGTTAGTTTTTAGCCCGAGTTGGGCCCCCAATCTTGATCATTACTCTAATGACAGAAATTCCAGTCATTTTCGCAGTTAATATATTCTGAGCGGATGTCTTTTGATTTCTCTCTTTATATCTTTCCAAGTATACTTCATTCATAAATTTGATATGTATCTCTAATGTGTTCATCTCGGTTGGGTCCACACTTATTTTATTTGGATTTCCGCTCATTAATTTTTTTCCGCCTCTCTTGTAAAAGCCCGAGTGTGATAATGCTTTTGAGTCACCACAATTATTCATGTTACAGAGGCAAGTGCTTGCTTAAGCCGAGAAAATTCTTTTAACATAAATAACAATAAAAGAAAACGAGAGAAATATTTCTTTCTCTTCAAAGAAAAAGCGAGTGCGTCTACTCAATTCACCTAGTTTTCTTGTACGTCGGGCACACACACACCGTTCATTGGCCTTTTTTTTTTTTAACTGTCGGAGAACTGCAAAGGATTTATATAAAACAGTCAACTCAGACTGTCCACACACGTTTCTCCAGTATCTAAATGATCCAGCTTGGCTATATCTATCTCTGACCTGCGTACAGACCGCACCAATAGAGCTAGAGGGCTGAAACTTCAACATGCTCCTTATGTACAGATAAAACGTATTTATTACTCCCCCAAGTTTTTTTTTCAACGGGTAGTTAAATTTACAGTCCAAGTTTTAGCTAAATCGGTCCTATTGTGTTTGGCAGTCACATGCTTTTTTCCCTATCTTATTTTAATTTCAAAATTCGGAATTTTTCGTTATAACCACCCAGCAAGAGAAGTAAGGCAACATTGCTGATCATTGATCACCCCCAACACGGTATGCTTCCAAAAGACATTGGTTACATGATGGTTTCTATTGAGTGACTAACAATCTATTTTTTTTTTCCATTTTTTTATTTACTCATTTCTAAGTTTTCTGCCTTGCTTGTTGAACAAACAAAATAAACTCATAAAAGCTACTACATTCTCTGATATAACGATAAAAACCCAGTTTGCTTGAGCGGCAAAAATAAATCTGAAATACAGTAGCTTCACTAGGATCCGTGTCACCCAGTACGGCAACTCATAGTGTCAAGCCGTCAGCGATACGAACCTCCTCCTGTACGACTAACCACACGGAATCCTTAGTAATATTTTTTTGTACTATCGTTACTCACGATCACAATTTGGATATAACAATAATTGCACCTTGCAGAAAATGTACCAACGTAGCCAGCGCGTGTACCAGACCTAATTATCGTCGAAAATTGTTTAAAGAATATCAGCATAAGATTACGGTCATCATTTGAGACCAACAGAGACAAAAATAAGCACTTTTTTTAGTACAAAAAAAAATAAACAAACCCTAACGTTATCAGATGGGGTTTAGTTGTGTACTTATGCTAATTTTCAAGGTTGTGTAGTTTCGCTTCAACCGTGACTAGGAGTACCCGGAAACACTAACAAGCTAGGAGTGAAGAAGAGAGAAGAATCTGTAGCACAATAAGCTGGTTGGTTGGTCGGACTGGCCATTTGTGGGGCTACGATGATTTGACAGTAGCAATTAGCAAAATTAAAATTACGCCTGTAAATATATTCAAGTTACTTTTCAATTTTATCAAACAATGTGATAAATATAGTTTTGAACTGCTCACGTGTGAGTATTTAACCAGTGATGAAATTGAGAACTATTTAGACGATGGTAAGTCAAGGTTTGGAGAAATAGGTATACGATAAATGTCTCCATTAGATAATGATTAACATACAAAAAAATCCTGGAAATTGAGAAGCAGGTGTGCCGAACCCATCATTTCCATCAGAGATAGTAACGACAAAATTATCTGTAAAATCTTCCCATATTGAATTTACTAAGTGACTAAGCAGAAGGCTTCCCTCTCTTTCTCTCTCTCCATATTTTTTTTTCTTTAATTGTTTCTTTAGTCGTTTTGCCGAGAATTCCTTCAACAACAAGGTTTTAAAAAGAAGAGAAATGTTCCTTTCTCTTCAAAGAAAAGCCAGTGCGTGTGTGTTCTCTTTAGTTTACCGCGTGTCGCGCTGAAGTGTGGCCAACTTTATTCTATTCTCAGTTTACATCTAAAATTGAACCAAAAAATCATCTCAAAACATCTAGATTCTCCAGATATAAAACCTGAAAATATATTATTACGATAGTGTAGATACGCCAGAGCCCAACACCTTTGAAAAAAGACAAGACAAGATTTCGAAAGACATAAACTGAACTAATTGAATTAATTCTCGAACTGTGTTCGAATCTATCCCTACAGACCTTGTTGGCCTTTTTGTCGGAAATCATTATACTATATTATATTGATATTGAATAAAATGAGACAAACTTTAACCCTGATTTAATGAAAAAATATTAATTATGAATTGAATGAAAATATTACACATTTTTATTAAAATAAATCATTTGAATAACAATTTCTGACAGCTCGACGCAACGAAAAAACATCTAGATTTAGATGTAAAACATCTAAATTGACAGTACAACCGCTCGCGCACACACACGCACACGCCGTTGTTGATAGGCTTTTTCTGTCGAAGAAACTCAGCTGAGACTTCAAACATTTTTCTTTCTTGCAGAACAAAATAATGACTAACTCATGAAAATCTGCAACACAATATATTCCCTTAAATTCACAGATGAAAATCCCAAGTTTGCAAAAGCAGCAAAAAAAAAAAAAAGAAAAAAAGAGAAACCAAAGAGCACTCGGAGACCGCATTCTGCTATTGCCAACGCCATAGCATTGTCACCAAAGAAAAACTGAATGAAAACAAATAGCTACAATGTAGAAAACGTCACTGTGAAAACTGGATCCGCCCCAAATTTTAATCAATTCTTTATTTAACCCGCAGCTTAACCTTATACTAAGCTACTGAAATAAAGAAATTCAATGAGAATTTCGGCAGATATTGTGTGCATAAACATCTAAACAGAAAAACGCGCTGAGAGAGGTTGTTAAGTAAATAAACTGTTTGCCAGACGGGGGCGTAGCTAGAGACTCTAGGGGGCTTGGCTCCTTGGAGGGGCCCACTACAACGTTTAGTGAGATTTGTCAGTGGAAATTCAGTTGTTAAACTACTATCTGTCAGCGTCGCCAACTCAAAAAATATATTAGCGCGAGTTTGACTGCCAGAAAACTCCAAATTAAAAAAAAAGTAGCCGAAAATAAATGGCCAAAACACATAAGAAGGTACTAAAAATGGTCAAAAACACACTCAAAATAGCTAAAATCTCTTAGCTCGCCGGCGTTAATTTAGCACTTTTCCGCACTGCCAAAACAAGAAAAAAGCTAAATTGGCAACACAGCATCCCCCCTGTATTGCCCGCCCCCCGAGTCACTCCCTCTGGTGTCAGATCCGTTTATTACCGGTTAATTGCCTCAAGGAAGAGATTTCTCTTGGGGAGCCGGTGGGAGATAATGTACCGATGAGAATCTTATTTCAGGTGCTGGGAGATATAGATCTCAAGTTGTGATAGGTATTTTTACGATAAATTTTATCAACACTATCTTTAAGTGCAATAATTTCATCTAACTTTTTTGATTATTATTATTATATATCCGTACTGCACATAGATGAATCACCGTAGCTAGTGTATGTACCGGAACTGATTATCTCAAATTATCTTAGAAAAAAAAAAAAAAATCTTTTGCCCAGAATTATCCAATAAAAAAAAACTAACAAAACACTAGCACAGGATTTGGGCATGTTGGTCCAAAATGACCGAAGAGACCCAAAAAAGAACTTTCTAGAAAAAATTTAAAAACTCGTTTTTAGACGTGCCCAATGGTGTGCTCATGCAAATTTTCTTAATCGGGCCCCCCAAATGGGGACACAGGCAAACAGACACTAAAAGAGAGAAGAATGTGTAGCTCACTTGGCTGGGTGGTCAGGTAGGCCATTTGTAGGGCTATGGTGATTTCATTATTGGATGAAGCAGTATTGTAATATATTATGAGATAATGTTATCCCAAACTGTCAAAAAAGGTTTCTTTAGTTTTCAACAAGGTCCAGCTGGCCATGTATGTATCACGCATACATGCAACACCCAATGGAGCTAGAGGGCTGAAAATGTAAACATTTAATCCTTATTTCATCTACAAAAAACGTTTTGATTTTTAACTATTACTCCAGGTTTTCAGCTGGGGAGGGAGGTCAGTTTATGTTCTCCTTGGTTTGAACCTGCTTGTTATGGTGAAAATTAAGACTTTTTAGTGATCACTGTCCAAAAGGCAAGAGATGTAACTTTCTTCTGATATTTTAATTGATGTCCCCCAGCATAGCATGCTGCCAAAAGACGTTGGTCACAGGAGTTTGACTAGTTTTTACTTTCAACTAAAAGAAACAAAGGCACAAATTGAAAGTGGTATAAATAATAAAAAATAAAAAGGTAGGAATTTGTCTAATTTAATAGAAAAAAATCCATTTTTGTAATACATTTTCTCTTAATCAATTTAAGTCAGAATAGATGTTAAATTCAGAGAAATTGGAAATTCTAATTTGATTCCTTAATTTAAAGAGCTTCGTTTTTGAGTAGTAAACCAAAAACAGTCACCATTCTGTGATTTCAAAGGCAATTAAATTAACCGATTTAATGTCCGGAAAATGCGAGGTATTAGTATTTCTTTTTTCAAATGTCTAACATTGTATTTTTAATTCAAATACTTCAGTATTAGTAATGGATCGACCAGTGGTCTCTACTTGATATTGACTGCCAGAAAATGCTGAAAATGGCCAAAAAAATGTCCCAAATTGTCAAAATTAGTCAAAAATGGTCAAAATATGGCCATTCCAGTGATAATTTAGTGATTTTTGTACTGCCAAGACAAAAAAAGTGCTAAATTGGCAACACAGGACTCAATGTAAAATGAAAATCTTTTATTTAGATTGTTCCGATTTGCATTCAAATGTTATGGTTTCAGTGGTAACATGAGAGGAAGGTTAGGTAGTTTAATAAAAGGGCAGGTAGAGAGGGTAGAAAAAAGTTATGTAGTTTGATAAGTTGGTAGGAACAGAGAGAGAGGATAGAAAAGATATGTAACTAAATGAAAGTGTAGAAAAGGAGAAGAAAAGGAGGTTAGGTAGTTTACCCGATGAGGTAGGAAGATTTTGGCATATGAAACTAATCCATGTTTGCGTAACATTTAGATAAAAACACGGATGAGCAACAAAGACTGGAAGGGATAAGGGAGAAAATGAGAAGATAAAGGCTTGGGGGAGGGGAAAAGTGGAGACATGAGATAATGGATAATCTTAGTTTTTTTTCGGTACTCATTGATGATGATATAAAACTCTGTTCAAACATAATGATGAAATTTATCGTAAAATACCGTCACAAAGGTATGATTATATATATGGGTGTTCCCTGGGGGTTGCAAATGGGGCCTTTGGCTTCCCTTGGATCAGGCCTTCTGAATGAGGGCAGGGGGTTGAAAGTTGGAACCTAACAAAATCTGAGAACGATTTGCAGCTTAGGCACTCTCTAATCCTTAACCTGACAACTGAAATCCTTGTATGACTTCCCCCCCCCTTACCTCCTTCAAATATCCTTCTGGGCCCCCAGGAATATATCCTTTTGCCCCTTCCTGGACGTACATGCCCACCACCATAAGACTCGCATCGTTATGTCATTCATCTTGCACCGGTTCCCCTCTGCTCCCCTCTCGTCAAACCTTCCCCTTCGGAAATTAGTCTACTCCTCATTTCCTTTTTTTTTTCCAAATTTTTGTAATACCTGGCAGATTCGATTTTTATTTTATTTCAAAGCATTTCAAATTAGAAAACAGAGTCGCCTTCGGCTACCCGTGTCCATTGTATTCTTTTTTTAAAGAAAAAGGAAAATTTAAAAAAAAAAGAAAAATAGAGATGGATTATTATTATTATTATTATTATTAAAAATCACAAAGACAGTAGAGTCTATTGTCTTCGGAATTATTTTAGTTAAAAAGAAGTCAACTGAGCAGACGTGTTTTTAAAATAAGACGGGGGTGGGGGGGGAAAAAAACTAGCAAGAAAAAGGAAAAACTTTTGAAATTTTTATGGACATTTCCTTGTGTCCAGGTATGAGAAGTCTGGAACTGGAATACCAAAGTTGAAGGTACGTGATTTGAAAGAAAAATCAATTCAAAGTTTTGGTTTTATTTTTCGTGCCGAATCAGATTTTATCCATCTTTATTTGTGACACGCAGAGTCGAGAGATGGAAAGATTTTTATTAGACAGCACAGCACAGTATATAAGGAAGAAAACGGGAGTCCGAGACATCATAGAATCTATTAGAAAACTTAAATGGCTATGGGCAGGCCATGTTGCTAGAATAACAGACAATCGATAGACATCACGACTCACAACACGGATCCCCAGAGATCACATGTGAAACCGAGGCTGACAGAATATAAGATGGAGAGATGAACTACACAAATTTAGAAAATACTGGCTCTGCAGTGCCCACAATAGAGAGGTGTGGTGAATCTTGGGGAATGTCTATGTCCAGCGACAGACGTTAAAAGACTGATGATGATGATGATACATGGACACAAGCGCATCAGCCTATGTTGCTGACTTGAAAAAATTTTTTCATGCTAGTTTGACTGCTAAGAAATTCTAAATAAAAAGATTTAGAAAAACTGCCCAAAATGTTTTAAAAAATGCTAAAAATGGTTAAAAAACAGCCCAAAATGTACAAAAAATGCTAAAAATGGTTTAAAAAAATGGCCAAAATATTTAAGCATTTCTATGCTGAATAATATTTGGTGTGAAAATCATGGGGAGTAATGGGCCATGCCCTGCCACGCTGGCCCAGGACGTGTTGGCAGGGGGTCTGGTGGATTGTCCACTGCGGGTTAGTGGCAAAAGAGCTACACCGGCTCTTGATACACATCCAAACTGTTCTTGTGAAACGAGAGTGGATGTTCGGAGCACCAAGGTTCAAAAAAAAAAAAAAAAAAAAAGATCCGATCAATTTTCGAAGTAAGTTGGATGCAAATTCCGGTGGGGACAACTTGGAGGATACCTCTCCCTTATATATTAAGTTTTTAACTTAGATAAAGTCCACATAGGTTTAAGTTTATGAACACAGTTGCAACAGCATAGTTAGTCTGGGGACACCTAAACTCTTCACAGCCTGCCTCGAGATGATCTTCAGAAGGCTAGACTGGGAAAGTAAAGGAATTAAAATAGATGGCGAGTATCTGAGCAACCTCAGATTCGCAGACGACATAGCCCTTTTCGCAGAGAACCTACATGACCTCCAACTAATGATAGATGAACTAAATGAAGAGAGCAAAAAAGTTGGCCTACACATGAACTTCAGCAAGACGAAGATCATGTGCAACAACCACATTGGAGATAAGAACACTAAGATCAAAATCGAGGACACAGAACTCGAGAAAGTAGACCACTACATCTACCTAGGGCAACGAATCTCCATGAGACCCTCAAAAGAAGAAGAAATCAAGCGAAGAATCACACTAGGATGGCAAGCCTTTGGCAGAGCTAGCTCAACCTTCAAAAATAATAAGATCCCACTAAAGAGAAGGGTGTATAACCAATGCATCCTCCCAATAGTCACTTATGGAGCTGAAACATGGAACTTAACCAAGAAACAGACCCGTAAGCTGAGAACCATGCAACGTGCACATGAAAGAATAATGCTGGGCCTCACATGGAGAGACCACAAAACAGCACAGCACATCCGGGAAAAGACAAGAGTTAGAGACATCATAGAATCCATAAAAAATCTCAAATGGCGGTGGGCTGGCCATGTTGCAAGAATGGCTGACAATCGATGGACATCACGACTCACAACATGGATTCCCCGAGACCATATGCGCAACCGAGGCCGGAAAAATGTTAGATGGAGAGATGAGCTAGACAAGTTCAGGAAGTACTGGCTCCGTGACACCCATGATAGAGAAGTGTGGCAAATCCTGGGGAAGGTCTATGTCCAACGACGGACGCTAAAAGACTGATGATGATGATGCTGAATAAGTGATTTTTGCACTGCCAAAACAAGAGCTGTACCAAGTTTAGCATGAAAAGGGCTGAATTGGTAACACTGGCATCTGTTGCCACTTTTGGGGGTTGGGCATGAGGATATATATCTGTGAGGAAAATATATCTGGTTGTAGGTTGTCAGGTAAGGATCCAGGGAGTGCTTCAGCTGTGTCTTGTCATAAGTTGTCACTGCTCATAGTGAGTGACCCCTTGTGATTCCTGGCCGTTATAAGGTTCCAACTTTTGGACCAAAGTCAACATAGGGGTAATTGATTACCTCCCACAATTCCTTTCAGTTACCCTAGCAACCTCTTTATCCAACTATGTGGAAAAACAAACAACATATCGAAAATGTCATCGAAGAAAATATGCTTCAATAAAAAAACAAAACTACGATTCACCTTTCGTTAAAAGACTTGAATATTTGAATGCTTACCATATTTGAACTAATTTTACCCAGACAAAAGACAAAATTCTGAGATTTTCAACACTCTTAGGAAATCTCAAAAGACCCCCAGACAATTTGTAAAATTCTGACAATTCACTGACCTTGGGAAATTCCCCTCTCTCCTGACAAGATTTCATTTTTATTTGTATAGCCTGGCAGATTCCTATCTCTGAAGTTGAGTTCATTTAAAACATCACAGACACAGTCAGAAATATACACACCTTCAAGGACAAGAAAGCACTCAGACAGCGAATACTTCTGCCAATGCTGTATACTAACAAAAAATAGAATGAAAAAAAATATTGAAAAACAAAGGAGAGAATTTTAAATGTATGGATATTGAGTTACTTCACTTGAAATTTAAATTCAGCCTTCCTATCGACAATTCATTTTGTACCCCTTTCCCAGCAGAACAATGAAGATATTTCTTGAACAGAAACAGATTCCTGGATCCACCCAAAACTTAATTTACTTCTTTTGTAGCCCATAGCTAACTCTCTCATCAAATTTCAATAAAATTCATGGAGAACTTTCAGAGATATTGTGTGGAAAAGGAGAGGCACCATTCGAGGAAAATTCTGAAAACTATCAAGTTCTCACAGGCATCAAGGGAATGTCCGTGACCCAATGGGAAACGGGTCCCCTGGAGCTAATTGTTGAAATGTGGATCCTTGACCAAAGGATTGAGATCTTAGATACTTTAATAGATTTGACTATGCTACAAAAGCTTCTTCAAATCTGATGAAGATGTAAATAAAACAATCCAATATTAAAAGTATCAACAACCCTTTATCTAGTATATTTCTGAATTTTTGAGATGAGGTATTATTATTATTTCTATTATTATTCGGACCATCCTCATCTTGATTGTTTTTCATACAACGTTGTACTCTACGGCCTTCATCAGGTATCATCTGGTAGGTGTGGGGAAGTAATGAACCGAACCCTTTATTTAACCGACGGGGGTATATTGACCGCACTCCTCTCTTAGCATTAGTAGTATTAATATTGTCTCACCCTGGGATTGAACCTAGAACCATCAGATTACTAATTAATAATAGAAATAACCCTTTAACTAATACTGATAAGTTGGAATTGATCTTTTTTTTTCTTAAAAGTTTCTATCTTTTGTCTTCAGAAGAAATATTAAGCAGGCATATGCAAACACATGCTAGAACAACAGTCAGTCAGATTCAACTCCATAGAAATGAAAGGGGCCATTACTGCTCCTTATCGGGTGCCCCCATTTGTGGCCTTGTGCTGAGCTAAGCTTAGTCGATACATATATGTACATTACAAAGGACTAGTAAATAAACTCACAGACCATTACTATTAACGTGAGTACGATCCTCACTGGGTGCCCAGCATGGGGGCCATGTGCTAGACTTAGCTTGTTCAATAAATCAAGATGCCTCACCAAGGACTAGTGGTCAGGGCAGGCCCTATATACCAGCAACATGGGCAGTTGCACAAAGTACCAAGTGCAAGGGGTGCCCGTTATGAGTCTGTGACATTCTGACTTTCCAAATGAAAATAGAAAAAATGAATAACTTGAACAAAATGAGAAAATTACTCGATGTAAAGTCAGATTTTTCAGGAATATCAGATAGTTGAATACCCTCCGTTCTGTTGGAAGTAATAGAATCAATAGACAAAGGAAATTCTCATAACAGACAAGCTCAGTCAGGTTTAGCTAGCTTGGTGTGATAGAGTGCTCACAATAGCCGAGACCTGAGAGGGGAGGGAAAGGAAAGGTAAATGAGTGAGGACATGAGGTAAATAAATAAGATGATACCAACTATAGTAGGTATACATATACGTGCACTTGAGTATGCACAGTGTAGGATGTGTGCGATTTGTGTGCATATACTCATACAGGTAAATTACATCTATAAACACGTGCACACACACGCATACACGTGTACACATTTTTAAAATTTATAATAGATGAAAATCTTTTCAACTCATTTCCATTTATTCGTAAATGGAAATCAAAACTGTCAGCATATGTTTCTTTCAGTTTTCACGTTGGTCTTCCTGACTGACTATGTATGTATGTATGTTTTTCCAATTTTTTTAATTGATCATCCACACAACCTGGGCAATACCACCCACTAGTTGAAGATCTAAGCTTTTAAGTGGTTGATAGACCCATTAGTGGGTCGCAAAGTACGTCTGTATTTGTCACAATAAAGTATTTTAAATTCAGAACGCACAATTCTTTCTTTTTGTTACGGCTAAGTGCATTATTACGAAGATTTCCAACCAAAACAGAAGCTTTTATTTTCATTATCGTCTTAATATATAATAAATACATTGTATATTGAAATTTCGGAGATTTTTTTTTTCGGAGTAAATATAGTTGCCCAATTAACTGGAGATGAAATCCACATTATTTTAACCGTTTTCCGACAAATCCATCCATGTTCAACGAGAACTTGAAGAGTTAGAAAACATGGATGTTAAATGAGGAATTCAAGGAAGAGCGTTTTTTGTCTACATATTTGCAGCTGAAATAGAGTTGAAGGGTCTTGCGTGCCATTAAAAATGGTAATTTCGAATTTTCAGGAAGTTGGAAAGAACTTAGACAGGAAATAGGTAGGGTGAGAAACATTACGTCTTTTAGTATTTTGTTTGCTGGTTTTAGTACTTCTAGTCCTCCATTTTTTTTTTCTGTTTTGGACGACGAATCTACATGGAATCTACGAAAGAAGAAAACAAAAATAAGCAGAGAATCATTCTAGGATGGCAAGCTTTTGGTAGAGCAAGCTCAACCTTCAAGAACAAGGATACCCCATTAGTCTTAAAAAGAAGAGTCTACAACCAATATACCCAACCAATAGGTTCCATGTTTCAGCTCAATAAGAGACTGACTCTTAAACTGAGAATCATGCAATGTGCACATGCAAGAACTGAGCCAAGTATCACATACAGAGATCAAAAGACTTTATAATATATTAGAGAGAAAACAGGAGTCAGAGATACCATAGCAAAGATTAGGAAACTCATATGGCAATGGGCTGGTGATGTTACAAGAATGGCAAATCACGACTCACAACATGGATCCCCAGAGATCACATACAAAACCGAGGCTGACAGAATATAAGATGGAGAGATGAACTAGACAAATTTAGAAAATACTGGCTTCTACAAGAATGGCAAACAACCACTGGACATCACAACTCTCAATGTGGATCTCAAGAGATCACGCGAAACTGAGGCCAGCAGAATATAAGATAGCAAAATGAAGTAGAGAAATTCAGAAAGTATTGGCTCCGTGATGTCCATGATAGAAAGGTCTGGCAAATCTCAGGGTAAGTCTATGTCCAATGACAGACGCTAAAATGATGATTTGGACAAAATCATCTTTTGTTGCTTCAAGATAAGGATCATGTATCATAATCTTAGAAAGCAATAATTGTTTTTTCCTTTTAGCTTTCGAAGTGACCATGAGGAAAGAAAATAGGCAAGTAGAAAATATGATAAATAAGAATTAGCCACTAATGAACATTCTGTAATAATTCTTCAGATTTCACTTGAAAAACATGATTGCTTTTGACAACGAAGTCAGGCTTAAAATACATTTCAGTAATTGAAGGAAATGTTCAGTTTTTTTCTTTATAAGATATATAGTGTGTATATATATATATATATATATATATATATATATATATATATATATATATATATATATATATATACACACACACACACACAATATATATATATATATATATATATATATATATATATATATATATATAATGATATGAAGTTTTGTTTATAATAAGAATGCTCAATCTTTTCAATAAAACAGAACAAATATAATAAATACTTATGGAATCCTCACTAAAAATTTCTTTCAGTTCTCTGTGCAGGGAAGTGAGACACAAACTCATAGTGAGAATTCCATAAGTACATTTATATATACCTGGGCTTTCACCTTTCCGCCAGGTTGTTTAGCTCAATAGAGAGAGTGATGATGCGTTAAAGTAGCTACCTATTGGTCGCAGGTTTGATTCCAGCAGCAGACCCAATTTCTCTAATTGTTTGTTCTACTTATGCTGTCTAGGTCGAATGATACATTCATCATGTATTAACGGGAGGCCATTCCAAAATAATATCATGCATTTGTCATTATATATATATCATCAGATACAACCACATTTCACTACAAACAGAAGTGACATGGGCAACACCAAATGGTAAACACAGTCAAAATTTTGAAACTGAGATCAACACGGCTCTATGACTTCAAGACTACCTTTAAGAAGGAGGAATAATGGTCGAAAGTACTTGGAAAATGAAGAACGATATGTACATGAATATTGGAAAATTCATACACTTCTTCAAACCGATAACAAAGGACACCATCTGAAACCAGGAAGAACTTACAAGAAATGCTGACACTGTTCAATGAAACTTCCATAAGAGAAAAACCGCAGCACTATATATATATATATATATATATATATATATGCGTGTGTGTAAACACTAAATATGTAGCAAAACTTGTTCTGAAAATTTATGTCATTTCAGTCTCTTATTTCTCAATTTCTGGTAATATAGTTTATATAATTTTCTTCATTGTGTTTTGTTTCACAAAGAATCCGCTATTATGATACGATGTGATTTTTCTTGTTGGGATCATCAATTGTTTATCATGTAACTGTTTAGGGGATTTAAAAACAAAACAGTCAGATTAACATAATACCCTAGCAGTTTGAATCATACACCACTCCCTCTTGAGCCGCGATTTTAATATATAGTTTTATTTATCTTTAAGGGTGTGTAATACTACATGTAGTTTGGTATTTTATCTAGGTTATCATATATATGTACAAAATTTATATGTGATATTGTAAATTGCATTATATTACATAGAAACTCTTATCTGAAATGATCTCCTGTCATTAATATATCACTAGGCCTAGACAATGTAAATGGAATAAACAATTAAAGAAAATGGGGCTGCAGCAGGAATTGAATCTGCAACTGATAGGGTCTAAGCCAAATTATACAATAACTGTTTAATGACAGGAGATCATCTCAAATAAGAGTTCCCACATGATATAACACAATTTATAATCATTCTGTTGGATCATAGATATCTATTTCATATATATATATATATATATATATATATATATATCCATATATCCACCCAACTGTAGTTACTTTTTACATACACATACATACATAGATAGAGTTCTTACTCATACACAAACATGCAAACAGTCTTTCATGCCTGCACATGATAAACACTTACTAATTTTTACAGACAGTGTTATAATTATTCACTCAGTCACATACGTATATTTATATAAATAATAATAAGTAGGTATAATCTAAAAATAATAATGGCATTGTCAAGAAGATTTCTAAATTCTGACTGAACAATACTGGCACTCATCATGAGATGTTTCAAGGACATTTTGCAACAGCACACAATTTTTAAACTCTTTCTTTTGTGAATTGCATTGTAGCAATGATTGAAGTTCTATTTTGAGATTGACAATTAGAATTTTTATTATTCTTTTATTTAGGGTTTAATTACATCAAACATTGAAGCCTTTTGGTTCTATTACTGAGCACCCTCATACTGACGTCAGTCATGACTGGCTGTGGATATAGCAGCCCAATTTTGTGTTTGGTCCTCCACAGGTACTTAGAGAATTGATTTATCCTTATAGCTAAGGTTGGCTTGGCTTAATCTGGCACAAAATTACATGTAGGAAGGAAAATTGTGTTACACTAATCTTCTGAGGGTAGAGGGCCTGCCTTGGCAATGGACATGAAAATAGGGTTTTCACCTTGGTTAAAACACTGAGCACTCATCATTGTCCCCTACCATGTTATAAAAGATAGCATCAACTGAACAAGCGATGCAAATGTATTTTCTTATTATTTTAACTTTGATGCTTATTAAGGAATAAACTATTATTTAACTATGTTCATGGAATACTGAATATTGCTCTATTTATCAAAGCTGAACATTTTTTTTTCACTATTTATTCTGGTTTATTTGTCAAATCAAAGATCGAGAAAAAACCCCACATTCAAGCAATTTTGTTATAGTTGTTCAATAAGGGATGTAAGGCAGCAGAAACTACTTGCAATATTAACCAATATTGGCCAGAGGATTGTCAATGAATGTACAGCTAAACATTGATTCCAAACATGATGAAACAAGAGCCTTGGAGATGTGGACTTCCTTCTTTTATAGACAACATCCAATTGAGGGTGAGGGTCATTAATGAGGCAGATTCACGCAAAAAAAAATTGCAGAGGAACTAAATGTTGACCATTCTACAGTTGTTTGAAATTCAAACAAATTTCGAAAAGCAAAAAAGCTTGACATGTTGTACGAATGCCCCTGAATGAAGAGCAAAAAATCTTGCCAATAACCCGACAGAAATTGAATGAACCAGCCTACAAAACTTTACCACACCCAGCTTCCTTACCAAGCCTATTCCTGACCGACTACCACGTAAGTATTTAAATGACTTCCTGCAAGGGAAGGTCTTCAGAAACCAGACAGGATCTCAGAATGCCTTTAAAGAATTCGTTGGTTCCAGGACCACGGAATTCTATACTTCCGGAATAAACGGAGGTGTTCCCAGTTGGCAAAAAATGTGCAGATTCTGAAGGTTCTTATTTTGGTTGATAACTTTTATTTCAAGCAGAGATGTACCGATTTAAAGTTGGTGGAAAAAAAAAACTCAATTATTTTTGCACCAACCTCATAAATATCAACGTTTGTTTCGCTGAATATTAGAGGCACATTGCCTGAAGATGGTGATATGATTAGGTTTCTACTTTCGTGGAACCATCAAGAAACCAAAATGCAATTCCTCAAGTGTTTTTTTTTCTGAAAAACTGCAGATGCCAAATTTTAGAAAAGCACTTTCTGAACTCAGAAATAATCTCTCGGCTGGACCAAAACATAAGTGCTATAGGATTTCTGTCATTAAGAAATAAAAAAAATCTTTGTCGCTACCATTTAATGAGACAGAATTAGAGATTAAATTTATAATAAGAACTACATACACGTACATAAGTATTTATGAACTTATGCAAATACCAGTCTGGTTAGTTACTCAATAGGAACTTGTGTGTCTCATATCTTGTGACAGCATACCATGTGTGCGTCTGTGTGTGTGTGTGTGGGTTAATCAATTGAAAAATTGGAAAAAGTGTTGATCAATGAATGAATAAGTTACTCCTCTTGTCTTTTGTAGGACAGTAATCACTAAAAAGTCTGAATTTTCAAAAAATAAAGTGAACACAAGCCCCGGGACCAATTAAGGATAAACTTGGATTGCAAATTGAACCTCAAACTAAAAACCTATCAAGGTGGGGGGGTAAAATAAAGAAAAAAGAATCCTTTTTCATAAACATGAGGAGCAAATGTGAAAATTTTCAGCCTCACATCATTTTGGCAGCATGTCCTATTTGAGGGGTGATCAACTAAAAAATTTGAAAAAGGCATGATCAATAAATGTTACTTATTGGAAATGGACACAAACTAAGGGATCAATTTAGCATAAACTTACATTGCAAATTGAAGTCACCACCTTACTTAGATGGGGGTGTGGAATTAAAAAAAAAAAAGAAGTTTTTTCTTGATATAATATGAAGTAAATGCTTAAATTTCTAGCTCCATCAGTACAACTTGATACATAGCCAGCCAGACTAACTTGAAAACTAAAGAAACCTATGTTCACAGTTTTGGTTGACAGTTTCCAATGGACACATCTCTTAGCACGTATATACAAGCAGTTAGACGTCTGGCTTTACATAGGATAGTCTGGAAATCGTCCTATCCCAGTAATATTTTTTATGGACTCCAAGGGGTCCACAGACTTTAGGTTGGGAAGCCTGGGTGAGAGTGTCCTCTTTTTTGGAAGTTGATGATGGCCACCCTCGTCACTCAGTTATGTACTTGTATGAATATGCACAAACATTTATTTATGAAAACCAAAATATTGGTCATGACCATTTAACGAGAGAAAGTAACAGGCTCATTCTGCTTCTAAATCCACACACGTACCGTGCATGCAAGTACGTAGATTATTTTCATCATCAGCCTATTTGCATCCGTCATTGGATGTAGACCTTCCCCAAGATTCGCTAGACCTCTCTATCATGGACATCGCAAAGCCAGTACTTTCTGAACTTGTCTAATTTGTTATGCCATCTTATATTCCGCTGACTGTAGTTTCATATATGATCTCTGGGGGATCCACATAATGAGTTGTGATACCCAGCGGTTGTATACCGTTCTGGCAACATGCCCAGCCCATTGCCATTTGAGTTTTATTACGGATTCTACAATATCTCTGACTCATGTTTTTTCTCTAGTATACTGTGCTGTTTTGTGATATCTTCATGTGATGTTGATCATGAGTCTCTCATGTACATGTTGCATGATTCTCAGGTCAATATTTTGGTTAGGTTCCATATTTCTGCTCCATAGGTGACTATCAGAAGAATGCATTGGTTGTATACCCTTCTTTTTAGGACTACTGGGATTTTCTTGTTCTTGCTCAACTAAAAGCTTGCCAATCTTAAGTGATTTTTCACTATTTCTTTTTTTTTGAGGACTTCATGGAGATTTGCTGTCCTAGGTCAATGTAATAGTCAACTTTCTTGAGTCCTGTATTTTAGATTTTGATTGTTCTGTACATGACATTTGTTTTACTGAAGTTCATATAGAGACCAACTTTCTTACTCTCTTTATTCAGTTCGTCTAGCATCATTTGGAGGTCATGAAAGTTAAAAACAAAGCACATACAAGCTTGTAGAAATAAAGACATCTCTCTAAGCACAAGTACACACTTATATATTTGCATGCATATGTACAAATATTCATCCATGAACACACATGCACATATATATATATATATATATATATATATATATATATATATGCACAAAACCAGAGCAATACATATACATCAACATAAGTATATTTATAAACATACAACATACAATTGCAATCCAGAACCTACATAGGCTCATACATAAATAGCATCCATCTATATAAAAGCCATATAAGCAAATTAGTAAGTTTAATTATATAGTTGTATGTCCTGTCAAAACCTTAAAGTTAAAATGGATTCTTCCATGTGAAATAGATTAATATAGCTAAAAAAAACCTAAGGGTTTTTTTTTCAAATGAGATAGGCAGTTGTGATATAACAATAAAGATTACATTATGGAGTCACTGAATGTTTGATACTAAAAAAAGAAGAATGAGTAAGTTTGTAAATGCTTTTAAAAGATGCCAGATTTGGCCATACTTTCTATTATTTTAACAAAATAATATTCGACTTTATTTTGTCAAGAAATGAATTATGTTTTTAATCAAATAAGTTTCTCCCAAAAACATTTTTTTATATCGCACGATATCAGTGGTATTTTTTCTTACATGACAATTTGTCTTGAGACTTCCAGTCTGATCACCTTTTATAACAGCTTGGGTTGAGTTAAGATTTGAAAAATATTCAAATTTGGATACTTGAATTATAAAAACTAAAATACCTAATGAAATACTTTTAGGCTCCTTCGTGACCATCCATACATAAATAACCCCATCATTATATATATTTGTCAAATATGTGTGTTTTTATGTGTGTATATATATATATATATATATGAAAATAAAAAGGTTCTATTAAAGATGACGGAGAAGAATTTTCTTTATCAATTCTTAGTAAATTTTCTGTGTTTTGAATTTGTTTCTGAGTCTTTTATATATATATATATATACACACACACACACCTACACACCTACATACATATATATATATATATACACGTGTGTGTGTATATATACATATATGTTATTGTATTGCATTGAATATAGGGGCTGCTTCGACACATGCGTGTCAAGGAGTTGCGAATATTCTTGATGAGATAGGCTTGGTTAAAGTTGAAGTTGTGGTTGGTGTGTGTGTGTGTGTGTACGTATATATGTGTGAGAGCGAGTATATATATATATATATATATATATATATATATATATATATATATATACACACACACATACATATGTATATGTATGTGTGTGTGTGTATATACATGTATTTATAACATGTGTAGGCAACAATTATCAACAAGTGAGATAATCACTTCAGACAAGTACGCAGAATCTTATATCAAAACAAGAAGTAATGTAAATAAACATTAAAAAAAAAAAGAAAGAAAGTAAGGTGGAGAGAGATTGAAGTATATCTCCATCTCTGCAGTGTTTTGGGCATGGTTTGTCATGGTGAGGTGTTTCGGTGCTTTTTTGCGGATATGACACTGGGCAATTTGTCAAAAGTCTACCACATGCTCTGACCAAAAATAAACAAGTTTATTGGCTCCTGACTAACTCTACCACAAGTGGCCAAGGCAGGGCTTACAGCTCTTTCACAAAATCTTCAACTTGGAGGGACAAAAGTCACAGAAGCCATTTCCTACACTCATCATTATTATGCATCTTATTAAAAAAAAATGGGTGTTGCTGATTGGAAGTAGTTTCACTTAGTGAGGACAAAGCACAATTATGATACTCTCATTGAAGGACTTATTTGATATCTCCACAAATAATAAAAAATGCAATGTATATTCATTATCTCAACCCTCGACAGACTGGTTTAATCACAGTTACTGGGTTTAGATTATTTATGTTTTGACTTTCATACGTATTTATCTACTGGACTTTGCCTCGCCCTAACTGTTTATGTTAAAAACTTGAAATTTTGCACAAACCCATATCGCTCAATGAGTAGGGAAAAATGCTTTTCTGTTTTTTGAATATCTTCCCACCGAGATAGGTTTTTATAGGGTATTCAATATATAGTGGATGCTTATGTCAAATTGATCCCCTAATTTGTGCCCCATTGCATTCACACTTGTTTTTTGAAAATATACTTTCTAGTCCAAGAAAAGTAACATTCATTGATCATCCCTTTTTCCAATTTTTTTAAACTGATCACCCCTATAAAGTGATTAACCAGCCCAGTTGTTTTCAATAAAAGAATAGTAAATTTATGATTCAAACTATGCTGGTAGTGTTTTAATCAAGGTAAATTAATTTTACCACTGCTTATTAGTTTGTTTTTTTTTAAATTTCCACCCTAGGGTTTTTTTAACCCAGCCCCAGGTTTTTATTGGGGGTTCTATCTGAATTTTACCACAACCACTGCTTAATTTACGAAGTAAAAAGCAGCATACACAGGTGACGGTGATTCATAATTACTCCCGGAATGCTAGTTTTATTACTTGTCTTCCTTCACACTTTTCACGTCACCGAATAATGATAAAGTGAAAATAGAAATTTACGTTCTGATGACGTAGTAAAAATAGAATTTCATATTATATTAAACTTGATGAATAAAATACCATACTTACTCAACAGGAGATTGGGTGTTATTTAGAAATTTTTTGGACTAAAACATTTTTCGTTTGAGGAACCAGCATCTGTATCAAAATATGTACAGAGCATACCAAATCATTGTACAAAAGGGTTATATATAAACTGAGTTACATGTATAATGGAGAAAAATAATTGGGGACAAACATTGGCTACTCTCACCAGCACAACATAGCAAAAATGAAGACATTTTCCGCAGTTGTAAACAAACTGGAGGAATTTCTGTCATAACCTTATATTCCAAGAGTGCCAAATTATTTGCTCAACCACTGCATAAGTATGAAAATATAAGTCATAAGTAATTTATTGCACATTGAGAATAATTCTATCATCACACAGCTTGAGAAATGCAGCACAATCTTTGAAATAGAAAAACTACCCAACCAGGATCTTTAAACAGTGAAGAGATACATTGAAAATTCTGGTGCATCATGGGAAACATCAGATAAGGGCAAGTCCACGGTTATAATTTTGTTGGGAGTGCCTTAAATTAAGCATATTGTCAGAATAAACCCAGCCCTGAGCTGCAAAACTATACTCCGAAGGGTTGATTGAGGTAATGATTCCAAATCATCTTGATGTTGAATTCTCCGTCATGTTGCAAAAATGTGTCAGGCCTGATATTCGACCGGCTTTGAAGCCCATACGTGAGTTGAAACGTCTCGAATGGACTAGAAAGTATTTGAAAATTGATTCTGATGTTGTTCTTTTTATTGACAGCAACCCTTAATGGAGCGGATGGATAGAGTGAATGCAGGCTACGTAACAAAGGAAAGGAAGAATACTATATGACGAAGCATCAGCTACTTCTATGATTATAATATATAATACAAAAAGTCTGATTCTGTTCATCTGTATGTGACTTGAAAAACAGAACGTGATAGCCAGAGATATTGAATTAAGTTCGAACTAAAATGTGCTTACCTGAAGGGTGCAAAACAAGTCCAGGTGTTTTCCGACTGAATAATAATACTTTTAGATCTATATTTGCAATCATCTTGATTACTATCTGATTTCGATCTATATAATACAGATTCCATTCATCTGTAAGTAATCTCCAAGTTACTGAAGCAGTATGAATTATTACTGAATTAAGTTACCCCATTCAAGCCGTCCGCAGGAAATAGCAGAAAATCTTGCCCGTAGAGTGGGTTTTCTATCAATTAAATTTACTTAAAAAATTTTGAAAATTTAGCATCAAAGAAGAATTTCAGCACAGACGTCAATTTACAAAAACAATTGTGATTCAATTAAAATGGAGGGAACAATTTCAGCATACAATTTTCTTAACATCTAAATTCATAAAAAAATTATGATTTTCAATATCGAGGGAAATAACTTCGGATAGGAGTTACTTCGAACTTGAAGTAATTTTTCAGATTTTTTGCCTGTTCCTATTCATCCAATCCACAAAAGAGATCAATGATTTTCATGCTATTCACAGAAGAGTTTCACTCTTAATTACAAGCAGATACGAGTGGTCCATGAATTTAAAAGTTGATGATTGTATATTAGCCTGAGTCATCAGATGTTAGAGTGATGAGAGGTTCGACCGAGTTCACTGGTGTCTAATGCAAGAATTTTAATACAAAAAAATGAGGATCAAAATTTGAGGGTAGCATTATGCTCAAGTGTAAAAAAAATGTGGCCACTTTTATTATGGTTTTATTATATACTGTAAAGAAAATAAAGGAAAACATTTTTATAAGTTATCAGGTTGATGAGTGTTAAAATATAGGCCTTTAACTATATTTTTGGGGAAGAAATTAGGAAAATTCATTAAGATGGGTAATGCTCAGACTGCTTGTTCACCCATAAAGAGCAAAAAATATGAAAATAGTTACATATGATAAAGGGTACCTGGGGTCAGTTAATGAGATAAAAAAAAAAAATTCTCGACTGTGATTGGCCATGGGGTCCTCCTGACTCACCTAAATTAAAAAATTCCAGTAACTTTTTTTAATGATTTGTCAGAGAATGCAGATAGCATTGTACTACAGTAAATGCAGCAAATTCATGAAGGTAAATTCCCTCATCCCCATCCTGACGACCGGGATCCTCAATCATATCCGATTGGCTTCCTCTTTTCATTTACACAGACTATTGTTACATTAAGCCTTTGTAAAATGTGGGCAGGTGGTTTGACTCGTCTGGTAATGCTACCAAAGTCTGGATACAGACAAAATAGCAGGCCTGGTTAACTTTTATTCATGAAAGGAGCAATGGTCAAGAAGATGGGCAATCATTTCACACCTATTGACCATTCTTATCAGTCTATTTATATAATACACACAAGAAGCTTAATATAATATTCTTTTGTGAAGAATACCAGTCTTCTAACTATTGTTAGAGGGGAATTTGTTGAAAAAGGTCGGCTCCATTGGTTTTTTTGGCCAGGCCGACATATGTTGGGTTCATTCATGCAAAAGTCTACACAATTACACTCGAAAACTTCACCTGTCTAAAATCCAACTCATTAAGAGAATATACAAAAGAGACAGAAAAGAATTACAATAGTGCATTTGTATTTATAGGTTGTAGAATAGAGACTATTTTAATGAGTCCAACCGATGTAAGATGCTGAGGTCAAAGATTGGCTGCTCTTTCAAATCTAATCTTAATGTCATAAACCGCTTGATACTACTCCCGATTAACTGCTGAGCTCTTCTGTGGAGGAAACAATGTTTGTTAAATTCATTATGTCACATGGAATAACAAATAAATAAAAATTTTCAACTAAAGTCAGTTTTGTACACTCTAGAGGAGCACAGGGCTGCATTACAGTTTCAGTTGGTTTTTGGGGTGGAGTTGCTAGTCCCATGCCACGGTTTCCCCAGGCCTAGTAGATGGACTGCATTACAAGGTTGAAGGGCTCTAACTACCCTCCTATTTACCCATAGCTGGTAGGAAGAGGAGATGGATTAGTGCCTTTACAATGACATTAATGCTAAGTGAATGCTAACTGCCACAGGTGAAGTTTGAACAAGTTTTTTTCTTAGATTCTGTTTTCCATTCCTATTGCCGTTATGCCACTCTGCACCTCCTGGATTAGAAGAAGGAGGAAACAAAATAGTTTCCTCGAGCAGCTAAATGAGATTCAGATTGAGAAGCGCTACATAAGCAGAGCCATTTGATCCTCATAAACAAACATAAAATTTTGCAAATTAAATTGATGCACATATCTATGCTTGCATCTGGCCTCTGTTGAAGTTATTAATCTTAAACCTTCATTCTAACTTGCAGTTGCTTTTTATGACAACTTTCAATCAGACCATAATTCTACAGCAACAATTCAACAGCGTAATCAGGAATAAAAAGTAAGCCCTCAGTGAGAATCAACATGTTCACGTCTTATTTATTTTTGAAGTCATTTACTATTTTAGGATTGTAAGTGGATGTGAATTCTAAATTGTGTGGGAGGGTGGTAATGATAGTTGGTTCTGTGTAGCAAGAAGATGATTGTAGTTGCTGAGGACAAAGGAATCTGTCCCAGGTGTTTGAGTTTACATGCTACATGCTGTGACGTCACAATGGTAGTCATGACAGTTCTTTGTGAGTTGGGAGGAAAACCAATGTGTTCATAATTGAAATGAAGACAAATACAAATGTTCAGACAAAAAAAAAGACATACATTTCATGAGTTAACAAAGAAGACACGTATCAGCATAACATTCAAAGCTGAAAGTAATAGACATTTAACCATTATGAACATTAACACAAACATTGATAGAATAGTCCTGATTTATAAGTAACTGAGGAAGGGGAAGGGGATTGGATCCATGATAGAGTGGGTATATAGTGTCAGTTAGTAGCTATGTAGAAGAGAAAGATGAAAGCACATGAGTGGATAGATAGGGGTTCTGTTCAAGTAGCCATAGTAGCTGTGAGTTGCTGAAATGCTTTGAATCCATCATTTGGTAATTCAAAGACCAAGGAATAATTATGGAGATAAGGTTATCAGTGGCATGCCTTACTGCCAAGTTAGGGGCAATGTGCTACACCTGAATTTATGGCTGCTGAGGGCAACTTGGGGGTCATTCTCAGACATTAAAAAACATGAAACATAGAGACTATAGAAAACACATAGGGGTTTAACCCATGCACACTTCCTGAAGTAAGGGGAATTAGAACACAAGATAATCGCAGCTGTTATGTAGTAAATGCATTTACATCATCTCATTTATGGTATGCTGAGATATGAATATGTGATTGGCTAGAGGAGAGGACAGGCGATTAGTTGCTGAGCATTTGACAGAGATCTCAACATTTGTGAAATGAAAGTGGCAAGGTTTGGAACAGTGACTGGTCATGCTAGAAAAAAATGGTAAAGTTCTAATCAGCCAGGAGGCTGGTGAAATAATACTTGTCCTAAAGAGAAGGAAAGGGAGAGAGAAAAAGTATCGACTGAGAAAATCCCGGTGAATGAGAACTGATATATATGGATCCAGGTCTTTTATAGACAACGGCTAAAGGAAGTGACATATTGCATACGTGAATAGATTTAAAGTTTCGTTCCTAAAGCTACGACTGATTTTCTTATCTAATTTCAACTGAAAATAAAGGAGTCACTACACTGTTTTTCTGATTAGTATAGTTCAGTCATGTTGAACTAATGAGTTCCGATCGTTTATTTTTCTTTGAGAGAAGAATTTTTTTTTCATTGTCTTTTATAAATTTTGCCATTGTTTTCTTTTTGCTTCATTGTAAAGAAATTTTCTGCTGAGACGTTATCAATACCTTTCATGATTTTGAATGTTTGTATTGCGCCTTCCCTCATTCTTCTTTCTTTGAGTGCAATTATTTTTAGCTTTCGAAGTCTGCCCTCACGCAAGAGGTTTCTAAGTTCTGGGATCATTTTTGTTGCCCTTCTTGGTATATTTTCTTGTTCTGTGATATCTTTTTTGAAGAGTGGATTGCATGCTTATATTGCATATTCTAAATGTGGTCCGATATATGTTGTGTAGAGTATCTTTGAATGTTTTTGAGCCTAAGTAGTTGAATCTGGTTCTTATTATAGCTGTTATTTGAGCTGCCTTTTCTGAAGTTATTTTTGATATGTGATTGTGTATTTGAAAATTAGAAGATATAGTTATACTTAGAAAATGAAAAAGACCTGTCTCTCTCAGTTGTTTGTTATTCATGTAAAAGGAAGAGAAAACAACAAAAAAAAAATATAGGCTTTACTTTGCATTTGTCTATGTTGAAGAATAGTTGCTATGTTTCAGACAATTATTCGATTTTTTTTTTGGCTTCTAGTTTTATAACTTTTTCCGTGTCTTACACTGTCTTGTATATTTTTGTGTCATCAACAAATATGTTACATTTCAATTTGATTGTTTCAGGTAAGTCATTCATGTTCAGGATGAAGAGTATCGGTCCTAATAGTGATCCCAATGGTACACCTTTGTTTATTTGTTTCCAGTTTAATTTAGTTCAATCAATTGCAACTTTTTCTTCCTATCAGAAGGTCTCTCAACCAGGTTAGTAAATTTCTTGTAATGTTATAACACTTTAGTTCATATAGTAATCTTCTATGTGGCACTGAATGTAAAGCATTTGTTCTTCCTTGTCACTTACCTTAGTCTACTCTTCCAGCATTATCAGTAGATTTGTTAGACATGACTTTCCAGATATGAATCTGTGTTGTGAGTGTTATTCTGTTGTGCTTTTCTATCAGCCCCATAATTCTTTTTTAAACTAATTTTCCAAATATTTTCACTATTTGTGATGGGATATTTGTTAGGGATATTGGCCTGTATTTAAGTGGTAATTTCTTGTCTTCTTGCTTAGGTATCAGTGTCACTTGAATATCATTGTCAAGAGATTACTTGAATCCATCTACATTGAAGTTGACTCATTCCTTTGTTATTTTCATCTCAACTTAGTGATATTTTCTTAACCAGGTTTTTTGTTAAATCCTCTTCTTCAGATTCCTGTAATTTTAGATTTTCACAGGATTTCCAAATGTTTATCGTGGACTTGTAGTTGTATAGAATCACCTGTTTATCCAAATATTTATCAAGTCTATTCTCGAAAGAATTCACATTTTGGGAGCACACTATTTCATTAGGTAGACTATTCCATACCTGCACTTTGTGGACATTGAAATTATATTATCGTATATCCAGTCTAGCTCTTTGTTGGTATATTTTCTGATAGCCCCCTCCCTCAGTTTCCTGTTCTTTCTGTATTTTCCCCACTTTCTGACGAAGCTTTCAACTCTCTTGTCATAGTTTCCGTTCATGATCCTAAATACTTCTTTTATATCTCATCGTATTCTACCATAGCTAAGAGTTAGTAGCTTCAGTTTACAGAGGCGCTCTTTATAAGTAAGATTTGCCATTCCAGGTACTTGCTCTGTTACTCTCCTTTGTACTCAGTTTAATGTGTTCTGTTTTGTATGATGCCCAGACTGGACTTGCATACTCAAGGTGGGTTTGAACTAAGAATTTGTATAGGGAGCAAATATTTTCTTGTTCATGATGGAAATATTCTTCAATATTCCCATCATTGAACTGGCTTTTATTTTTTCTTTTTTTTGTATGATACCCAGACTTCAATATTCCCATCATTGAACTGGCTTTTATTTTTTCTTTTTTTTGTATGATACCCAGACTGGACTTGCATACTCAAGCTGGGTTTGAACTAAGAATATTCCCATCAATGAACTGGCTTTTATTTTTTCTCAAATACGTTTTTCAAATCCAAGTTTCTTTGTCCATTATTACTTCTATATCCTTTTCTCCCTTCGCCATTTTCCACCAGTTTCTTCCCTGAAAGCTAGTACATGTATTTAGTGTCTGGGCTGTGTCTTCTAATATGCATATATTTACATTAATCCAGATGGAATTCCAAAAGCTACCTTTCACTTCTAATTACTTCAAAGTGGGCTACGTAAAATGAAACATAAAACAAGATATTCATACTCTTAAAGAAAAAAAAAAATTAAATATTTCAAATTTGATGAATCATGAAAATTCTTTTTCCTTTTTGCTTATGGGGTTTTAGATGTTCATATTGAAATTGTTCTTCAAATCCTAAAATTCAAATCTAACGTTTTAAATTGACAAAATTCTACTTTCTAGCTGAGACAATCACAAAAGAACCAATTTCATTTTGTCTATGTTGAAGCTGCCATCTTTTCTTTGTTACACTGTCTCTCAAATAGACTATATGAACTGGTTGTTATGACTTTTCAATTGGTAAAAGATTGAGTAAATATTTTAGCTAACTTTTCCACTCCATCCACCAAAAGTTTTGTAATTTAAACCTGGACAGATCCAGGAAATACTGGCTCTGTGACATCCATGATAGAGAATAGTGTCAAATCCTGGGGAAGGTCTATGTCCAACGATGGACGTTAAAAGACTGATGATGATGATGATGAAAAACTTCCTTAGGGTTGGTTTTTACTCTTCAATTTCATACACAACAATACTTGGATCAGTGTAGGTCTAGATGTATCACAGGTAAAGTATTGCCATGCAAATTAATGAAACTAATCATAGCTGAAAAACACTATATTATAATGAGACCTTGAATATTGCAGTTGTGATTAGTATGGGTTTTGATGTGGTACAGTCAGTTATATTAATTAGTACAGCAATACACTGAGTAGAAACTGAAAAAAAAAAAAAAAAAAAGAAAGATTTTCAACTGTGTGGTTTTGAACAGTACCAAAGATCATTAATTGAAGTATATCAGTTGCAAATTTGCAGATGACATTGTCCTTTTCGCAGAGAACCTACACGACCTCCAACTAATGCTAGATGAACTAAACGAAGAAAGCAAAGAAGTCGGCTTACAAATGAACTTAAGTAAAACAAAAGTCATATCGAGAATAAGAACACAACTGTCAGAATCGAAGATGCAAAACTGAGGAACGTAGACCACTACATCTACCTAAGACAATGAATCTCCCTGCGATCCTCAAAAGAGGAGGAAATCAAGCAAGAAATCACTCAAGGATGGCAAGCCTTTAGCAGAGTAAGCTCAACTTTCAAAAACCAGATGATCCCAATAATCCTGAAAAGAAGAGTATACAATCAATGCATTCTCCCAATAGTCACTTAAGGAGCTGAAACATGGAACTTAACCAAGAGAAGGATCTGCTAACGGAAAAGCATGCAAAGTACACATGAAAGAATCATGCTCAACCTAACATGGAGAGATCACAAGACAGCACAGTATATTGGGGAGAAAACGGGGGGTCCAATACATCATAGAATCTATTAGAAAAATTAAATGGCAATGGGCAGGCCAGGTTGCAAGAATGGCAGACAACCAATGGACATCATGACTTACAATATGGATCCCCAGAGATCACATGTGAAACCAAGGCTGGCAAAATATAAGATGGAGAGATGAACAAGACAGATTCAGAAAATACTGGCACCGTGACGCCCATGATTGAGAATTTTGACGGGATCCTGGAGTAAAAAATGTACGCTAACCTTAATCCTTCCACGATTGGGAAGTAGCAGTACTTAACCACCCAATTCTCTTTTAATTTCTACATTTTCTTCAAATTTGGGGGCATTGAGAAGCTTTATGACTGGTTACATTGAGAGTTATAGATTTTTGAGTTTTATTTGATGAAACTCTTACTTCTTCAAGATATACATACATATATCTATATTATCAAGAAATGGATACATAATTTGACGGAAATAATCATGAATGCGTCATATTACTTTAAACCATATTTAAAATGACCTCCCATTAACACACAGGTATCAAACCTGCGACCAATACATAGCTGCTTCAATGTTGCATCACTCTTGACCATTGAATTGTTATATTGTTCATTCACTGTCCATGGCTCCTCTATTTGTTTCTCAACATAATTATATTATTAAGAAATGGATACATAATCCAACAGAAACAATTATAAAAACCATCAAATAACTTTTAAACTCTTCTTGAAATTACCTCCGGTTAATTTATGAGAAAAAAATATAATTTGGCCAAGACAGCATAAGTAGATTAAACAATCAAGAAAATGGGCAGCTGCAGGAATAGGTAGCCGCTTTACCACAGAGTCACCATTAAACAATGAGCTAAACGGCTTGCTGGTGATTTGATTCCTGCAGTAGTCCATTTTCTTTAATCATGCATTCTACTAATACTGTCTAGGCTGAATGATATTTTCCCAGTCCGGTTACCTTGCCCTAAGAAGCAAAGCTGATAATCAACGTAATTTTATGTACAATGGACTAACCCAGGCAATGCCAGGTAATTCTACTCATCTTCAATGTACAAGAACCATAATAACTAGAATTAAATAGAATGTTTTTTTTTGCTGAATAGCAATCTAGATATTGTTAGAAATGCCTTCTGCTTGGAAAAGGATAGGCTGTGTAAGCCCTGGGCAAGTCTTTTTACAAGCAGCGTCAATCTTTTCCATACAAGAATCTCTACCATAGCAATTACAAATTGTCAGTCAGAGTATTGAACTTTCTGCTTTTGTTGTTGCAACAATGTTAAAGCCAATCCATTCTCTGGCTTTCCTTGTGTGTGCAATCCATACGAAAGAAAGAAGTTATTATCATTCCTAAAATCCTTGACTTATTTTCTACAGCAACTGCATGGGATGTTTTAAGTGCAATTCTCAATCACATTTTTCTTCCTTTGTAGGTGTAGCCTTTGTGTAATAGCTGGATGCGCAACGAAAAGCAGGGGATGAGAAAAACAGGCCTACTGGATGAGATAAAAAGTCCTTTTTTTAAATACCCTGAAGGTTATTAGGCGCAATATACACCTAAAGCATACTGGTGTTGACACTGGCCAAAAATATTGTGATAAAAGCAATAAAGATGTATGTAGATATATATGCAAGAAAATTTTGTCAGCTTTCCAATAGTGTATCTTGTCAGTTTGTATGTGTTAGCCAAAAGAAGTTGTATGTAGCCAAAAACATGGAGGAAAATATTCCAGCATACACTGTTATTAGTCTATTGGAAAGTTGAAGGTATCATTTTGGGGGGGTTAAAATCTTGACCAACAACTTAAATCATACTTAAAAACCATTCAAGTTAGGAAAAAAATTGTTGCTAGTTTTTCTATGAACTTTAGGGGCAGACATTTGAGCTTCAAAATGGAGGACTGAGAATGTACATATCTCCCAATTATAACTGATTCATTACACATGAATTTGTCCCCAAATTGAATCACTTCTCCCGTTGTATTTTGTCCACCTTTCCACAAATTTTCAAATTCATTGGGAACTTTTGGAGATATTGTGTGGACAGGTAGGAACAAATACAGAAATGTATGAGAAAAACCCTTAAAAATATCTCTCAAAAAATAAATGACTGGATCTGGCCCAAAATCTAATCTCATTTTCCTATATACAGGCCTAACTTTTCTTCCAAATGGAAATTCATTTGGAACTTTTTAGCGGAAATTTATGAAAAAGAAAAATGCAGAAATATCTTGTTCTGAAACAGGTTGCTGGATCCACCTCCAAATCAAAGGGCGTCTTATTTGATTATCTTGAATTTTATCTAAAATCATCCAAAACATACCAAATCACTGCTTGGACATAGTTGGTCCAAAATCACCACAGAGACCAAAAAAAGGTCTTAAAAAAAATAATCAAAACCAAAAGAGCGTCCGCAGATGGTGCCTGGAGGTGTACCCATACAAATTTTTAAGATTGTAACCTCCAAAATGTGTCCAGAAGCGCCAGGACGCACACACAGACATTGACATTCAAAAAGATAAGAATCTTTAGCCCACTTGGCTTGTTGGGCGGACAGGTGGACGAGCGGGTGGTCAAGCCATTTGTATCTGTCACCCACTCGACTGGTTGGTTGGGCCATTTATAGAGCTACAGTGATTCGATAAATAAGGGTAGGAGAGAAAATTAATCTTATCAGAGGAAAAAATGTATAAAAGAATCTTATTTTTTTCTTATTGATATCAAGTCTTGTTGAAAAGTAATAACCATAAAATTAATGTTGGTTAGTGTAGAGCATGCCTGTCAAACCCATTTACTATGGCAGGCAAGCCGGATATGATATAAGTACACAGTATGCCAGTCACTGAGTAATGCATGATCACATATTTGGTGAGTAATCTATCCATATATTGCCATGTATGCAAATTAATATCTTTCATTGAATGGTTATATAACCTGTCCGATACCTGTTATAACCTAAAATTTATAATGGATTAGTCCATGTGAAACAACACTACTAATAAAAACAATTATAGCATTTTAAAATGAGGTGAGTTGTAATGATATAACAATGAATAATATCACTGTACATTTTGAACTAAAATAAAAGACGAGACTGGCCTCTGCACAGTCAAACACCACTCTGACTGAAGCTTAAATATGGATATGAGTTTAGGTAAAAAAATGACTTGCTAGAAAAGATGTCAGAACAAAAAATTCCAATAGAACATGTGACCAGAATGAACAAATTCTCAGAGGATGTCATAAAAATTCCAATTTCCTTTTCTTTCTCTTCCTGGTTGTGAGTTGACACCACATGATGTCATGACATTACTCTCTCTTTTTCCCCTCTCTCAGTATACCATCTGACTAATTGTGATAGTATAGTCATCTCTCTAGGAGTTTGACAAAAGAAAAGAATGTTTAAGTGAATGAAAGAAATGTTTAATGTTGAGTTGGGACTTGAAATAAAACTTAGATAACGATATATGAATCATTAAAGATAAATTAACAAACAGATGAGCTTTATGCTCCTTTTTTGCCGATCTATTCATAAATAACGCCGTCATTTTTTTATGGATATATGCCAGTATGAATGTAAGAAATGTGAATTTATTCTACTCTTGTGATTGCATAAAGCTCATAAAATAGCCACATGTTAGATAATCCTAGTGCAGAGTTAGGGAAAGCAAGTTTCAAGTCTATATAGTAATTATACCAAAAAAATACTTGTTGTTGGGAATTTGAACAGACTGAACATCTCTCAAAATCACTTCCGCAAGTAAAATAAAGAATCTCATTTTCTATCAATTTTTAGATGTGTCCACCATCTCTAGAACTCACTTTGTCTGTCCCTAGTTAACTGACATTATTTTTTTAATCAATTCACCTGATAGAAAAAAAAAAAAATATGCGAGTTCTCTTTCAGTCGTATGTCTGTTTTTTTCTGTCAACAAAGAATGATCATCTTGTCTTTTTTTAATCGATTCTTGCGATAGATATAAAATGACATCAGCAGCATTCACAAGCATGGGATTATAGATTAAAATTGTTTTTTAAATTCGATTTAAAGTTTTGCCTTTCAGGGCCCACCTTATCTGCTATTCGCCTTCCTGAGGCTCCCCCCACTCCTTATTTGCTATTCGCCTTTCTGAAGCCCCTCAAACTCCTTATTTGCTATTCGCCTTTCTGAGGCCCCCCAAACTCCTTATTTGCCTTTCTGAGGCCCCCCAAACTCCTTATTTGCTATTCGCCTTTCCGAGCCCCCAACCACTACTTATATGCTATTCGCCATTCTGAGCCCCCCCCCACTCCTTATTTGCTATTTGCCTTTCTAAGCCCCCCACCCCTCCTTATTTGCTATTCGCCTTTCTGAGGCCCCCTCTTCTTATTCGCGATTTGCCTTTTTTTTTTTATCTATTCATTTTTTTTTTACACCTTCAATTTCTTCCTTTTCTGCAGGAATCCATTTGGCACCTCATATTTATGGAAATCCAGAAACAATATTTTACAGTGGCCGAATAAATCATTCATAAAACGGCCTGAAAACATTATTTATCCCTGTATTAATGATGGAAACGTTTCAGAACCGTTGAAGGCAGAGGTATGTCAAATCACTTCTCCAGGATATAAACGGATATAAAAGTTGATGTAGTAAATAACAACATGATACTGTATCTAATTGTGTACAATGCAAAAAATATAGTACCAAAATGAAAAGCCAAAATATTGGCTTTAAATTATGTGTGAATATGATATCCACTCCTTGCTTAACAGAATTAGTTCTCATAAGCTAAAAATTTGGGGGCCTAGGAGGATTGTTTCTCAAGGGGGAAACTCTAATAATTAATGAGATTGGATGAAAAAGGAAAATTTTTAATAAAGAGACATGCACTAACAATTTATTGGTGGAAAGCAACCCCCAAAGGCTGAATTATTATTTATGCAATTAATACATGTACAAATATATCCTGGTTATTGTATAATGTCAGCAGATATTCAGTACGTGAACTATAATTTATCAAATTTGCCTCTTCATTTCAGGCTTAGGATATCTTTTTAAGTAGCGCTCACCGCCTCCTCTCAGCTACACCTCTGATTTGACAGAAGAATCATTTTTGGAGGAAGAAAACTGTTGTTTTGGTAGCATCAGTATCTGTAAACCGTCCAATATAAAATGAATCTTGTTTTATAGTTATTGAAATTTGCATGTGTTAAGGTTAAAAGTTAACTCCCTTGAAGGGAAGCTCTCTGCTCTTGTTTTTTGTTTTTTTTTGATGGTACATAATCAGTGAGACAGATGTGCAGATTGTGTCGCTTCATTTTGGAGTAACTCGGGGCCTAGTTTAGGGATGTGAAGTATTTGGTTTTGTTTTGTCAACTCCTTTTGAATCGAATACCAGCTTCTTTTGGCCATCAGAATCATATGATGACTCAGGCTGTTGAAGGATTCAGGTCTGTTGAGAGATTTTTGTTTTCCCTCTTTATGTGCATTCTGGAATACATGGAGAAGGACGATCTTGAGATAAAACATGATTGGATGGTTTTTCTCTTTGCCTGTTCAAATCACAAAACTCTAATCTTTTCCCGCTCTGAAACAGTGAATCCAATTTTTAAGGTTACTTAGGATTCTAAATTCAATTCAATAAAAAAGATGTGTCCTGCTAATTGTCGACTTATCCTCTCATCCATTTCATGCATAATAAAACTAGGTTTACATTATAAATATAGGTATCGGCCATCATAATGCTGAAGCTGGTCTCCAAGAAAGCCAACCCTATAATAACAGAGCTGCAATTACCGGAGCATTTTTTTTTTAGAAGCTTTATCTGGACCTTTTGGAGTAAGATCTAGCTAGATTAATATTTTGGGGTTCACCATACTACCCAAGTTATAGTGGGAAGGCCTTGATAAAATGTATTCATGATTTTTCCATCTTGAGCCCAAGAGAAACTGTATCTGAATTCTGATAATAAAACATTGGTTTGGCCTTTGGTATTATTCAACAGTTTAGTTGTTGGTACTTAACTCTTAGCTTTGTATGAGAAAATTTAGATGTCAATAACAAGGGGAAGTTGAGTTCCTTAACTTCAGATAGGCATCATACCATCTTATTTGTTGCCGGTCATATGATCTCTGGAGATGCATATTGTGAGTAGTAATGTCTAGCAGTTGTCTGACATTCTTACAACATGGCCTGCCCATTGCCATTTGAGTTTTATAATGGATTTTAGGATATCTCATTTTTTTCCTCTAATATATTGTGCTGTTAAGAACTCACTTAAAGAAAACTGAAACTCACAACAACTGTAACAACTACTATTGAGTTTTGACTTTATTTTCATCTGATGACAATGACCTCACCTAAAACCAGTGACATCATGATGGCTCGAATAAAAGTTGAACATGCAGAGTCTGATGATTAATTCATTCTCTGAACAACTTGCTTTATTATGGAAAGTACTAATTAAGAAGTTGGAATGGGACATAGAATTTTGGAGTAATATTGTGAGGAGAAACGAATTCTGTTTTGTTTACCTTTTAGATTTTAATGAAGGAAGGGAGTTTGAAGCCAAGATTATTTTACTTATGAAACACATAGTGATTGAGTGGAATGGGTTAAATTTGAATTTTTAAGACAGGGAATGCTATGTATAATACATATTATTCCAATGCATCATTTTTCAGAACATTTTTTTCTTTAAAACGTTTTAAAAGTTATCTTCATCATCATCTTTTTTACTTATCTTTCATTCTCAAAATTACATATTTATTTTCTATTTCATCTAAAAAAATTGTAGGTGAATAAAACTAAGATTAAATGTGATAAAACACTAGTTTTTTTACGGTTATGCGAAGCAAACACTTCAGAGGAAAAATTGTCAGACTTACAACAGTTTTGAGATACGACCTGCAACAGAACCTAGTCATAAGTCAAAAACTACCTGTACGAGTATTATATTTTGACAATTATTTTTACTAGTAACAATGGAGTAACTGGTATCCTAAAATGATTCATCTCATTGACACACCTATGAGGTCTGGCTTTTACGTATCCCAATCCATAACAAGCTTGCCACTTCAAAAGTTGTGGAGCCTTTCCGCCAACGTATCTAGCATATGTAAAAGGAGAACAACCCTTTTATTGGCCAGTGGCAAATAACTTCTTCCCTCCTTAATTTTGAAAATACAAGGTGTTAACATATTCCCCAGTCTTAATGAGTTATGTCCCTTTTGGTAATTGACTATTTGGAATTTCTGGTGTTCAATTTGTATAGCAATTGTGGTACTGAGTCATTGACCAATAATGGTTAGCCTTAAGTTATCAACATTGATAACTAAGCTACCTACTCTTGAAGAGCAGAGCTATTGGTGCTAACTAATGAAGTACTAAAGACTAGCGGATCGAACATTTGATAACTCATTTTCTACAAGTGGTATCTCATGAATTTTGACACAAGGGAAATAACTTTTTGACAGTTTCAACTATTTTGTAAGTACAAGAGAGTTACCAAGTACGAAAAACACCTGTAGGAGGCTAGAGGGTACAAGGCTAAAAACCTCAAAGATGAGGGACGACAATAGCCCATATAGATCTACGCATAAGGGTTAATAGAAACCCATTGTTTATGACCCATTATTTCACTAATTTGCAAGCGGAAAAACAGACAGTATAAAATTTTTAAATTGCAAATCATCCAGTCATTTTTTTCATTCATTTATTTAATGCATGTTTGAGGTACTTTAAATCAATACCTCTGACTACAATGCACTCTCGTTAGCTACTTAGACTTCATACACAAGGAAACAGAATTAGACTTTGTATCTAATAGCTCAGTAGTCCCAAAAAATTAGGCCATGGACTGATACTAGGCTGCAAAACGTACTTATAGGTTGCAAGGAAACATTATGATTTGATGCTTTGTAAAACACAAACAAATTCCTTGGATCATAATATCAAATTCATCAGATAAACACTTTTAAAAATGAAATCAAGCTTATTAGCTACTTGTAAGGGACTAATAAGTGACGTATCACCAATATTCCAGTTGTGATCAACAAATGCCGTAGGTCTAATCTGCAAGTATATTGTCAATATTACACCATTCTACAGTGCAAAAAAGGACAGGAACCCTGATATATATTATAAGCATAATCTTTACAATGAAACAAATTCCTTTCCAATGTGCAAATTTAGCTAGTTAAAATGTAAGAAACAGGTCTGGCTAGTCATATGACCATCTTTGGGCAGTCTGCTATGTTGGGAGTGAGCAATTAAAAAAGGGATGATCAATGAATAAGATGCTTCTTACACCTTTTGATTGGCAGTGATCACTGGAAAATGTTTGAATTCTCAAAAACATAAGTGTGTCGGGACGATCAATTAAAAAATTGGAAGAAAGAGGTGATCAAAGGATAGGATACTTCTTTCTCCTTTTGTTGGGCAGTGATCACTAAAAATGTCCGAATTTCCATGAAAAAACAAGTGAGCATAAACTAGTGACCAAATTAGGATGAACTTCCATTTCAGATTGGACCCCCAATAAATAATCTATGGGGGTGCGGGTAGGGGAGAAAAAACGTTTTCAGAAAGTGTGTAGGACTACTAATGCAAATTTTCAAGGCTGTGGTATGAAAAATATGTTCTGTAGAGTTTCAACACAAAAGGATATTTTTTTTACCCAAAAAGCCCCCACCTCCCACCATTTTTTAGAAGGGGTGCAGTGGACAACTTACACAAATTTTCAGCCTTATAGGTTGATTATGGCCGCCTGTAGACGTTCCAGATACATATTTACATACATACAAAAGCAGAATGGAGCGAAAACTAAAGCAACCTTTTTTGACAGTTTTGCTTGACAGTCTACGACAGAAAATAGTTCTGAAAACAATTATTCTTGAAAGAAAACCAATTTAACATTTCCAGAAATAAAATCCTTCTCTCATCTAAAAGATCTTTCTAGAGTGTAGAAATTTTATTAAGAAATTATTCATTGACTGTCAAACAAAATTAACATCAAGTTTCTATTTTATTTCTTCCTTTTAATCAAGCAAGACAAATTGAACCATAAAAAATGCTTCTGGATATTCAAGAACAATGAATGATAGTTGAATAGTTTTTTCTGCATGAATAAAAATGACAACTAAAAATTCAATCCTGAAAAGGTCAATTCCATTTAAACTTTACAATTGTGGTTACAGCCGTTGAAAGTATAATTAGTTTTTTAGTTAACCAAAAGTGTCAAGCGAAAGACATCTCTTATGTCATCTTAAGTAACTTTTTTAGTATTTGCCGACAAGAAAAAAGTGGATCTGACTCGAGACAAAAATGCCATTATCAGTAAATATACAGGTTTGGTTAGTCACTCAATAGAAACCGTCACATGACCAACGTCTTTTGACAGCATGCCATGTTAGGGGTGATCAATTGAAATATTCGGAGAATGGGGGGGGATCAATGGAGAAATTACTTCTCTCGCCATTTGTTTGTACTCACTATCATATCTGATTTTTCAAAAAACCAGTGGGCACAAACTAGGGACCACTTTGGTAAAAATTTACATTGCAAACTGAACCCCTAACCCACTAAGAACCTATTTAGGGTGGGAATTTGAACAAAAAAAACAAAAAAAAAACAAAAAAAAATGACGTTTTTTGTAGACATAATAAACAGTGAAATCTGATATTTTCAGCCCTCAAACTCCATTTGTGCACTACATACATAGCCAGCCAGCCAGCCAGCCAGCCAGAACAATTTAAAAACTGAGAGAAATGTATGTTAACAGCTTCGGTAAACCTCTTCTAATACAAAGTCTTTCTGCAAAATATCCAACAGAATAATAATAACAAAAAATGGTACTTTAGTCTCAATCATTTGGTTCTTGTCCCAAAATGTGATTAGGAGTGTACAAAGACACACACACACTCCAAGAAGAATCTGTACCTCACTTGGCTGGTTGGTCTGGCAGGCCACTTGTTGGGCTTTGGTGATTCAATTATTTGGGCAGATATCATATAATTAAAATCCTCATACAATAACTTTCATTATTTTTTTGACAGTTTCAACTATTTTGTAAGTACAAGAGAGTTACCGAATACGAAAAACACCTGTAGGAGGCTAGAGGGTACAAGGCTAAAAACCACAAAAATGAGGGACGACAATAGCCCATATAGATCTACGCATAAAGGTCAATAGATTTGGTTCTTTATATACTTATCCCAGCATTCTTTCCACATAGAATAAAATAGTCTGCAAAGTCCTCTTTCAGGATCATCATCGGCTACTTCATGTTCACCTCAACCTCATGCATTTCTCTATCAGAGAAGTCAGAAGTAGTAGAGAACCAAATCTGAACTGTAAGGGTGCTCTTACAGACAGACTTGAGTATTTTGTCCATATTTTGACAAGAAAAAACAACAAAAAAAACAAAAAATGCATGAGACAAAAAGAAAGGGCAGACTGTCATTATGAATGCACTGGTAATGCAGTACACTCAACGATGTCCTACTACCGACCGAGTAATCCCGTAGGAGAGTGTCTGTCCATGCTTGTGCCGTAAGGTACCCTCTGATTGGATGCAAAGGGGAGTCAGTGTGGCACAACCGGTTCTAGTGAGATTTAGATTGGCTGCATACTCTCTGGACAGACCTCGCACAGTCTCACTAATTTTGTACAGGAATATTTATTGAAGTTTTTCCTGTAGATCTACTTCAAGTAGTCTGTTACAGATGAACTGCAAGTACATCACCATTGAAAATGTACCACATATGATTATTAAAAATCAAGTCTATCTTTTAATGTTAACAAGGAAAAGAACGGGAGTCAAAGACATCATAGAATCTATTAGAAAACTTAAATAGCAATGGGCAGGCCATGTTGCAAGAATGACAGACAACCGATGGACATCACGACTCACAAGATGGATCCTCAGAGATCACATGCAAAACCCAGGCCAACAGAATACAAGATGTAAAGATGAACTAGACAAATCCAAAAAGTACTGGCTTTGCAATGCCCACGATGGAGTCTGGCAAATCAAGGAGAAGGTCTATGTCCAAGGATGGACGTTAAAAGGCTGATGATGATGATGACCGAGGAAACAACATTAGCAAGTAAAATTATTGGTTTTGGAAAGTTTCTCTCCCAACATGGATACCTTGGAAGATAATATTTGATATTTATACCTCACATGAATGAATCACCATAGCCTGTGAGTGTACCAGAACTAATCATCTAAAAAAAAAATATTTTTAAATAGGAAAAAAAAAAATACTAGCTCAAGATTTGGGCATGGTTGGTCCAAATTGATCATAGAGACCCAAAAAGCTCTTTTTTGAGAAAGGACAAAAAAAAAAAAAAGTTCTTTAGATGGTGCCGATTAGTGTACCTGTGCAAATTTTCAAGGCTACAACCAAAAAAAATTGGCCAGGAGAGCCCATAGACACAGACAAGCAAAGAGAGAAGAATCTTTAGTTCACTTGGCTGGTTGGTTGGGCAGGCGATTTGTGGAGCCACAGTGATCCAATACAATTTGATTAATGTTATTTTAACTCCGCTTACTCAATGCCAATCAGCTAGGAATCCTATCCAAGCACTATGTTTAATAATGCAAACCAAAGGCTACCGCCATCCCTGATCCTAAACCCTTTGACTGGTCAAGCTGAGAGCGACAAGAAATGATTGAATGACCTCTGTTTACAATATTTGGAAGTCTGTGAGAATTCCAATCAAACTGGAACTGCCTTTAACATTATTCTATTCTAAATCTGCTTACCATTGTCAGTTGTTTATCTCTGAAGACCACTTGCAGGGCTGCAACAACTCAGGGTAGAGTTGCTAGCCACACACTGAACCCTTTCTCCATAACCTGGGCATGGAACCAGGTCTGATATTTCTAGTTTTTTTTCCCTTTCAGAGTAACCTTTCCTTGGATGAACTGCTTTTTCTTACAGGGCTTTAGAACCACACCAAACCTCTTCTTACAATAATGAAAGTTATTGTATGAGGATTTTAATTATATGATATCTGCCCAAATAATTGAATCACCAAAGCCCAACAAGTGGCCTGCCAGACCAACCAGCCAAGTGAGGTACAGATTCTTCTTGGAGTGTGTGTGTGTCTTTGTACACTCCTAATCACATTTTGGGACAACAACCTTTAAAAAGCATGAGTACTCCACTATGTTCCATCAGAAAAAATAGTTCTTCATTTTTTCTTTTTTAAAAAGCACTTTTTGGGGTCTCCATGATCATTTTGAACCAACAATTCCTTAATCTTGTGCTGTTCCTTTTTTTAAAAATAACTCTAGAGAAAAGACATACTTTAGAAAAAAAGTTTCTAGATCAAAGACCTACTCTAAAAAAATAATTCTGAATAAAAGACCTCTGAAAACAAAAAAAACAAAACAATAATTCTAGATAAAAGACCTACTCTAGAAAATTAATCTTAGATAAAAGACCCACTCTAGAAAATTAATCTTAGATAAAAGACCCACTCTAGAAAATTAATCTTAGATAAAAGACCTACTCTAGAAAATTAATTTTTCGAGGAAAAACCTCTAGAAAAAATAATTTTTCGAGAAAAAACCTCTAGAAAAAATAATTTTTCGAGAAAAAACCTCTAGAAAAAATAATTTTTCGAGAAAAAACCTCTAGAAAAAATAATTTTTCGAGAAAAAACCTCTAGAAAAAATAATTTTTCGAGAAAAAACCTCTAGAAAAAATAATTTTCGAGAAAAAACCTCTAGAAAAAATAATTTTTCGAGAAAAAACCTCTAGAAAAAATAATTTTTCGAGAAAAAACCTCTAGAAAAAATAATTTTTCGAGAAAAAACCTCTAGAAAAAATAATTTTTCGAGAAAAAACCTCTAGAAAAAATAATTTTTCGAGAAAAAACCTCTAGAAAAAATAATTTTTCGAGAAAAAACCTCTAGAAAAAATAATTTTTCGAGAAAAAACCTCTAGAAAAAATAATTTTTCGAGAAAAAACCTCTAGAAAAAATAATTTTTCGAGAAAAAACCTCCAGAAAAAATGATTTTTCATTAAAAACCTCTAGAAAAAATGATTTTTCATTAAAAACCTCTAGAAAAAATGATTTTTCATTAAAAAACCTCTAGAAAAAATGATTTTTCATTAAAAAACCTCTAGAAAAAATGATTTTTCATTAAAAAACCTCTAGAAAAAATGATTTTTCATTAAAAACCTCTAGAAAAAATGATTTTTCATTAAAAAACCTCTAGAAAAAATGATTTTTCATTAAAAAACCTCTAGAAAAAATGATTTTTCATTAAAAAACCTCTAGAAAAAATGATTTTTCATTAAAAACCTCTAGAAAAAATGATTTTTCATTAAAAAACCTCTAGAAAAAATGATTTTTCATTAAAAAACCTCTAGAAAAAATGATTTTTCATTAAAAAACCTCTAGAAAAAATGATTTTTCATTAAAAAACCTCTAGAAAAAATGATTTTTCATTAAAAAACCTCTAGAAAAAATGATTTTTCATTAAAAAACCTCTAGAAAAAATGATTTTTCATTAAAAAACCTCTAGAAAAAATGATTTTTCATTAAAAAACCTCTAGAAAAAATGATTTTTCATTAAAAAACCTCTAGAAAAAATGATTTTTCATTAAAAAACCTCTAGAAAAAATAATTTTTCATTAAAAAACCTCTAGAAAAAATAATTTTTCATTAAAAAACCTCTAGGAAAAATAATTTTTCATTAAAAAACCTCTAGAAAAAATAATTTTTTCATAAAAAACCTCTAATTCTAGATAAAAATGATCTTAGATTATTCTTTTTACATAATTAATTCAGATCCATGAACCAGCAACACTGATTCATATATATAGAGTACAGATATTATATTTTTACTTTATTTGCAAAGCTTGTGAAATAGTTGACATGTTAAAAATTCTAGGAACACAATAAGTTGCTTGAGAAGAAGATCAAAAATGCAGAAGATTAAATCGTCTTTCTGAAGTTGTACTTTGTGCCGAAGAGATTAATGAGAAGAAAGGACGAAACAGGAAACAATTACTGCATAATGAAAATATCTTGAGGGAAAATTCCATCATCAAAGACATTTACCAGAAGACTGAGCAAGCAGAGGTGGAACAATGGCTGAGGGTAGGGGGGAACCCTGGTGACATCATCGAAGGAAGTGACACCAAGATAACTGCCTAAAAGTTCTTCGTATAGTTTCTTGATAATTCTTTCTTCAAACAAAACATCTGTCTCTGTATCTCTGAAAGCACACAATGGATTTCAATGATATTTTGAGGAAGAGTTGATAATAAGGTAGCAGAGAACTGATTGAATCTTGGGGGTGAATCAATGCACATTTACCTCCCTTGCATTGTAGTTATTTGTCCACACCACATATTATTGCCGAAAGCTCAGGTTTGTCCACATGATATCTCCAAAAGTTCTTAATGGATTTCAATGAAATTCTGCAGAAAGGTGGACAATAGGCCATCTAACAGTGGTTAAATCTGAGGGTGGATTCATGTCCACTCAACTCCCTTTCTTTGTGGTTATACGTCCATACCACCTACTATGGCTAAAACGGCATGTCTGATCATCCTATATCTCCGGAAGTTCTCAATGAATTTCAGAGAAAATTTGTGGAAGGGTGGGAAATGGACTACGAAAAAAGTGACTGGAATTTGGGGCGGATCCATGCATGATTACTCACCCTGACAATGACGTTGACAGAGGTATGCGCTCAACGAGTGCTTTTCTAGTTTAATTGTAAATTCTTTCAAAGATACTAAATAATACATTTCCAGGATACCAAAATTTCTTTCTTCCACATTATTTCAGAAAGTCGGAACTGGAAAATTAAAAACTAAAGAAGAATAGAATCGTTAATAAATGTAGGCTTAAGCCAGCCATCACATTTAATAATATGGGAAAATCATGGTGAATAATGTACGATCTAATTAGTACAAAAAGATCACCAAAATTCCAGATATCCTCGGAAGAGAGCAAGTTCAGGTAGGTGGGGGGAGTTATCGCCTCAGGTCACATCAACCATAGGTCCACTACAGGTTTTGATTTGTGTGGGTTTTAATGCAAGTAGGGTTATTGTATTGAATTAATGTAATTAAGTATAAGCTGGAAAAAGAAACAAACAATAAGTTATAACAAGATTTTGAACAGCATGGTTTGGAACCGTAGAGAAATGTTCGGAATGAATCAACTTCATTCATCAAGGTAAACCAGTAATTATATACGTAGCAAATTCTTGGTAACGATTCTGATACATGAATTTTAGGGCACTTAGAGAATTTTCGTAATTTCATAATGGTGTGAAATTTAGTAACAACCATGCAATTAACTCTTCACTTTCATAACTCACAAAATAATTAATTATTACTTACTAACGAATGTAGAGTAAAATTAGGAATTAATAGATATTGGGTAATAAGGAATTAATCAGTTACGCCCGAAAACAATTCAGTTTTGAATCACAGATTGTTTTTCACTCTTTACCTAAATTCAAAATGGCCCCTCATGGAACATGCCCCACATTCAGAATTCCTGGTTTAGATGAATGGTTGCCAACCAGGGAAACACCACAAATAGTGGTCAATTTAAGCTTTTAAATGGACGATAGAACCATTCATTGCTTGTATGCCTTCAGCAGAGCAAGCTCAAGTTTCAAGAATGAGAAAATCCCGTTAGTCCTTAAAAGAAGTGTATACAACCAATGCACCTTCCCAATAGTCACCTATGGAGCTGAAACATGGAACTAGACCAGAAGACTGACCCACAAAAAGAGTACCAAGCAATATGCACAAGCACAAGAGAAAATCGTACTCAACATCAAATGGAGAGATCACAAGAGAGCACAGTATAGCAGAGGAGTCAAAGATATCATAGAATCCATTAGAAAACTTATATGGTAATGGGCAGGCCATGCTGCAAGAATGACAGACAACCGGTGGATATCATAACTCACAATATTGATACCCAGAGATTGCCGGCAGAATATAAGATGGCAAGACAAACTTAACAAGTTCAGAAAGTATTGACTCTGCAACACTCATTAAAGAGAAGCAAATCTCAGGGAAGGTCTATTTCCAACAACAGATGATAAAAAGATGAGGATGAATGTAAGCCTGTATTTTTCACAGAGTATTTAAAATTTAAGTATACAATTAAACATACCAATTTGCATGTTAGGCTTTTATATGGATGGATGTCAAATATTACTGTTCGGCTGCCAAAATTCTCAACATTATCATATACAGTTGCAGTTATTCGTGGGACTATTGATCAAGACCAATACGGTTTTCCTTGCCGTCTTTGTTATATCAGCAAAATCCTGATTGGCTGATTGTTGTACGTAGCTAAATTACGCACAAGTTGTACCATATCCTTTCCACATCATTTTTCAAGTTTTTAGATATAACATCATCATCAGTCTTTTATCAGCCGTCGTTGGACATACACCTTCCCCAAGATTTGCCACACCTCTCTACCATGTGTGTTGTAGAGTCAATACTTTCTGAACTTATCTAGTTTGTCTTGCCATCTTATATTCTGCTGGCCACAGTTTTGCATGAGATCTCTTGGTATCTACATTTGAGTTATAATATCAAGCAGTTGTCTGCCATTTTTCAAATATGACCAGCCCATTGAGTCTTCTAATAGATTCTATGATGTCTCAGACTCAACTTTTTAGCCCTAATACACTGTGCTCCCTTGTGATCCCACTTCATGAGGTGTTGAGCATGATTCTTTCATGTGCACGTTGTATGGATCTCAGTTTGAGGGTCAGTCTAAAAACAAAATTGAGCTTAAAAACCTGAAATTTCATTTTGTTATCTTGATAGTGTGCTATCATAAAGATTGCCAAACAAAACGGTGGCTTTTATTTTCATCATTGACTTCATATGATAAATACAATGTATATTTTGCTTCTGGAGCCTTTGTACAAATTCTTGGAATGTATACAGTTGCATAGTTACCAGGAAGAGACATCCACGCAATTTAGCCATTTTTTCTCCCAAGGAATGGTGTGTGAGTTATGTCACGACTTTTAGCCATTTAAAATGGCCATTGAGAGACTAACTGGATTTTAAATATTAGGGGATGGTACAAGAATTTTACCTCCCTGAAAGTCTTAAAAGCGACTGTTAGGCATGTAAAGGTTGGGACCCGTTGGTCTAGATTGCGTGTAATACAATTAATGATAGAAAAGAATTATCTGAGAAGTGCCTCATGACCTTTTTCTATATCTGTCTGCCTGCCTCAGTGTCAAAGGTCGAGCCTTGTCGCCTGCTGTGGAAGGCTTGAAACCCAACAAGAAGCTTGACTGCTTTGCCTCACGCATTTTTTAATCACGCTATTAAGTGCTTTCAGGATTGAAGTCATACTTTTCTGTTATCATTAACATTGTTGTCAATTATATCAAATAATTTTTTTCAGGTATGGGAATGCAAAAAATTTCTCCTGAATTAATGGTAATTACTTCTTTGCTTTATACACTTATGGCTTATAGAAGATTTTAATAGCTTTGCTACCTTTGGACAGGAGGGGCACCAGTATTTATGTTCATTGCCGAAGAGTGACCTATAATTGTAGTAGGCAGTGAAATCATCAAATAAGTAGATTTTTTATTCAGCAAATGCGATACTACTGTGATGAGTATATTCAAGTACTCCAGGAACCTTAGTTTTAAGTTTCATCTTGAGCTTTAAGTCTTGCTTTGTGCAAAGTCCCATTTTAAATAGATCCTCATTCTGGAAGCAAAGGAAGTTATTGTGTATAAGTGAGAGTGAGATTATTTCGAGAATGACACAGTGAACTGGAGTTACAGTTCAAGTAACCAGAAGTTACTTGTTATTTTATATGACCAGAGAACACCAAGGGCTCAAATCTATGGCTAAATCACATAAAGGTTGTACAGTGTCTCTTTCTTAACGTATGTTTTCTTGGGGGGGGGTTGATTTCAGTTTTCAGAATTTTCAGCAACTTTAAGAAAAACTTATTGAGGAATATCTATAATTTCACACTTTATTCCTTGTTTGTAACTTTCTTTACCAAAAAGTTCTGTGAAATTACTAAGCCAGCCTTGGTCATAAAAATCTCATTCTGCAGGCAACAGAGTGCTGATGTGGATAAGAACTCATAAGATTTGATTTATTATCTTAAAATGATAAATTCTACCTCTAAGAATGACAAAATTTATTGCAAGAACAGTCAATTATCGTAAAATTTTTTGTTGATGACAGTATAACAAATTTCTGTAGAGGAAAGGATAACGTGAGCACATATGCCTGCATATAGGTAATAGCTTATCTTAAAAGGAAGGTTGAAGTTAGAAAAGGATAATTTTTTGTCAGTCATTATTATTTTAGTAACTTGTACAAAAAAATACCAATTCAGAGGATTTATACGTTGTGCAAAAGATGATTTTTTTTTTTCAAAATTGTTTTGAAAGAGAAATTTGCCCTCAAGAATAACTTTTGACTAAACCAAATGTATTATGCAATAAAACAAGGTCATATCCAATCTCAATAAATAGAGATAGGGAAGTTAAATAATTTGTTCAGCAGGAAAATAACTCAATGTTCTGGTGACATTTCCATGAATGTCATTTGTAGATGGGAGATATAGGACAAATTTTGCTCTAGCTTACAGTTTATTTCAAAACTGAAACCAAAATCGGAAAAAAGGAATTTCATTACTTTATTTTTAAAGTTATGCGAAAAATACTAGGTTAAAATTCTATATTTATTGAATACTTTTCGAATAGGCGTGCACTTTTTCTAGGATGTATTCAAACCTCTAGGAAATTCTTCAGTTGTCAGATTCAGCTTTGCCTTCCATGATTGCAGAAACGGGCATTTCCATAGGGCTTTACTAACTTATGAAATCACAAGTTCCACCTTCACTGTCCCTCTTGCTTTGAACATTATTTCTTTTGAATTCTTCGAACAGACTTTTCATTTCTTTATATTTTTCCCTTTGAACACGGCATGCAATGTTCTTGACTAGACATTTTTTGAAGAACACTTCAAGTTGACAGCGGAGAGAGCAGAGATTCAGTGTCTAGTTTTTTTGCCGCACACTTTCTCTCTCTCTCTCCTCTTGTACTCTTCTGTAAGAGTCTCTGTTTTAGCCTGGTCAAGAGCATGTGGTAAGTCACAATCTTCTTAAGATCTCTATCTTGCTCAAGCAAATCATTGTTTTGCTTTCTTTTAAATCACTGTTCTCCTTACTCTCAATCTTTCCGTGTTATTCAGTCCCTTCTGACTTGTTTAGCTGTAGTTGTGACAAAAGATGTTGCTATTTCTTAGTGCATAGAACAATCAAGCCTGCAGAAATCTCTATTGATAAATAGAGCTTTGTCAAAAAAAGTAATAAAAGCCAAAATGTTTATTAATACATTTTAAATCAAGCCTTACATTTAGTTATTAAAATTTTGTTATGGAAGGAACATCTTTTCCTGAACTATATTATTCAACTTGAAATGAAAAGGTGAAAAATAATACAATACCATATTTGCAACCTGTATATGATACAATAAAATCCTACTTTTGGTTGGATTTCATTTATCATATCACATTAATTTTTATGTGATAATGTGTAGCTGGAGGACGATTCTGGAGCCTTTATAAGGTAAGATTTGATTATAATGATCATACAAAATAAAACTGCATTGAAGATTAGTATAAGGTATAGGAAATTGCAGAAAAGGCCTTAAATGCGAAGTTAGCAAATTAAAAAATTGTTTGGTTATATGTGAGGCTGTGGCCTACAAAAAGTGAGATGGCATGAGCTAAATAAATTTAGAAAGTACTGGCTCCACGATGCCCATGATAGAGAGGTCTGGCAAATCTAGGGGAAGGTCTATGTCCAATGACAGATGCTACAAGACTGATGATGATGATAACCCGGCGGAAAGTACATATTTCGAGCCAAATTGGAGATTTTTTAAAATTATGACCCTTGAAGAAAATGAAAGGCAGGAATCAAAATTATCTTATTAGCAAAGCTGAACTACTAAGATTGTGATATAGTCCTATCAGAAGCATCTCTCATACTTTAAATGACCAAAATTATTCTTTGAAAGAAGCCAGGTGAACAATCTAAACAAAAAAACCCCCCAAAAGCAACATGATTTTGGTACATTTCCAAAACAAGTCACGGCTGTTCAACCCCAATTAGTTAATCAATAATGCTTCAAGAGGGAAGCAGACTGTAGTTCAGGTTTTTAAGTACAATTTTGTATTTAGACTGACCCTCGAACTGAGAACCATATAACCTGCACATGAAAGAATCATGCTCAACTTCACGAGGTGAGATCAAGACAGTATATTAGAGAAAAAAACAGGAGTCCGAGATATCATAGAAACAGTTAGAAAACTCAAATAGCAATGGGCTGGTTATATTTGAAAAATGGCAGACAACTGCTGGACATTATAACTCAAACGTAGATACCAAGAGATCACATGCGAAACTGTGGCCAGCAGAATATAAGATGGCAAGACAAACTAGATAAGTTCAGAAAGTATTGACTCTACAACACACATGGTAGAGAGGTGTGGCAAATCTTGGGGAAGATCTATGTCCAACGACGGCTGATAAAAGACTGATGATGATGTTATATCTAAAAACTTGAAAAATGATGTGGAAAGGATATGGTACAACTTGCGCGTAATTTAGCTACGTACAACAATCAGCCAATCAGGATTTTGCCGATATAACAAAGACGGCAAGGAAAACCGTATTGGTCTTGATCAATAGTCCCACGAATGACTGCAACTGTATATGATAATGTTGAGAATTTTGGCAGCCGAACAGTAATATTTGACATCCATCCATATAAAAGCCTAACATGCTAATTGATATGATTAATTGTATACTCATTTGGTTGGATGTATTGTTTGGTTCCTATTAAAACCTCAAAGTCATAATGTATTGGTCCATGTGAAATAGATTAACACAGCTGATGAAAAAATTATAGGGTTGTAATAAAATGAGGTAGGCTGTTGTGACATAACAATGAAGATTACGTCACCAAAAGGCAGGACTTTTGAGACAGATGTAAAAGAAAAATAAGTAATTGCATTGATTCTTTTTAAAATGCCAGGTTTGTCAAAATTGACCATTCTTTATTCCTATTTTTTTCAGAAAATAATATTCAACTTTATTGTAATGAAATAAATTCTATTTTTCATAAAATAGCTTTCTTCCTATGACTTCTTTAAAACTACACAATATCAGTGATGTTTTTACAAACAACTTTTTATCACGAGATATGCCTGGTCACCCTTTAAAACAGAAGGGTTGAGATTTGGAGAAAAAACTAAAAATCTGCAGAATTGAATCATCAAAAGAAATTATCTAATAAAATGGCTTTAGGATCCTCAGTGCCAATCCATACATAAATAAATCACATGTAACCAAACAATTTTTTTAATTTGCTAACTTTGCATTTCTGAAACATGGAACTTAACCAAGAGACAGACCCGTAAACTGAGAACCATGCAACGTGCACATGAAAGAATTATGCTGGGCCTCACATGGAGAGACCACAAAACAGCACAGCACATCCGGGAAAAGACAAGAGTTAGAGACATCATAGAATCCATAAAAAATCTCAAATGGCGGTGGGCTGGCCATGTTGCAAGAATGGCTGACAATCGATGGACATCACGACTCACAACATGGATTCCCCGAGACCACATGCGCAACCGAGGCCGGCAAAATGTTAGATGGAGAGACGAGCTAGACAAGTTCAGGAAGTACTGGCTCCGTGACGCCCATGATAGAGAAGTGTGGCAAATCCTGGGGAAGGTCTATGTCCAACGACGGACGCTAAAAGACTGATGATGATGATGATACTAATCTTCAATGCAGTTTTATTTTGTATGATCATTATAATCAAATCTTACCTTATAAAGGCTCCAGAATCGTCCTCAAGCTACACATTTTCACATAAAAATTAATGTGATATGATAAATGAAATCCAACCAAAAGTAGGATTTTATTGTATCATATACAGGTTACAAATATGGTATTGCACTATTTTTCACCTTTTCATTTCAAGTTGAATAATATAGTTCAGGAAAAGATGTTCCATCCATAACAAAATTTTAATAACTAAATGTAAGGCTTGATTTAAAATGTATTAATAAACATTTTGGCTTTTATTACTTTTTTTGACAAAGCTCTATTTATCAATAGAGATTTCTGCAGGCTTGATTGTTTTATGCACTAAGAAATAGCAACGTCTTTTGTCACAACTACAGCTAAACAAGTCAGAAGGGACTGAATAACACGGAGAGCTTCAGAATAAGGAAAACACTGTCATTTTTTATGGGTAAAAACCAGTGTTAGTAATAATGATGAGCACGATTGTTCAAATGGAGAAAAATTACAATAAAACCTCGAATGCGCAATATATCAGTATCAGAGAGTTAATGATATGAACAAATCAAGGAAGAGCAAGGACAAACAACCTCGTGTTCATGTTATAGATTCAAATAAAAACAGTAATGATCAAAACAAAACTCGGATATCAAAAAGAAAATCAAAAAAGATATCCAAGACTATATCTATGTATCGGTTTGAAATCTATTGACAAGTCTCAGTCATTTAGAGACAATGAATTTTTCTATCCGAGATAAATGAAAGAAATAAATTAGTTTATGCCAATCCTACCAAAATCCAATATTCTTCTGGCATCAAAGACACTCCTTGATTTTGATTTGGAATAACAACAAACAAGACAAACCTCATCTAGGATCAATTCAGTTTTCTCGCCTGCTCCATTGCAAAATATGTATTATTCAATTTTTATTTTATTTCATTAGATGTAGTAATGTGAACTATTATTGATGTTTTGCAACTATCTACCTTCACCTTGATTGTGTTCATGTAACAGACAATAGTTTCAAGTTATTTGTTTAATAATTCCATATAAAACACTATATTATGTTGTCTATATGATAGATACATACTGTTTTAGAGCTAATTTGGATTGATAAGTTGTGAGCATTTTTGTATCTTTTCTGAAGTAAAAAAACTGACTTGTCAACAAGTATATACAGTAACTGGAGAAAAGAAAAATCCAAGTCGATAGTATTATGGCGAAAAAAACTGTGGTCAAACCAGATCAATCCATTTTAGCAGAGCTAGGTACGAAAACGTAACCATACCACTGACCAAGCACTCAGGCAATTCCAAACTATCCCTGTCAAGGTTGACTATGGGTGTAACAGTTTTTACTACTGCCTCGGCAGGTAAGGTAGTTATAACAGTGGAATAGCCCAAATGCTAACTCACCCATTTTCTTCTGTAACTATCATAAATGATGCGCTCCTGTCAAGGTTGACAATAGGTGTAGCAGATTTGTTTCTATAACTGCGATCATAAGTATTTGTGAAATAGTATCAATAACTTTTGTGAGAATGAAGTGATAATTGACGGAAAATGAAGAGAAAAATCAAAAAAGGCTTCTGGCCAATTACTATTTATGTTGCTATTCAATATCAAAAGATTTAAGAAAGGAAATTCTACTGTAAGTGTTCTTATAATCAAAGAAGTATTGCATTCAAGCAATTCAAAACTATACTTATTATCAAATCACTGTAGCCTAACAAACGGCCAGCAAGATTAACCAGCCAAGTGAGTTACAGATTCTTCGTTTTCTGCTTGTCTGTGTGTCTGGCCACTCTTGGTCACATTTTGAAGGGCTGCAACCCTCAAAATTTATATGAGTACACCACTAGGAACCATCTAAAAAAAATTTTTCTTTTTCCTTTTTTTTTCTTCAAAAAAGTCTTTTTTTTGGGTCTTTATGGTCATTTTGGGACCAATAGTACCAAAATCTTTGCACTTGTATTTTTTTGATGATAATTCTAATTATAAGATCTATTTTTTTTAAAGATTATTTTCAATACAAGATCTATTTTTTTTAAAGATTATTTTCAATACAAGATCTATTTTTTTTAAAGATTATTTTCAATACAAGATCTATTTTTTTTAAAGATTATTTTCAATACAAGATCTATTTTTTTTAAAGATTTTTTTCAATACAAGATCTATTTTTTTACAGATTATTTTCAATACAAGATCTATTTTTTTTAAAGATTATTTTCAATACAAGATCTATTTTTTTACAGATTATTTTCAATACAAGATCTATTTTTTTTAAAGATTATTTTCAATACAAGATCTATTTTTTTTAAAGATTATTTTCAATACAAGGTCTATTTTTTTTAAAGATTATTTTCAATACAAGATCTATTTTTTTACAGATTATTTTCAATACAAGATCTATTTTTTTTAAAGATTATTTTCAATACAAGATCTATTTTTTTTAAAGATTATTTTCAATACAAGATCTATTTTTTTTAAAGATTATTTTCAATACAAGATCTATTTTTTTACAGATTATTTTCAATACAAGATCTATTTTTTTTAAAGATTATTTTCAATACAAGATCTATTTTTTTTAAAGATTATTTTCAATACAAGATCTATTTTTTTACAGATTATTTTCAATACAAGATCTATTTTTTTTAAAGATTATTTTCAATACAAGATCTATTTTTTTTAAAGATTATTTTCAATACAAGATCTATTTTTTTTAAAGATTATTTTCAATACAAGATTTATTTTTTTAAGATTATCTTAAATACAAGATCTATTTTTTTAAAGATTATTTTAAATACAAGATCTATTTTTCGAGATAATTTTTCTAGATAATTGGTTTTAATAGAGACGATGATTCATCTATACAAGGTACAGATATAAGTACTACTTTCTGATAAAATCGACAATCCTACATTAAAATTCAATGTTGAGGTTCAACATCGAAATGAATGTAATTTCATTGCACTTGAACATTTTCATCTCAAATTCTATTGCTTTCTAAAAGAATTTTCACTTGACCCACATGAAAGCAATTATAAATACATTTAGGCTGTATCTATGGAATTGTAACAGAAAAATGTAATTATAACTTTACTTGTATCACTAATATTGCAGTAAATCCATTAATATATGGGAATCGCTATTCACAAGTAAAATTGGTATAAAAAACCATGACTAAGGATTCCGTGTAGTCTGGTATGGGGGTGAGGTTCATGGCTATACACGATGCTGTACTGGGTGACACAAACTCGAGAATACCACCAAGATAAAATAATGATTACACATTTTTATATTTTTATTGATAGCCTTTCCACAAGTTTCTTTATGATGTTGATTTTTTTGAGCTGATTCATTCTTCTGCAACATTTCATAAAGTGCTTTCAAGGTTATCTGGCATCGCCCAGGGCAGCTCTGCTTTTATTATAAAGATAGATTAAGAATAAAGGTCCAGGTTCTGTCAGAAGATGCTTCTTCGTTCCAAACACTCAGTTTGATTCGGTGCGATAGAAAAAAAACAATAAAAAGATATGAAACTTGTCAAAAACAGTCCTTCTATAAAAACAATCACATGATAAGGTCATTAGGTAGTATGGCTTGTCTAATGTGATCAATTGAAAAATTTGAAAAAAAAAAAAAAAAAAGGGGGTGATCAATGAATAAGTTACTTCTCTCACTTTGGGTCAGGCAGTGTTTACAAAAACAATGAATGATCAATTTAGCATAAACTCACATTGCAAATTGAACCCCCACCCAAAAAATCTATTTCAGTGGAAAATTTGGAAAAAAAAAAAAAAAAAAAAAGAAGTTTTTTTCTCAACGTATTAAGTAGTAAATGTTCAAATTTCAAGCCATATAGCTCCATTAGAGCAACCTGTATAGATGATGCATACATAGCTAGCCAGAATCACTTGTAAACTGATGTTGACAGTTTTGGTTGATGGTCTCTAATATGTATAATAAAAATATCAAACTTATCCTCCTTGTACCTTACCTTATCATTTATTCTTGGTTGGAATGGGTGCAATGCCTTTCAAGTACAACAGGAAAAAGTTGATAAAAATCCACATCAAATGCTATATATATATATATATATATATATATATATATATATATATAAATATTGTGTGTGTGTGTGTAATACTTTTCAGAGTGTGCACAAATATTACTGATATTGGACAGAAGTGCCACCGAACGATGTTTTGATCCTAGGAAGTCAAGATGAAAGAAAACAGGTCTGATTAGTCGTTCAAAAGAAACCGTCACAAGACCAACATCTTTTGGCAGTATGCTGTGTTGGTGGTGATCAATCAAAAATTTTGAAAAAAGGGTGGTCAATGGATAAGTTACTTCTCTTGCCTTGTTGGGTCACTGACACAGCAGAAAAACAAACACGAACAGAAATAATGGACCAATTTAGTATGAATTTACACTGAAAATCTAGCCCTACACAACTAAAAACTGATTGGGGAGGATAAAAAAAATGAAAAAAAAAGAAATTCCTCTGAGCTTAATAAGGAGTAAATATTTGAATTTTCAGTCCTCTAGCTCCCACTGGGGCATTCTGCACTCATGACACATACATACCAGCCATACTCGAGCAAAAATTGAAGAAACCTATGTTGACAGCCTTGATTGACTACGCTAAGATTGTGAAAAAAACCTAAGCTGTTCCAGGCAATTCCTGATAACCTTGAATGTCCTTTATAAAATACTTCACTCTAAATGCAAAACCAGTGATTGCCTGGGACTCCTGGCAGAGTCGCAAAATCAACATTCTCTAGAATTAAGACAAGTGATGGTTGAGGATCGGACTAGAAATGAAAATGTCAAAGACGAAACGACTGGAAGATGGTAGTTCACTGACAGGGAGGAATGACACCTTTGGAAAGACTTGTCAGTCATTACTGACATTAAAATGGTAATCTGTCAATGGCATTCTCTGGCTTCTATCCTGCAGCTTTTACTGACTAAAGGAATGTCGTGCTTGATTTCAAAAACCTTTGGCATAGTATAGTTCTCTTTTTCTAATCACAGCTGTAGATGACGACGGGCAGGGGTTGGTATTGGATCTCTCCAAGACATAACAGACTGGTTTCTGTGCGGCATTTACTAATAAGACTATTATTATCATTTTATACATCTTCACATGAGATGTCTGCTGGTTGTCAATGGGGATTGAGTGTTGATACTTCTTCTCTAACATCCAGCATAGCCATTGTGTGGACAATCTCAAACAATGTTCCCTCTAATTTTTCCAGATTCTTCCCTCTTTGCTTCTTAGTGTGTTGTGTGTGTCTTTGGGCACCCCTGGTCACATTTTGGGGACCACAACCTTGAAAATTTGTATAAGTACACCACTAGGCACTAACTAAAAAAAACGGCTTTTTGGTTTTTTTTTCAAAAAAAGTACTTTAGTTCTCTATGGTAATTTTGGTAAAATAATATCTAAATCTTGTGTTGGTATTTTCCATAATTTTCTTTCGGATAATTGTAGATAAAAGTTCTATTTTTTTAGGTAATTAGTTTTGGTAAGGTCAAGCAACGCAAACTCAGGACTAAGGGTGTTCTGAGTTTCTAAAATACCCTAATTTTTTAGTGTAGCATCAGCTAGGCCTACTCTACAGGTCATTAACACCATAAAGTTACATAAATAGCCTAGAATTTAAGAGAACCTTCATATTAACAAAACACTCATTTAATTTTATAGAATCTCAATAAAATATCTTTGTACCATTTCCAAACAATTACATACATTTTTTTCTTTTACAAAAAAACTATTTGCTGGAAATTTTTCAAAAAATGTTTAAAAAAGAAAAAAGGAATGTTTAATTAATAATGTTCATACTACACACACACACATTTCTGGAAACATTGTTATTCAGAAAGAATGGTATTTCACTTATCGATATTTGAAAACTTAAAAGATTTTGATAATTTTTTAATTCTTAAAAAGGGCAGGTGTAGCAGGCTAGATTACCCACACCACAAAAGTATATTAAGGGTTAAAATGGGCAAGCCTATTTTACACCCTGGGGTACACTCTATGCTAGTCTAGCTCATATTATAGGGTATAAAACTGTCTAACCCATTCATACCCCGCTTGGGCCATATTATACCCCTGGGGGTATAAAGCTCTATGAAGTCTGCATGTTGTTAATAGGTATGTGTATGCATGTGCATATATGAAATATTTGAATGAGTATGTGTGTATATAAAGCATGTGTGTATTTGGTATATGTGTATGAGGGTGCATATGTGGCATGTGTACGTAAGTGTGTGTATGTATATGATTGTATTTGTTGAACCTGTATGCACGTAAGTATACAGTGTGTGTGTGTATAAAGCATGTATGTGTATATGCATGTGTTACGGTTTTATGCATGTATATGTATGTGGCACATATGTAACGTATAGCAATGGTTGTCTACCTGAATGTGTGAAAATTTTTTCTGTGTTTGTGAAGAAAAAGGGGTTCTGATGGGGTTTGTCAGCAAAGTTTGACAGAGTAGCTCGATCGGAATTGTTAATATTAGATAAGACATTAATATTACAGAAAACATTTCAGATTTGACAAAAACTTCATTTTGCGAACAATGTCGAGCTACTTCTGCTCTCTGGAGATAGTGAGGTAAAAAAAAAAAAAAAAAAAAAATAATGAGATGAGACTATGTTGAAAATATATGCTTGCAAAAGCATGAAATAAGATAATTCTGTTCGTTCACATCAACTTTAATTATTAATTTACAGTGCGCTATTTTAACTAATCAACTGCGAAAGCAACCGACTCATTAAATCTCCAGAATCTCATTATTTGCTTGAAATAAATCCAGATTTTTCCTGAGATTCTAAAGGAATCTACTTTATTCTGTTTATTTTATGGAATGGTAACATTTTTTTGGTAAAGGCAATTGAAAAGATGTGTGTACATATATATATATTAATTTTTTCTATTGCTAAGTTAGAGGGTTCTTTCAAAGTCACTCAGTAAAAGTGTTTGAACAAGGGAAAATGTTGGAGACCATTGTTATAAAGTCAATTATATTGGTCAGTCAATGCAGAGGCCAATTCATTCTGTTAGTGTTAGTTTAAAGAACTTGACAGATCATGCATTATATTTTGAGAATGTATCCGAGGACTTCATTATTGTAATCAGCATTTGTGGGCTGCAGGAGATTTACTGGCAAGAAGTTACTGACAACAAGCTACCGATAATTATCAAGATATACAACTCATTGAGATGCAATTTATCGAGATTTTTAGAATTACAAAATGTTTAAGAAATAAAAATAATTAACTAAAATGAAAATAAAAGACATGAAAATTATACGGCAGAGGGTTTATTTTGTAAAAGACTGAAAGGAGAATTTGAAGAATTCGGATAAATGATTCCAAATATCAAAAGAAAAAAACAACAAATATTTTATTACTTTAAAAAAATGCGTTTATGCCTATCTTTATTTTGATGTTACTTTTAAATTCATAACAGCTGAAAGAAACTTCTATTTATATAACTTATACCTGAAATTAAAATTTAATGTATCTTGACCTTTTTAGCCTCAATAATTATGTTTATTTGTGGAATTTGTTTCGAAAACCTCAGGTTACACCTGAAGCTTAAATCAAGTATCTTGCAGTTTAAAGAGCTGTGTGGGAGCTTAAATCAAGTTAACTGCAATAATTTACAAGTAACTAAAAACAAACGATCATTCATTACAAAACTCTTTTCTGATGCCTTCTTTTTCTCTGTCCATTTTTATCACATTTCTCCAAGACGATCCATCTTTCAGGCATTAAATTCAACAACTGAGAAATTGAATGGGCTATAAATAAATAATAAATAGTCTAACACCTTCGTATTAATTTCTGATTTAAAAAAAAAAGCAATTAAAAATTAAGATGGAGGTAAACAAAAGTCAAAAATTAAACAATGATTTACAATGCTTTTATCATCAAAAAAGTAAATGTGAATATCTGGAATTCAATTGAACATATTCAAATATAGAAATGATGCTGAACTACGAAGTGGAAAATCTGTTGCCGAAAACCTGTTTAAAATACAAGATATCTCTTAAATTATAAGTCTCCAAATTTTATTAGTGTACATGAAACACAATAGTGTTTGTGAAATTTAGTTCATTTTGACCTTCTTAGTAAATTGCATATCTCAATAAAAATTACACTTTTCATTCAACTGTTTTCAGTAAATTGTTATCATTGAATCTCAGTGTGTGAATTTAAATCAGAATTTAAAACTATACCCTCAATTATTGTGTTTATAAGTGTGAAGGGTGAGACATCAAAATATAGACTTATTCATGGAAAACACACGATAATCTGGGCTATGGGAGTATGAAATAGGCCAGCTGGTTTTATGCCCCTGGTCATAAACTTGACTGGCCCAGAATATACTTGGGGTATAGAATGGACTAGCCCACTTCAACCCTAGGTATAGTCTGGTCAGGAGGTATATTTTGGGCTGTTATACTAGGTTTTGGATGTTTATGCACAAACTACAGTGATTCATTTATATGGCCAATGTCAGCCTTAGGAGCTGCGGGTCCAAATTAGAAACATCTTAGCAGGGCCTTTGGTTAACAGTCAAGCTCTGTACAATCTTAGAAATATAAATAAACTTTATATATCTGAGGTACAAAGCAATCGAAATGTGTGCCTGAAAATTTCACAAATGATATTTCACACCCATCTCTAATTGATCAACATTATTTGGTCCAAGTACAATAAAAAAATTTCGAAATATTAACGGTGTAAAAAAACATTGTTGAATCTTCATGAATTCTGTAGGAAATTAATATCATTGCTGTTCTCTATAAATCCCCTTGTTCATCAGCAAACGTGGTGTCGTGTGTATTTGACAAGACTAGAATATACCCAAGAGAGGGATCTATTTGGACGCAGGGGCCCAATTGGGAAAAATTGGTCTGATTGGCTTTTAACTGTCCCTCTGTGTGGGGTAAGGATATTGATTTTATTATCAGTGAATTCTGGAATTTTCATTATGACAAAAATTGTTTTTTTATCAGCTTTCCGATTTTATTCAAAACTCGGAAAACAAAGTGAACCTGGAAAAGAAGTAATTATCCATAGCAAAGATGGATGCCTTTTTCAATCAATGAAAAATGCAATTGTTTTCTTGTTTATATTATGCCTGCTTGCTTGATAAGAATTCAGAGAGCTCTTTACAATTATAACTTGGAGCTATCTTCTGGCAGA